>JABSTR010000235.1:0-515547 GCA_013339765.2 Haemaphysalis longicornis
TCCGGCATTCAGTGTGTTCGCAGAACAGTCATCACATACACATTTCCAGCCCAAGTCTGTCCTGCCAGCTTTACTTTGATTTCCCGCGTTATTTGGTGCCGCTTTCAGTAGCTAAAGCGAGCACGAAATAACAAATAAGCGGAACCACAGCGCCGCCCAGGGTGCGCGTTTTTGGCTGCGTGATAACTTTTCGTACATTGACTTGCCCACACGCACGCCGGGGCTCAGTGGTTGACGCGCTTGTCATCAAGTAAGTCTTAGGAAATCGTTTTTGCAATTGCTAAAGAATGCAAGGCTGGTGCCCCGGTCAGCAAACACTGCGCGCCCCGCCGAGGGAGAAGCACACAAAGGTTGGTTGTTCTACAAGACTAGGCACGTGAGTGCACAAGTGGATCGGCTGAGCGGTCAAAATCATGCGTGGCGACAGTCGCGCTTCCTGTGGCGCGGTTGCTGACTTCCAACACAGCCCCTGCTAGAAAAAAAAATTCCATAAACACGACGTTCATTCACGTCAGGCTCCACCATCGCACATAGTTTCGGGGGGACGCGATTGCAGTGTCGTTCCAAGTAACGTTTTATTTTAGATACATATACTCTAAAGAAATTCGTATGTCCGGGCTGATATATCCTGAGGATTTCAGCGAGTAATCGCAATATCTGTTGCCCGAAAATTGATGACTAGTAAACGTAAAATCAAAAGGCACAAATGTGGGACACTGCGTGCAAGATATGGTGCCAGTCGTTATAGTAGCCAGCTATGTGCGATACTCCTTTTTCAATATTTGCATACAGGGCGTGTCTACCAGCAGCGACCAGAACGACACGCGTGCATGTTTATGACCGCTCCAAGAAAGCACCCGTGGGGTTCTCATCTTCGGTGAAGACGAACAGCGCCCCTCTCTTGACAGAAGCTAAGGAAGACCGTCAGGAAATGAGCCAGGCGAGCCTCGCCCGCGTGACTGAACTCTCAGGCAGCGTGAGGGCCCACTTGCGCAGGCCCGTGAGGAGCACGCAACTGGTGACCAGCACCGCACCGGACACGGTGTACCGGTCGGGCACCTCGCCGAAAAAGGTCACCTGCCAGACGAACACGAACACGATGTCGGCCGCAGCCCGCACAACGGACACGGGTCCCGCCTGTTCGAGCTGCAGAGCGCGGGTCAGCAGCACCTGTCCGCCGAAGCTGAACGCCCCGAGCACCACGAGCAACCAGCGGTCCAGGCCGCAGCGGGGCAGCTCGAACTTGGCGGTGAACAGGCCGATGGTGGCCGTCTCCAGGATGGCGACCCAGCCGAAGTTGAACATGATCACCGAGTGGTGCACGCCCTTGACCTTGCGCACCACAATGTAGACGCTGGCGCTGAACACGGTCGACAGGAGCGCGGCCACAACGCCGCGGGCGTGCGTGGGGCCGGCGTCCTCCGCGGCGCCGGCGCCGAAGAGCAGCGGCAGCTTGGTGATGAGCGCCAGGCCGACGAGCGTGACGAGCACGGCGGCGACGTGGAAGAAGCCGCAGGGCTCCTTGAGGAAGACCTTTGCGAGCGCGGACACGAAGACGGGCACGCTGAAGATGATGACCGAGGCGTCGGCGATGGGCATGTAGTGGATGGCGTAGAAGCGCAGGAACAGGCTGGTGGCGCCCAGCAGGCCGCGCAGGATCAGCAGCCTGCGCACGCCCTGGGGCCCCAGCGGCGGCTCCCGGCTGAGCACCACCAGCGGGGACGTGAACACCAGGATGCCCAGGAAGCGGACCACCGCCAGCTCGGCCGCCGAGATGTAACTGCGTCGCAGCGGGGGGGACGGCACAACGGCCGGAGGTGAACACCGAGGCATACGACGACGTGCCGAATCGAGATCACACGGTGTATAAAAGAACGCCTCAAGACAAAAACCAGGCTAGCTGCTGCAGCCTTGCCATACCTATCTAGAGATGTCCATAGGCGACACGCTAGCACGAAGTTCTTGGCATGGGGCAAAAGACATGGCCGCATTCGCGGGATGGGCTACATCTGTGGCGTATGTGGAATAAGGTTATGAACTCTCCATGATAGCTTTATGCATGGGCGTCGGCAGATGGGGGCAAAAGGGGCACTTGACCCCCCCCCCCCCTTTCCTCCCCAAGCCACCCCAGCGCTTGCACCCTCCCGCATCCCCCCTCCCTTTTCCTTCGCGAAACAATGGATTTGCCCCCATGCCGGCGTCCATGACTTCATGGGTCGGGTTAAACGAACTGTTTAACGAGTGAGCCTGGAAAAAGCATGGTGATTAATTTTGAGAAATGCTATCGCGTTCAAACAAGCAAAGTAAATGCACGTCCTTGGGTGACTGGGCGTTTGTCGGCTTGACCATGAACTATATTGCAGACAGACTACTACTGCGTAGGGCAGCAACTCACACATTCCTTCTTGTGAGGCTTCTGACCATGAGAAAAGGGGACTATGAGAAAAAAAGCAGGCAGGAAATTGTCGCTTGAAAAGCAGCGGCATTGCAAAAGAGCGCGGCAAAGCGGAATAGTTGTACGTTCATGAAGCAAGTGCATAGCTCTTTTTTTATGCGGATTTCAATGTGAATATCATCCGAAATAATCCGAAACACTCAGAAATGAGATTTAGAAAAGTATCCTTTTTTTTTTTGTGTTGCGGTTACTTACGCAAATATCAGTGACCCAAAGCATGACATGCACAAAAGGAACAGCCATAGATAGGAACAGCCGCTTTTTTGATGGAGGCGAAGAGCGAAAACGCCCGTGTGTACGAGATCAAAATTAATTCGGAGCCCTCCACTAAGGCGCGCCTCATCGCTTGCGTTGCGCCGGCGCGTTAAACCCTAAAATCAATCAATCATAGATAGGACACAATCCGGTTCACAATCTACTCATAATCCGACTCAACGCTGCTCTAGCACCAGTAGTATGAAATTCACGAAACGGGAGAGTGGTGGGTACGTACGCACACCCCTTGGGGATCTGTTTGAGTAGATCGTGTACCTAGACTCATAATCGTTATTCTACACGTGGGCTGTATGTATTTGTTGTTTTCCAAATTAAAGATAAGTTGCACTCGGCAAAATCTTGGTGGTGGAGTATGTGTCAAGAAATTTCGTCCTCCTCGCCATCCCTTCGCCTCCGCTGGGAAGAATTTATGTTCCCCCGCAAATCACCTTGTTCCCACAAAACATGCAGGCGGTTCATACGTGGTCACTATAGTCCTTCGCACTAATTCGCCGTTTCTGAAAAGGGCAGCCATTATTATTATTGCTTTATTAAAAAAAAAAACCAGTTCCACTTAAAGGTGCCGCCGTCTTTTCGGGCTCCAATAAAGTCTACTACTACTACCACCAAGTGTGAAATCCGCTGAAAGAGCGGAGCTGTAATTCCCTTCTGTTGGATGGAACGCCAACGGGCGCTCGCGCGAGAACGACAGCACCGCCGCCGCTCAAAGGAATCCGGCAGCTAAACGCCAGCGGCAGGACACTCCCTTTCTCTCTCTCCCCCAAGCGAGGTGGAGAGGAACCCGTGCGTGCGAGACCACCTGCGAGACCATTGGTGAGTCTGGAAACCTGCTCCTACCCCTGCATGACGCACTTTTGGTCTCGCATCGTGTTAAGAATTGTAGCACTTACCACACATCCCTACGGTTCTACCGAGATGCAACTGATTTGATTGATTTTGGAGGTTCAACGCGCGGAAGTTACACCTGGGGATTGAAAGGCGCCGTGGAGGAGGGCTCCAGATTAATTGTGACCATTATTTTGGGTATCTTTGACGTGCGCCGAAATCTCGACACACGGGAGTTGGCGCTTTTCACCTCCATCTGAAAGACGGCCACCGCGGCCGGGATCGAACCCGCGTCCTTGGGCACATCAGCACAACGCCTTGACCACTGCACCACCGCGGCAGGTCCGGGATGCAACTGGTGTCGTGGAAACGTCACCAGGGAAGACTTACAGGGAAGCGGAACAACTCCACGCTCTCTGAGGGAAGACTTACAGCGAAGCGGAACAACTCACTTGAGCCTCTTGACGATGACGGTGCATATGGAGAAGAAGAGGCTGGAGAGTGAGGAGAAGGCGAGCCCCTTGTACAGCTCCCACGAGTGGCTGCCGCGCCCCTGGTCGTCATCGTCCTCGTCGCAGTGTCCGCCGGGCCGGAGCCGGTCCGTGACCCCGGCCTCGAGCTCGCCGCCGTCGTGCTGCTGCAGCGGCTTGTCGCACGCGTCGCCGCCGTCGGCCGCAGTCGCATCGTCGGGCTCGGCCGCCTCGCTGTCGGCCGTCTGGAGCAGTGGCAGGGAGAGCGAAGACGACGAAGACGGCATCGGCCGCCGGCTGCTGCGAGGCTACGCCCGGGCTCCCTCATCGCCAAGGGCCATCTGCGGGGTACAGGAAGAAGTTCGTTACGACGACCGCGATTGACAGCGCACACGCTATAAATTGTCGCCGCTATTAGGCGCCATTGTTGCGTGCCGTTGCCGCATTTTTCGTGTAACTATATGAGGATATGTTTAGAGTACGAGAGCCGCGATGTTTACGAGGCCTGCGGCATCGTAAAGCTGATTTTCCTCATCTTTTTTCGCAGGCCTCCAGCATCGTGATCCCCATGATGCGAACGAAACGATTCCATGTTATTCTATTCTATTCTATTGTTTGCAGGCTGCGAAAATGGCGTTTTGGTTTCCAAGGGGGACTAATATGTTTGTAGGATTTCGAGGACTCGAGTATTTTTACTTCACCATTTCTGGACATGGCGAAAGCCGACAATAAAAGCTACGCAGAAGCAGCTCGGCGGGCCTGTCGGCCCAATTCTAGAGCTAAGCAGCAGACGTAAACATGCATAGTTTCTGCAGCAATTGACGCACAACACACCAGCAAACTACTGCACTCTTATAACAGTGACGAAAATATGTTAAAAATAACGAAAATTTGCGCACTGAAATACCAAGGACACAAACGAAGAAAGCATTATAAAAATGCACAATACAACTGCAGAAGCCTCCTTTCAATGTTGTCGCTGCAAAAAGAAGAGAAGACACCAAAACTCATACTGGAAACCAAGTTTTCTATATATACAAGTATGGTCAGTCTTGCATAGATGCACAGATGCGATAAAAAAGAAGAAAATATCACAAATGTGAACTACGTCATGCAACAGAAACACCTCCTTCAAGAAAAATGACATCAAGATATTAGCCACGGTCAGATACAACCGAAACAACACGCATCATTGCCGACTATACTCACAATGACAAGTTAACGAACACCGCTGAGAGCGAAAGAATCCAACCTCGTTCTGCCAGGCTGTTGTGCTCAATCGATAATGCAGTGTTTGAGCAGCTTCCTAAGAAACAGTGTTGTAGGTCTAACCGGCATATCTTATCCGCACGAGCTGCCGACAAAGCTTTTATAGCGCATGCCAGTAAACAACTTTTGAGGCAGAGGATGGGAGAAGTTCAGAGAAGAGAAGTCCCCGGCGCGAAGAGAAGTTCAGAGGCCGGGGACCACGCAATAGAGCCAGCTGAACCGGAGATTGGGGACTCATGAGTCGTACAAAATCTGCCAAGTCATTTCCCGCGTATGCATTTAACGGAAGGTCAACAAAGCGATTTCCTGCTCTCAATGAACGAATGGGGCGCGTTTTTACAACGGAATCTGCTCTAGGAGGTCTCCTTGACAATTTTGCACCACGGGGCATTTCCTATACTAATACTGATGACACACTCTGCAACTAGGGAATTAGTACTAGAACCTGACCCATAACGAAAAGTATTTGCAACGAATACCGCCTTTAGGGGTGTAAACACAGCAAAGCTGGCGAAAATTATTTGACAGGCGTTAACGACGTATACAAGTGTATCCTGCCTGGAGCAACGAAATAGCTGCTTCCGCCTGTTTACACGTACGTCCGACAAAACAGGAAACAGAGACTGAGACAATGAGACGGTATGGGCATGGCTGAAATGCGTTGCACAGTGGCGCACCTGTACCAAACGTAGAACCCAAGCTTGGCGTCATTGGCTTTCACATTTTGAACTTGTTCCTGGCCTGAGCGGTCTTGCAGGAATAGAAGAGTACGCGTTGAGTGGGAAGACACCACGACTTCTCGAACAACCATTCCGCATCCCGTAACCACTCGAAGCTAGGTCGCGACAAATTTACACGCTTATTGCAGTTCGATTCGTAACGCATCGGGTTTCAGTAGCGCGGGTAATACGCCTACGTGCATAACGTACAGTTTGTGTTATGAGACCAGGCAACAACTGCTCACTACTCACGAATTCCGTATGTTTGGACGAGGAGCACAACCGAAAACTGTTTAGCTTCCTTCTTCTTCTTTTTTGTCTCCTCCGTGAAGCACCACTTCCACGAAGGGTATTGGCCAACGCTTTAGAAGGCTCGGGCTTCAGTTTTCTACCCCGCGTGCAACTAAAATCGGAGATTGGCCATTGCCTTAGCCTGAACCGCGTGATACAAAGCGCCCATGCAACTTTTCACTGTTACAAGCAAAGAAAACCTAAAGAGTGAATACCATGCCTGACCGATAAACTATAGAGAAGGTGGGTGGGGAGGGCGTTCCTATATATCCTTCATTCCGCCATATAATGCCCACCTAGAGCAAAATTCGTAACTCTAGTTCGTTCAATGACATATACCTGCAGGGCTGTGGCGACTGAGTGCGAGGCTGCGTTCGCTATTGTTCTAAGAGGTCAGCAGAGTCGAGGACAGACAATTGCGTGCTCACAATTACCAAGCAAGATGAGTTCAAACGCCCACCTATATGGTCGGCATGCTCGACCGTATGCCTATAGAGTAATGCATGAAAAGACACAATAGCGTGTTTAGTCCTTTTTGTTTGAGTTCGCTTACGGTAATGTTCTAAGCACATTCACCTCATCTTCTATAAACTGGCCCGCCGCCAAGCTGTGCTTAAATAGAGAAATATTGGCTTGCAGGGCAACATACAATTTGCGAAACGGTCGCAGCATCCCGGCGACGTCTTGGCTACAACACTATCCGTTTAAACTCCCGGTGCATAATTGTGTCACAAGTTCCCTTTGTTTACCAGTTTTCTGCAGTGGTTAGCGCAAGCAATATCGCTACTCTATTTTTACCACCGTCATTGTACTGCAACGCAGTTATAGATCAAACATTTATGTCCAATGCATCTTACTGAATTTTACATTCTAAAACTTCCCGTAGTCGAAAATCGCCGTCATTCGTTGGGCTTCAAGCTGTAAAGTTCGTGTTTTATTCCCGTGATCAAAAGTGTTCCCGTGTTGTTACACGCTCTCAGGTTGAATTCCGCCTATTTCCCAATTCCCGGCGGTTGGTTTGAATCCAAAACAATTGATAACACCCCGTTTCCACGAATCTAATTAAAGATGAGCGCACATCATAGCGAGCCCCTCGTTAGTTCACCTATTCAGCCTCCGTACTTTCCAGCAGGCGGAATCGTGTACAATACCGGGCTGCCGGGCTACTTTGAGCACAGACCAGCCGTTCGAAGAGCACTCTTGGCGATTCCCCGAGGCGGCGGCAACGCGACCCCTCCAACGTCCACGAAATTCTGGGCGTGGCGCTGCCCGTCGACGGCCGACCTCTTTCTGTTGCTACGTGCGTCACTTGGATTGAAGGAACAAAGCGACTGACGTCAAATGTCGCATCGACTAACGCGGGCCCCCAAACGCAGAGCCATTGATTCCTGTAACCGACGCGCGGCCTCACGTCCCGGGTGTATTATACGCCGCCGAACTTTTCGGCGGCCGCTGGCGCAATGTGCCCAGGAAGCTAATGCACCTCCGGGCTCCCGCCTGAAAGGTTGAAGGGCCAGCAATTCTGAAAGGCACGCGAGATCCAGTGCACCGGTTTTTTTTTACCGTTTGTTTCGTGCGCGAGTGCTTTCGCCTTCAGGCCTTGGCATTCCCCCTTCCTGAATTTCGCTCGCCGAGAAACCGTAACAGCTGGCGACCCCCTCGGTGTCATTATCATACGAAAGCTTTCTTGGGTACCGGTTTATTATTCCTCCCCATATCTGCGTTCAGCTGGGCTCGTTTTTCCTGGAATAGCGTGCATTTTTTCCCTTCTTCTTTGGCAGGAAGGAAAAAAAAATGACATGCTACGCCTTTTAGGGCCCTTTTGTGCCATGTACCCCCGCTCCCATCTCCAGAGTAGAGTGGCAAAACAGGCTGTCAGCCTGTTTCGCCAACACGCCACTTTGCCCTTCTGCATCTGGAGCTCTTCTGCAAAGAGCTCTCTCTCTCTCTCTCTCTCTCTCTCTCTCTCTCTCTCTCTCTCTCTCTCTCTCTCTCTCTCTCTCTCTCTCTCTCTCTCTCTCTCTCTCTCTCTCTCGCTACCTTCCTTTACCTCCCTTGATTTCTTAACAGCTTATTCACGGTTACGATTTTCTTTTTTTGCACTGGGAGTTCTTTGTTTGCTTTTTTGCTCCGTTGACTTAGTGAGTGAAACAACATCTTCACCATAGAAGAGTGAATGTCATTGGTGTTGTGGTAAGTTGAGGTAGTGCGAGCTAGCGTCACTAATGTGGCTCTAGTGCATGCCCTACCAATATATGCTATGCACCATCACTCATACTCAGGTGACGCACGAATTTGGGGCCTTTTTTCTTGGCACGCTAGCGCATTCAAAGAACGCTATAGCGCGCTTTGCATTCGAGTACGGGGGAGTCGTATCGTTGCACTCAAAACGAAACCCTTTCAGGCCGAACGTCACACAGCACGCAGCTTGAATTTTCGAGATTTACGCAAGCCGACAATTGTAATGGGTACAATTATCGAGCCTCGTATTTCACAGTGCACGCGACAGCTATTGTATGGTATCCGGCAGCAGCTAAGTCGCCGCTTTCCCCGTGCACTTTATTATTCTGCGGGGATATGTATTCGACTTATATGCCGTGTCTGGCTGGCGGTTCTCTCTTCACGGCAATATATAATATATCCGCGCACAACGGCTAGTTGTACCCTAAATAATTTTCCATGCGACGTATAAATGTCATGCCCAGCTGTATGTAAACGGCACGAAGTTCGCTTATACCTCCTGCGGTGCCGTTTGTTCGACCTTGTTTTTCACAAACCCACAGGATTCACACTTCTCTCTCTCTCTCTCTCTCTCTCTCTCTCTCTCTCTCTCTCTCTCTCTCTCTCTCGAGAGAAAAAACGCACGACAGCTGAAATGCGTTGAGGCGATGCGTTCCATCGCTAATGTCGTGGCCACTGCAACCGTTCGACCAACTCTTCGATCATTCGATAGCTAAAATGGAGACCAGACAACGCGACTCCACTCAACACACGGTATATGCAGGTGGCTATGAGGCATTATTTTTATGTTTGTTCGTCGACCAGCATACCGAAGGCGAAGAAGAACTCAAACAGGTTCTGCGTACCTCATATAGCCCAGACAAAACTCCCGGTTGATTGTATCTGCGTCCGTATTTGTATAATGTCGTTTGTATCGTGGATTTGATCTCCCTTGCTTCTCATTGACCACTTTGAGTTTTGGAGTATCGGCTCATACGAAACTGTCGTAGCGACGTGAAATTGCCCCCCCCCCCCCCCCCCTCCTTTCCTTGATGCGCCGTACATTCAATTCTGC
This sequence comes from Haemaphysalis longicornis, assembly GCA_013339765.2. Taxonomy (NCBI): domain Eukaryota; kingdom Metazoa; phylum Arthropoda; class Arachnida; order Ixodida; family Ixodidae; genus Haemaphysalis; species Haemaphysalis longicornis. Next base: position 9,601 of record JABSTR010000235.1, read on the forward strand.
TCATCCGTGTTCTTGCCTTTCCGCCTCGGCCATATGAAGGCCTCGTTTCAGCGTAGAAGACGCTACGTGTTAGTCCCTAAGAACACGTGGCAGCTACAGTTAAGAGCCTCGTGCGTGAATTATGTCACCCCCAAGCGCTCTCTCTCTCTTTCTTGTAGAGTGCGATGGACTAACGAAGCGCTCAGGGATGCTTATCACTCACTCACTCACTCACTCACTCACTCACTCACTCACTCACTCACTCACTCACTCACTCACTCACTCACTCACTCACTCACTCACTCACTCACACTCACTCACTCACTCACTCACTCACTCACTCACTCACTCACTCACTCACTCACTCACTCACTCACTCACTCACTCACTCACTCACTCACTCACTCACACTCACTCACTCACTCACTCACTCACTCATGACGTAAAGTCGGCCGACAATCAAAGCAAATATCGGACCGCGAGGATGTACGTGGGTCCCAGTCGAGGCCTTCCCAAGCAGAGCCGTCGGACTAGCTTTATAGTAGCTCATTGTAGAGTCCCAACCATTCAAAGACATGTAGGTGAAACAGCGCATGGACGGGTACGAAAGAAGAGACACTACAAGTGTTTGTAGAGTCTTCTTTTATGGCGGATTTGCCGCGTAGGGCAAATCCTTTTGTAGCGCGCCCTCGCCCCGGTAAACCCACTTCTTTCGTCAGCTGATTCAGTGGCCGTCTCCACTCGTGGATTGTGGAAGGATGGCCTGCGTCGCACAGATTGATTGTGATATCAAAACCACAAGAACTCGTAGATTTTGTGCCGTCGTCTTGTTGCGGTGGACCCGTGGCCAAGCTCCCGCCGGGCATGCACCGGTTTTTTTTCTTTTTTCTTTTTTGTGCGAGCGTTGACCAGGAAAAGCCATCCAATATTCCTCCTCCTGCAAAAGAAAACAGCTTCGTCACCCCCTCTTCCTTCGGAAACCTGTTTCGCACTCCCGCGCATTATATTACATGGGGTATAATATCCCGAAAGAAATGTCTTCTCAGCATTGCATTTGTGCTTAGTAGTGAAGCAGCCTTAGAGAAGACCGGTGTAAGCTTAATCTTTATAAGCTGGCTTTTCCACACTAGAGTTGCACAGGGAAGCCTACTCACGGAGAACAAAAAGGCGGCAATGGTCGCAACGCGACGGGAGGAGACCACCGATGACGATCGGGCCACGGCGCCGAGCGTAAACGTGACCCCAAATACCACGAGGGACCCCAAATACCACGAGGCGGGGGACGCAAAACGTCGCCGTGGCTACAATCCAGCTCAACGCTTCCCTTGCGCGTCGGTGCAGTTTACGGGGAGTTTGTAACCAACCTTTAACCCACAAACAGATCCGCTGGTAATACACCTTCACGACGTGAGATATCACAGTGTTTATTAAGCTGTTTCACTGATATGTCATGTAACCGTTTAGCCTATATACAACTTTTAATCGTTCAATTGTTAAGCGTTGCGAGCCAACGCCGTCGGAATTAAACAATTGCACGTATGGTGTACTGCACAGATTCTTTTTGTAGCGTGAGCTACACTGGCCGAGGTTGAGCAGTTTCGCGTGGCTCCTGGAGAGCCGTGCTGCGCATGCGCGAGAAGCAGTGACGCCATACGGCACACAGAACGTTGCTCGCTGCCCGGCGTCTCTCACACACCCCACGCGCCCAGCGTATTCGCCGACCTCCGTTCCGCACGTAGCGGCCCGGTCCACTTGATTATCATGCGAGGGGAGGCCGGGTGTGCAACCGATGGCTCGTGCGTCGCAGCAACACCGGCGTGCGCCTGTGGAACCAGCTTAGCTCTGGGGCGATCGGTGACGCTGCGCCGGAGCCACTTGATAAATATGCATGTGTCGCATAATGCGTATACCGTGTGTGTGTCATTGAAGCAGCAGTAAGCATGTTAATCAAGCTAATCCTAGACAACCAGGAAACGTAAGAATAAACAGCTGAACCAGCTCACGCTACGTATATGTTGGCATAGCCGAGCTAAGCCACTGCTAATTTTTTTTACATACCTAGTTTGCCGGAAGTGGTAATATTGCTTGCGTGCTACTTGTTCCAGAGGAAATCCAGCTGTTCTCAGGACTAAAGCCAGTCGCTCCAGGTTCATGTTGCGACTCTCACTGTGTGTTTGCTAATCCTGCTTGTGATATAAGCTCCGGCGAGAGCTGTTCCAGGCTTGCTACGGCATGAAACTTGATATACCGTAATGATTCTGACACGGCAAGGAATGCACAGCTGCGCTCTCATGTGCGCAGGCGCTTTCGGGGAAGCGTGCAGCATTCGAGAACGAATGAATCCAAGTTTTCCTGTTACGGTAACACGTGGCAAATGGCACCAATTTTTCACGAAAGGTTGCTTATACCAAGAAGAATGAACTGCGTTATATTTGCTACGACGAGTATTTTCCGAGTAAATATACACTGTGGTGAGGTTTATTTTAAACATGTGTAATTAAGAAGAAAAGAGGGCTGCACTTAGGCCAACAGTGTTTTATTTGGGCGTTTACCGATTTCGGCGGACGCCGGTAGGAGACACAAGGTACGCGGTCTACTCTACTTATATCGTTAAATTACCTTATCTAGCCGACACGTTTTAAGGCGAACGCCTTAAATATTCTGTTTCAAGCACGCGCTTTTAGGTTCAGAATGTAAGCGGTAACAAGAAATTTCGAAGTTAGCTCTAGTGGTGCAAGGCTGGAGAAACAGTAGAGCTAGCTTCTCCCCTGGCACACTGACAGCGCATCTCAGGACAGAGGGAGCAGCCGGACGTTCACTGCTTTATTCGATTCAGTTGCAATCGTCGTCATCCTTTTCGTCGTCGTCTTCCGACGGCACTGCTCCGCGTAGGGCAAATCCTCTGGTAGCGCTTCCTCGCCCCGGTAGACCCCCACTTCTTCGTCAGCTTCTTCGGTGACCGTCTCCATGCGTGGATTGTTGAGGGATGGCTTGACAGATTCGTCGTCATCGTCTTCGTCGCGGCGGACCCGTGGCGCGCCGGTCGCTACGCGACGACGACGATGGCGGGAGCTCCTGATGTGGCGTAAGCCCACGCGCAAGCCTGGACGGCGCCGGGCGGTCGCCCTGAAGCACGCACTCTCGCGCGCTCAGGGTTTTCTGTCTCCGCCGGACGGATTTGTGTCGGCCTAAACAGCTCCGCTGTTAAAATGTTAAAGCTGATCGAGCCGCTGAGCGTGAGTCGGGAATAGTGCGCTAGGCAAGGGAAACAGCAGTGCGGAAAAAGGGTCTCAGGAGCGGACGGAGAAGTGGCATCGGCGAGCGAGTGTAACGAACTTCGGAGGGGTCAAGGGTCAAGTGGTGACGGGTGTGACCGCAGAGTTTAAGAGCAAGTTCAATAGCAGATTAACAGCAAGTCCAACTAGGCTTTAGCCTTCACATTCTTAGAAAGTTCAATGCATCCCCCGAAAATTTTCTTCCAAGGTTTCTCCCACGCAAAACTTGTTCTTCGAATCTCATCGATGCGGTGTCTACAGCGATGTGCTCTGAACCGCCTACCTCTGCGGTAGCTTTAAGGCGTGGTCGCCGAAGAGCAACGGGAGCGGCTAAACGCTGTTCAAAGACACAATCCGCCATACACGTTCGGAAATTGAATGCCAATGCAGAGGGGAGAAAAAAAGAGAACGTAAAGGCCGAGAGATTGGCTAGGTGTAGAGAGCCCGGTTTGCTACCAGGCATTGACTTAGAGGTCATCAGGGAATAGAAGAGAGCGCCGGGGAAATGGAGGAGAGGGGGGCGGGAACGCGCGGGCACTCTAGTCCCTTTTTGACACTATAGTCGTTCGTCTAAGCTTGTGTGTTCAGGGAATGTAGAAGGGGTTTTGTCGCCCTCTGCGCCGACGATGGTATACCTACGTGATGGCCTCGATTTTGAATTCACTATAAAGGGTTAAAGTCTCTCTCTCTCTCTCTCTCTCTCTCTCTCTCTCTCTCTCTCTCTCCTCTCTCTCTCTTCTCTCTTCTCTCCTCTCTCTCTCTCTCTCTCTCTGATAAGGAGTGCTGGAGTGTCCTACAATTTTTGACACCAAACGGCCCTCCAGGTAGCAACGGCGTGTTCTTTTGCAGTCCCCTGTCCCAGCTGAGCCAAATGCTTAGAACTGCGGGAAATCGTTCTGCCGCCCCCTGGACTTAACAACAGCTCATCCATCTTGTCTCAAAACCCCGATGACGTATCTACGTAATGCCACCGGAGTCGGAACCGAATGCTTTGATTCCTTTTCCGAACCAGTGGGTCCAGCTTTCGATTCCCGGTGGTAACAAATGCGTCTAAAGTGTTCGCGCACGAACGCTCAGAAATGCGAAGGTCGGTTGGATGCTGCCACCCCCCCCCCCCCCCCCCCCCAAAAAAAAAAAAAGAATTTCATGACCGATATAAGAGAATTTTACGTCGTGAAATGCACTGAGATTCTAAAGGGACAGTGAGGAGGGTATTAAAAACTTCGTATAATTACTTCATCGACTTAACGTCTGTAGGCCGTGTTCTGAGTTCTCTAGGCCGTATTACGCTCTTTTTTTTTCATTAGGAAATGGTATCTACAGTTTATCATTGCCCTTGCACCATCTTCATAATCAGATTTTTTATACCGGGAAGTCTGCAACTCGCAATTTGACATACTGCGAGCACGTTTAACTTATATAAACCGCGTACAAAACAAAAATCTGACATAAAAACAAAATATGTTAGAATAAGAAAACAAACCAATTATGGTAGCCTCAAAGCTTAGAAAGACCAGTGCGACGTCACTGCGGTAGTTGGCGACACATGCCCTTAAAGGGTTTTACGAGTGCAACAACGCAATACAGCTACAAACAAGAGTTCGACAGGTTCACTTCAGCGTCCGTTAACGCGTACTGAACATACAACAAGTGGGTATTTTTTGTGCTCCTAGGACACCGCTTTGCGTATACTGTGTTTCAATGTCCCCTCTTTCACACACCCCGTACAGGGAGTGGAGTCCACAGACTGTAACTTGACACTCCTCGCACTCTGCGCGCCCTTGCAAAGGACAGGGCCCCGAAAAGAAGATAAGCAAGCCGTCTTGTTACAATGTCGAACCGGCCGAAATTACACAATTTCTCTTCTTTGTTGCATGACTCGTGGGACTTCCTCGTTCGGCTGTCACGTGACAACTGGATTTCTTTTCCGCCTACTCTATCTCTTGACTCTTTAGGAGCCGGTGACTATCTCGGCATCTTGGTTTTCTCGCCGTGTGACGGAGTAACGCCCGTTTTCCATTTATCGTTCTACGAGGATGCGCACCTTGATAACTGAAAAATTTGATCTTCATAATGTTTGGTCTTGACCAGCAACCAAAGAATCTTGTCTGTATTTTAGACGACTTCAGTCTTCTGACTGGAACTAGTGGCCACAAAAGTGGCACTGGCTGCTTTAAATCAGTTCGTGTTTAATTTTGAACGTTCAGTTATAAATGTCGGAATGGTTACGTCTTTTCCTGGAGCGGAATTCTCTGTTTTGTCCAACCTATGTTCATTTCAAAGTATCCGTTTCGAGCGAGCCCTCAATGGTTGCGGGCAGACGATACGAATGTGATGCAAGAAAAGCAAGATGGGTCGTCGGTTCCTGTGCAGTGTGGTGCAGGTTAATTAGAACATTATCGAGTGCAGCTACACCACGCCTGGAAAACAGGACATAACTGAAAATACAGCCCCAGATGCGTGCTGGAAGTGCAACCTCGTTTCAACAACAACAAAAATTTGAACGAGTAAAAAGAAAAAAAAAACCTCAGTGGATGTTAAAACTACAGATTCGCAATACTGAAACTTTCAAATCCAATCAAACGAGAATATTCTACTAAAGTGGGCCTCCAGTGTCAAATATTTGTAATTTATTCATGCGACATATATATATATATATATATATATATATATATATATATATATATATATATATATATATATATGTGTGTGTGTGTGTGTGTGTGTGTGTGTGTGTGTGTGTGTGTGTGTGTTGTTGAAGGCTTTGTGTCATATATATGACAAAGCTAGTTCGTCGTAATGTCGTAACCTACGAAACAACAAAAAAGATTAGCCTTCGATTAAGCTTCCCTGTAGTGCAAATTTTGAGCCCAGGTTCCGCCGTCGCAGTTCCAACTACGTGATTCGGGGACATGTAAGTATCTTTGTCACTCCAGTAGTGGGAGGTTGCCTGGCTTGAATGTTGCAAGCGGCCATTGCTCAAAAAAAGATGAGGAATCTCACCCTTGCGCTCCGATTGCATGTTGTCGACCGTCGCCGTCTATAGTATCTGCTTCAGCGAGCAGGATTTCCCGGGTTCCCTCGGCGGAGCTTAGCGTCTGCTTCGACGGCCCGCACACCACTGGATCCTGACACCGGCGTCTGCGTCCCACGGGCGTCTGGTCGGGCTGCGGATCCCACGGCAGCCGCCACAGATATTCTCGCCCGTCCTCCTCCCCCGGTTTCCTCCTCACGAAACTATCGCAACCCTTTTCGGCTTCCCCGTCGCACCGCCTCCGCTGTCGAGGTACTTTTCATTCTACAGTATGAAAAATACCTCTGTGCTCTGTGTTCGCTCTGTTACACTGCCACCTCGACCGGCGGACTGCGCCGAAGGCCTGGGCTTTAGAAATATCGCTTTCGGGTAAAAGGAAAGGAAAATTGCGCTCAACAAGGCAGCACGGGAATGAGCCATGAAAAAAAAAAAAAAAAAGGCAGCTGTGTGCTTGCTTCGCTGGCAGTGACGGCGACAGCCGCTAGTCTATGCCAGATAACATCCCTCCCCCTGCACCCTCCCCCCTCCACTCCTGCCTCCTATCTTTTTCCCCTTACCCTCCATCTCATATCATTCCGCCCCACCCCCTTCAGCCCTCCCCATCCCATCTCCCACTGTTCCGTATGCCCTTCCCCTCCTTCGCGCCACGTGATCCACTCTAGGACAACGTAAACCCCCGCTGACCAGCCCATTGATAAGTCACTGGTGAGTACCTGGTGGAACACTAGTGTTTTGTGGGTCGCCGGTCAGCGACACAACCTGCCCCCGTGGATCACGTGACAGACTGGTGGGTCACTGATTGGTATCCCCCGAAGGGCGACCTGTGATCCGCCAAATTCAAGGGAGCTCGCGGTGCCCCATCAGCAAGTAGACACACCTATAACTTTTAAACAGACAGAGCAAAATTTTGGGTATTTAGCTAGCCCAAGAATGATTATCGTCCTTAAAATGAGGTCGCCACAACTGCAGCAGATATGTTGCACGTTTTAATATTGAATGTGCAAACTCCGAATTGACTGCATTAACATTAAATACTACTGTTGATGTTCCCTAGGAGAGGAATTAAATCAATCCCCACAACACACCACACTTTGTCAGTGGATGGACGCGAGAGGTTACATACATTTGTGCCTCCGTCTTTCCAACAAATGATTTCAATTGACGTGCTCTTCAGTGAACAGTATAAACGTTTTCATTGCCGCAAGCACAGAAAACAGGGTATTTTTTAACATAAAATAACTTCCAGTTATCGTTTGAGAAAAGAAAGAGATAATGGCTTCGTAGTATATTCACTTAATAACCAACATCTCGCCAAGGAGTCTCGACATAGCTCCTCAGGCGCTTTCACAAATCACAGCGACCCTCAGTGTTTGGTCATAATCGCGACCTATGAAATCTTACAACAGTACCCCGGGAACGGCGTGAAGCAAACAAAAAATGCTTCAATTGGTAGTGAAAGCCTCGTAGATTCACCCTTTAACATAGCTTAAGGGTTCGTGCTGAGCTACCGCAAAAAAATCTGCAAAAAAAGCAAAAGAAAAAGTAATAAAAATACATATAGAACGATCAAGAAATGCCCTAGCGCGGACAGTTTATAGACACGAAAAAGAGTCCGATGCACTAGAAATCTGATATAACAATAAACCATTGTCATGTCTTTTCTTTCTCACGATGTTTCACTGCGCTGAACAGGTAACAACTTTCCCATTTGTCGGCAGTGCTATTTAAAGGGATGTAGTGGGGTCAACCCTTTCAGTTTTCAGACGTCAGCAACAGTAGCAAGAGCGCGGTTTGTGTGTGTTTTGGGGAGGGGGGAGCGGCAGGCTGTCTTGGCCATAATTGCTCTTCCACTCTATTGTATATATAAGCGACGTGCGGGGACAAAGAAAACCTGCCAATATGATCGCCGACTGCTGTTCCTCGAGAACAACTAAAATAAACCCGCAGGGGGGAGGTGAAAACCCTTGAAATCAACTCCTCTCTATCTAATGTTTATTCTCTTTCGATACTTCTTTCTCGTGCGCGCAACAACGAAAACATTCGGCAGCGAGAGTTAAGGCTGCTGACGCGTAGGTATACGAAAACATTACAACTCTCGCAAGTGAAATGTTTCCCGGTAATGTTTACACACGAAACCATCTGGGGCTGCGACTGCGTTGTCCCGGATATTCCCCGAATCAGCCGCGTCCGCTTCGTAAGTGGCACATGTGGCGCTGTGGCACCAAAATGCGTTTCATATCCGAAGTCAACCTAGCCGAATCAAGCCGGTTTAACCAGAGGCGTTATGGAGGATAGCGGAAGCCGAAAAGCGTTCTGGCGCTTAGCAGGGAAGCCCGGCCGGCCACTGCCGCCGCCATGTGGCTATGCGCTTGCCCAGACGTTGCCTAGCCTGGTGTTTTATTTCTGAGGTTCGCCGCGTGCTTGATGACTTAAGTGCTTAAACATTTACATGTGCACTCAGCGAGGAAACCACCCTGTCTGCCTCTAACGCTGCATGTACCAAACTTTTGCGGTATATAAGAAAATCCTATATTAAGAGGACCTATCACCTTCGTACTTCGATACCAAACTACTTATACTGCCTTAAAAAAAAATGTCTTCCGAGCAATGCATTTGTGTACAGTAGTGTAGTTGACTTTAAAATCTCTAGGTGTATAGCATCCGAAAGAGATGCACGGGGTCTTATGGAGGGGTTTAAAAAGAAAGTACCCAAGGCTATATATTATACTTCCGTAATACGATTCTTATATTGCCACCTAAAAATGTTTTTTCTAGCAATGCATTTGCGTTTAGTGGTGAAGCAAACTCTGACCGGACTCTGTAAATAGTGTATAGTAGGGATACATAGGGTCTGGTGGAGGTACATATTGAATAAAGGGCGCTGGAGCCTTCATGTTTTCGTATGAGGTCTCTTACATCGCCGCCAGAAAGATGTGCTTTCAGAAAATCGTTTGTGTATACTAAAGACGCCTACTTAAAAAACACAAAAATTGGTCTTTAACGCGCCGAAGCTACACTTAAGCTTCGAGGCGAGCCGTAATGGAAGGCTGCGGATTAATTCAGACCACTTAAGGATATTTGAAGTGAGATGATATCTCAACTAACGGTCGCTTTCGTTTTTCGTTTAGTGCGACTTTAAAGGGGCCATGCATATAGCGTTTCAAAGGGGGTTCATTCAGGTTTTTAGTAAGGGGCCCCAAAGAATTCCTACTTTAATATCACATGGCTTAATTGGCGCGTAAAAATGTCTTTCCGGCACTGCGCGCGTGCTTAGAAGTGAAACCAACTTTATCAGAGGAAGATGTTTGCCAAGGTAGCTTAAGCATTCATTGGGCAATTTGTGCTTGGGAGTTTGTTAAATTAAAAAAAATAATAATGACCATCTTCCGGTACCAACAACGCCGCCGCTTTTTTCTCATTACAGACTTTTAAGGCTTTTGTATTAACAAAACACCAATCGAAGAAAATCAGAACCATGAAGACAGAAAGTTCAGTAGCATCTTTCCTGGAGTCGAATAAATAGAACGCTGCCGTTGTCGCGTGTAATGTCGTGACGACGGTCCGCCGTTTACATAGGTTGCATGCCGTAATTTACATAGTAATGGAAAATTTCAAGACCTGTGTTTTAGGTTGGTAATGTATATTCGCGTTTCTTTTTGTTGCTTCGATTCTTCGATTTCACCGTAACCGGCCTCCCGTTGGATAATTATTGGAGCAGAGGCCATTCGCAAACGGAATCTCATTTGTAAGCAAGCTAGTTTGAAAATACAGCAATATTGGAATATATTTTTGTATTTCCTAGTTCGCCTGATCGTCGAAGTGTATCTGCAAAGTTCAAATGACAAATAATGAAACTTGCTTGAGTAACTAGGCCGCACCGAAATGTGCTTAAAGGAAACAGGAAGCAGGTGACAATACGGACGCATCTGTAACATGTCAGGTTAATAAAACGTTATCTGGTTATGAACGCGTTATTTTTAAAATCAAGGGCGCAACGTTATACAGTTATGCAGAAACCATTCGTAGTGCGACAGCTATCGTGGTCTAAAATAAAGGTGACAAGAAATTAAAACATAAATAGCGACGGGTGGCTGCATAATTTATAAAAATACTTCGTAAAGGCGTACGCGAGTTAAGATATCGCGAGACGCAGTCCTTAGAAGCCCGACAAATAACGAGCGTAGACTGAAGTGACCGTTGGTCACGAACTCACCAGGACTTTTCACCTTTTTTTTACACGTCATCTGCCACATCTCCCGGTTACTCCCGCGCTGGGAACAAGAACACTGTTCATCGCACACCCGACTTCCAACACACGACCTTCGTTAGTCAACCACGTTACGTAAGTGACCATATGACTTCGGAGCGGCACGATAACGTGCACATCATAAATTGTGGTCCGGGAACGAGCCGTCAGGAAGGTGCTGAACAACTTCCCTTCAGCACCTTCGTACGTGTGCACGCCGCGCTTAGAATGGCCCCAAATGTCACTCCCAAGAAAGCGAAGACCCTTCGTCGTTAGACCCGCTGAACAACTTGTCGGCTGCAGAAGACGGCGGCAGCGTGCCAGCGCAAGCCGCGCAACGTCGCACGTCATCGGGCGGCCCCCAACCGTGTCGGCACAAACGCGCAGTAGGGCCTGATCAATCAAAGCCATGCAGCTGTGGTCAGACGCGTAGCTTCCAGGTCGGAGTTTCCTGAACTCATCGCCTATGCGAAACCAGTGAGCGCGGCAGTAACAACCGCAGCAACTATAAGAATCAAACAATTGACGCGTCGCGTGTGGAGAGCCGGCAGCGTGCCCGGCGTTTTTCACTCCGTTGTTGTGGAATGGCTGCTTTGCGTGCGCGCAGACGGATGACGCGTCATTAGAGTGGTACATACAGCTGGGTAACAAAAAAAAAAAAGCAAAATCTTCCTTCCAAGCCCCTTCAAAGTCGGCGTTACTACTCGGCAGAAGTGCGCTGCTGGGAAGGAATTTCTCCAGTGGCAGTATAACTTGCCTGATACCAAAGTAACATCAATATAACCTTTCTAATATGCCTCATTCAATAAAAAAAGGCCTAAGGCCTTTTTTTTTTTATTAAACCCACCCTGAAGATCCCATGTATCCATAGAGAGCGCTATACACAGACCCTGCTCACCCGGCGCTCTCTCACGCCGAAGAACGCCTATGACGCTTAGTGCAGACGTACATCCGTCCTTTCTTCTCCAGCCTGCACCCCGATTTTTACTCCTGCATGCATGTACCCCGATTTATACTCTTCACCCCACTGCCCCACTTGTGGGACGGTCCGGATAATCGATCACCTCATCTTGCAATGGTCCCATAACGCATTCCCCCCATATCGAGACGATGACCATTTGGTGAGGGCGTTGGACAGCTAGGATTCGGCGGTGCAAGAAGCCATCGTCGCTCGGGTGGCCAAAGTCACCGCGGACCTTCCTCCCACGGTCACCACTCCTCTCCTGAATTAGCCCTTGGGGCAACAATAGTTATATATATATATCTCTCTCTTCTAAAGTCGGCTTCACTACTTTACAGAAATTCATCGCTGGGAATACGTTTTCCAGCGGCAATATAACCTGCCTTATATCAAAATGATATCAGATATGTCTGATATGCCTGATATGCTTCATAAATCATCAGATATACCTACCTGATAAGTCTCCATTAAATAGAAGGCCCCACGGCGTTCTTATACACCCAGCCCCTTAAAAGTTGGCCTCAGTATTAAACACACATGCATTGTTAGAAAAAAAAATTTCCAGGAGCAATATAAGGTGTTTGATATCGAAGTATGAGGGCACTAGCGCCTTTTAAATAAATACTCGTACAATACCTTATGTGTAGCTACGGAGCGCACCTAGCCCAATTAAAGTCGCCTCCGCTGCTTTAGTGAAATGCATTGCTGTGGAGATACTCCTCCAAAGGCAGTAGAACCCGTCATACGAAATTATGAAGGGCCTTGGCGCCTTTAATTATCGTGCTTTTCACGTGCGGCGAAAGTGTGAGTCATCAAGCGTTATAGACAGGCAGACGGGCTTCCTCGTTGAGTCCACGCATAAAGGCTAAGCATATAAGAATTCACTAGCTGGCCAGGCTCAATTTTTTTTTTGATCAAGATAAAAATGGATTGCCTAATGTCGGGCTGCAGCGAACTAACCACGCAATGCGTTGCTGTAGGTATACTTTTGTCCCAGCTCTGAGCTATTTTCCTGAAAACTGGGCTGCCGTCAGACGAAGTTTGTTCTTTCAGTTTCTTCGTTCGCTTGTTTGTTACACCGCAAGGGTGAGTACGAGTACACGTGTAAAAATTGTGACGGACGAACGACCCAGAGAGGTATCGTAAACACGGTGCCATACGTGTTCATCGTGTGCCTTAATTTGCTGCTTAACGAATCGTTCTTTCTGTCTATCTGGCGTTCTGGCCTTCTATCCCAGATGCGGCCGAATGCTAACAGCTACTGTTAGCCTATTAAAGAGCAGCACATCAAACACACACATGCACGCCTGCACATATGCCCTGTTGGGATATGCCCTCTTGGGATAATGGCTGGAGGAGCAGTGGGATATATTTCAAGCCATTGCCGGGTCACGGTGTCTCCACATCCTCCGAACACCCCTATTTTGTAAAACCCAGTTGCGCGACCGCAAACAGCGCAGTGTAATGGGAAGCACCCACAACGTATACCTGCGTTGTTCCGTCTGTTTTTCTCTCGCATTTTTTTCTATAGTGCTCTTATCTTTCCAATAGGTACGAATAATTTGGGAAACCATTGTCAAACGTCGCGACATTGTGGGCTTCGCGACATGCCCGTGCCTTCAGTTCGCGTGCACGTGCTCCTTCCTTCCCGAGAGTCACGGATGTGGATGCAGGTTTTGTGGGTACCTAACTATGCACAGCGGCTTTCAGCTCGCCGCACAGCATGCCGGTCGGAAACCCTTACCGAGGATTGGTTAAAGCCAGGGGATTGATTTATTGATTGATTCAAACCTTTATTGGAGGAAAAGGGAGGACCGGAGGCCGTGCATGGTGGAATGGGGAGTGAAGGGATGGGGGAGTAGCAGAGGTCTTCGTCACACAATTGAATGTCCCTTCTTTGAGCCCTGATTTTGCGTCCATGATGTTAATAAGGCTCTTCTCGGGATGGGTAGTCACCCCCAGGCTGCATTAATCAAGCCAGGGGAAAAATGCTATAGCTATTGGGCTGGAAGCTTGCCAGCCCTGATGCAGTATACTGCCAGTCAAGTTAAGTTTCAAGTTTCAAGTTTATTCACTTTCAAGTTACACTTAGACCTGAAGAAACAAAGCAAAAAGAGGATCGACACTTAAAAGACACAAACAGCGCTGGGTAACAAACAGCGAAAGTTTATTTTTTTTTTTTTGCGAGCGTTTTAAATACGGATCTGCAAGGGCAGCTGCCTGTATCAGCCAGAGGGACGACACGCGCGTAAGTAAAGCACGTGGGCTGCTGCATGAAAATTAGATTAGGTACTCCACGAATGAACAAATGGACCATGCAATCAAGATGACAAAGAAGTGACAGCTGTTTTTCATCATGTTTGAGCATTTTGCATTTTGTATTGCGCGGATGTCATGTTGTCTCCCCCCCTCCCCTTTTCCCTTTCTATTGCCTTGTGGATGCCTATTTATGGCGATTGCGAGCGTTAAACTTGGTTTGTTAGTCAGAGCTGTGTTTGTGTCTCCCAAGTTTATGTCCTGTGTTTTGCGCTATTTGTTCCCGTTCAAACACGCACCGAGCAGCCTACTTGCTCCTAATTCCCAGTTACACTGCGGCCGTTTGCGGCGCACGCAGGAGAGTGCCGAGATGACAGCGTCCCCCGCGAAGTTTCCGGGTTGCATGTCGGAGGGGAACTGACGAAGCACTGACTCTGCCTATCGGCTACAGGTTATTGTTTTTATGACGCAATTGATGCCCTAGTTAGGCTTACGCGGATTCGACGGCTGCCTTCCCTACTATGGCCAGACATATTACAATGCCTGTTCCCCCGCTCTCCCGGCGAAATAAAAATTAAAATAAAGATATTTGGTCAGGTTAACTATAGAAAACACCCACCGCGGCTACGCAAGTGTTTTTTTTTTAATTTATTTGTTCTTTTTTATTGTACTTTTCATGTTCTTCCTCTCTTTTTTTTCTCCTCCTGAAAAAGCACCCTGCGCACACCAATGGCAGTCTTTATAAGATAACACCATTGTCCAGATGCACAAACGTGTTCGGTTCTACGAACAACTAGTAAATGATGTAGGCCTTGTGCAGCAGTTTCATGGTGCAGTGGGTATATTTGGTGACGAATACATGATTCGGTATAATTAGAGTAGAGAATGTAGCCCTGGATTTTCTGCACAGATTTTGGTCTAACGCAATGGAGAGAGAGAGAGAGAGAGAGAGAGAGAGAGAGAGAGAGAGAGAGAGAGAGAGAGAGAGAGAGAGAGAGAGAGAGAGAGAGAGAGAGAGAGAGAGAGAGAGAGAGAGAGAGAGAGAGAGAGAGAGAGAGAGAGAGAGAGAGAGAGAGAGAGAGAGAGAGAGAGAGAGAGAGAGAGAGAGAGAGAGACTTTCAGAGAGATCATCTGCACATGCACTCTATAGGTGCTAAGGAAGCAAAAGTTAGGAGGAAGTAAAGCTTAGTGAGTTTTGAGTGGTCAGGCAGTGAGTCTCACAGGGCGAGATGTCTAGAATACTGTTGAAAAACTGCCTGTCTGGTCAGGCAGTCTAGACGGTCTCACAGGGCGATGATGTTTAGTCCAAAATACTGTTGAGCAACACCGATCTGTGCGTCTGTGCAGTCGCATTAGTTCTGTACATGGCGACTATAGCACAACGGAAACAGTGTGGTCTACGTGCTGTAACACACAAAATTGTGCAAACTTGGTCGGCCGGCTGTTGCGCCATCTTGCTTAAGGACGAAAATATCCCTTCCGTAAAAAAAGAACGGAGAAGCAATGAAACAGCACGAACGAGAGCAGACAGGACGAAACCCCAAATAACGATAAGTTGGGTTATAATCATTCAATGAGGCACCTTTTTCGAGACCTAATGTCTAACTCGGGCTGAAAACCAGGACATGAAGGGTATAACCAGAATTTGCAAGGCAGGGTCTCATCCCGACAGGCCCTATACTAACGAGAACGTCCAACGCCTTGTTGACAATACAAAGGAGGTCAGTCGAAGAGAGACGTCTGAGTTATGCCTTCCTATATATTTTATTTCCCTTCCTTGCGATATGACCCGATGCTTGTGTTCCCCCCACCACTCGTTCAATTCAATGTTCAAAGTACCGTGATAAGGAAGTGGGCTGTCCTGATCTCGCCAACTGCTGAACGCCACAATAAAAACCGAAAAAGAGGCGCTAAGGCCTGTGCTTACTTGCTCAGCTCTAAAGCCGACGAATTCGCAGGTGTTCCCGCGTGTCGTCACCATCGTTCTGCATTGGTCCAGACTAGCGTTCCGGGCGTCTCCGGTAGATCAACTGAACAAAGCTCGGTTTTGTAATACGGCGGAAGCTATACGTCTGCATTTTTTCCGCACCGACCGTATATGCAAGTTGCTCACTCAGCGCCTTGCTCAACCCGAAGCGACGTAAGCGAGCACCTGTGGCAGTTGCGTCTCTTCCAAGGACACTTCCTTCTTATCACGTGCGTCGGATAGGCGGCTCAAAGATTGTCAATCAGTCTCCGTTCCGCCTAAAATGGTTTGTAATGATGTGCAGTAGCCGACCGTATTTTAGGACTCCAAGAAATTCGGACTTGCTGGATATTCCGGACTTTCCCGAGGAACGGCCGGTTGTCCCATAGGAGCAATGTATATAAACAGCCAATATTTCGGACAGCATAAAGCCAAAAGTTCGACTTTCCGGACAAAATTTTCCGCGACAGAGCCACGGTGCATCTACAGTACCACGCCATTTTGAATCCTAAGCCACCTGGCTATAGCTACGGATTGCATAGGGATTGGCTTGACTCCCTCTGGAGTAACAAACGTTCATCTTCAAGGTCATAATTTTGCAAGCAATCTCGAAAGCCGGAAACGGGTCATACGCGGCCAGCTTTTTTAAACACCACGTGCCCCTTTTGCTCCGCTCCAGTTGACCAGGCTACAGCAGAGCACCTGCTGTGGAGTTGCCCTGCTCTGCGAAGCCTACGCGCTGTGCACATCGCCACCTGCGGCCCGCGCCCCGGACGTCCGCCAGATTTCATGGCGTGGATACAAGGTCCACATCATGGCCCCCCGCTCCGATTACTTCGGGAATCCGGAGTGTATCTGTACATTTAATTTCCCCTTATGCTGAATAGCAAACTTCCGCAATAAAAAAAAAAAAAAAACAGCTTTTTTTTAAACACCAGGTGACGCTGCCTTATAAGCAATATCACTCACCATCAGGATTGTCCTAAACATCCGTGACTAATTCAGTACTATTTAAATGAAATCAAGCTCGTTTATACGACTGGCGGATTTTTCGGACTGCCCTTCTATTTGGACCATTTTACGTTCCGATCCAGGTCCGAAAAGTCGGTCGGCTACTCTGTGGGAAATTTTTGATCATGATTATACGTTGGGGAATATCAACGTGAAGAAATTAACGTTGTTGTCAGTTCCTGGGCAGGGACGGTTTGTAACAGGGCTCTTTGACTTAATTGCGAAGGCGATAAGTTTTCTTTCCCAGTTTGGGCGACCGCTCAACAGACGAAACTGCCTTCCCTATATTTATATTTTTTCGATATCCCCGCGCGTATTCTCGTCAATACCAAATAAAAAAAAATGCAAGCAGTGCGCGGAAAAGGGAACAGCCTACCCGTTTACTAGAACTGCACAGATGCTTCAAAGTCTTGAAACATCTCTGATTCCCTTACTTCCAGGTTCCAGCAAGAAATGACTGCATTTAGTCATATTTGCACGCTCCTCTCAGATACGTTTACAAAGTGAATGCACAAGAGATACTAGAACCAAAACAATTTTAGTTCTAACTACACCGCCATAAAAAAAATACGCTATAGCCAGGGCAGCCAAAACAAAAACAGCATTAAAGAAGGTAATATAGTCCGAACTTCTGTATGGGTTCGCGCTAGCCCTTCGAGAAGATTGCCTTTCAAACAAACGTTTTTATATCGAAAATGCTGAAGTGCGGCGCGGAAATAACCAAGTGGAGACGGAACAATGGAGGATTTCGAAACAGGAGCAGCTGCACCGAACGCTCTATAGAGCTATTAGGGCAGCAGCAAGTGTGAGTTGTTTTGTCCCTCCATAAATAGCGGTGCGTACGCTTGAAAACAAAATAGTATTCCGGTGTATCTGGTGCGTTTGCGCTACGGACATGTCATTCCGCGTCTATTCAAACCTAGTTGTTTCACAGCTTTAATGACAAGAAGTCAGGGAACTGACTCTACTCCGATCTTGAACGACTGCGGAGTAGGGCAGCAAGTTTTGGGGGGCAATTAACGCTTGTTATATGCGAAGTGGAAGAGCGCTTCTTGACAATCATGCGTACTGCAATAAGTGCGTGTCTCAGCTTGTTTGCAGGTCGTCAAAATTCAACAATCGCTTGAAGTTCGCTCAATGCTATGACTTAGGACACATTTCTGGGCCATCATCTCTTTTATTAAGGAGAAGGCTCTCACGTCATGCTAGATCTATTCCTGCTAGACTTTTTCCTTTACCCCCCCCCCCGCCCCGAGTGGGAATGGAGGATCGAGACCAAAGACAGGGCCCGAGGCTACGGCGAAGCCCTAAAAAGCGCGTGACTGTCCAGAACAGACACCCCCCCCTTCGGGCGCTGAGCCGCGAAGAGGCGACAATTCTCAGAAGGCTGCAGACGGCGTCGGTCACGTCACCGGCGGCACTACACCGCATGTACCTAGAGGAGTACACAAGCAGCCTATGCGAGATATGCAAAAGGGGGCCGGTCAACCGGTGGCACATCATGTGGGACTGCGCCACCGACCCAGAATGCGCCTGCGTTGAAGAGTACCCGGCACAACTACAGGAAGCCATCGCATCGAGAGACAAGACGAAGCAAGAGTGGGCCATCCAGCAGGTCTTCACTGCACTCGAAAAGCACTGACTCCGTAAAGGGGCCTGCGCCTATTAGGGTAGCGAAGAAGATGCGACGAGCGGCCGCGTCAGGACGGGGGTCATAACAAACCCCCGCCCACTGCAGGATCGATGTGAATAAAGTATTTTCCAGTCCAGTCCACCCCCCCCCCCCCCCGCGCACACACACACCCACACACACGCACGCACGCACACACACACACACACAACACACGCACCGCACACCACACACACACACACACACACACACACACACACACACACACGCACGCACGCACCACGCACGCACACACACACACACACACGCACACACCACACACATTATTTTTTTATTTGTCATTCAGAGTAGATCCTTTATACCATTATCCTGTTTCGCTGCTGCTTGAATCGCTAATTGACTTAACAAAATTATTCCTGGCAAATCCCCCTAAGCGGGTGTGCTTCATTTTGGGAAGGCCGTGATCCTCATCACCACCATCACTCTATCGCTTAACCGATTCTATGGCCAACCCAGAGCAGGACGCCTGGTCCCTGGAGTCCTTCGCCATAGCCACCACAGACTGAAAAGCATTCGCGATAGCTACAGAATAATTCCGAACGAGAGGTGGGACACCCTCTAGGAAATCAGGAGCCCCGTAGGACACGAACACCTCTCCTCCTCCCTCTCGTGTGTTCGTTCGTGAGCCCTGTTTTCCCGTTATGACATAGCAGCTCGCCCAGGCTTCGACGCCTACAAGTTCCAGAGGTTTACTCAACGGGCCATTCACACAGGACAAACCTGGAGGCAACGACGCCACGGATCTCCCCGAGGTTCGAATCGGTTTCCAACGCCACGGTTGAATTGCCGCAACTGGTTTATGCAGTTCTGTACACTTCGTGCGTGTGTGCTTGTGTGTACCCTACAAAGCGGCCCGCTAGGCTGTCCTGCCACAACCGCTTTTCTTTGCCGACACAGACAGGGTTCAAAGGCACGAGCGGGAGGTCGCTTCTTTCGGGCAATAAATGCACCTCTACACCGTTTTTCGATTGCGGAAGCCGGTTGCATTCACACCGAAATACTTTCACAGGGTTTGGACACGCCAGTGTCCCCTTTTCTGTCGGCCTCCCGAGAAGGTCACCGCAAAGTTTGTGACGTGATAGTAGGTCACAAACGTCGCAATGGGTGCCAAAGTATTACGGGAGTACGGCCTTCAGTTAGAGGCATGTGAATGCGGCTGAGGGCTGCGCTGATTAATAGGTAAACACTTGCTCCGAAGAAGAATGGGATCGCGCAAGTGCGACTGCGGATGCCTCACCGTATACTGAATGCACATCCAACAAACCAGGGCAGGAAGCGATTTGTATTCTATGTAGGGTCATTTTTTTCGCGAATTTCGAGCAAAACAGGAAAGAAGCGCGAACAAGGGGTGAACGAGGACAGTGAATACAGTGCGAAATAACCAAACAACTTATTTAGGTAGCACGGAATTCTGCGGGACTCAATAACAGCTCTAAAAACACCGCATTGGAAAAGGACTGGACACGAACGCGGCGCTGTCTAAAAAGTGAAGATTCATTATCCTTGCCAATGGTCCGAAAATGAGAAAAACGATTAAGAATCCCACGAAACAGCACGTAATATCACGAGATGATGTAGACATGGTGTGGCTAGGTAACCCTTTTCGTTAGTGCGTGTTTCAAATCTATTTCCGAATGCGGAAAGGGCAGACGTTCGTACCAGTGATTAGAAGTGACTTTAAACTGCACATTAACTAGTATAAGAACAGATACACCCAGAACCGATTGATGATCGTTACATCCGATAACGTTTCAATTAGCCGCGCCAGATTGCAGTTTCAACGAAGTTGTTAGTCGCAGAAACAGATTAAGGGAACGCATACGCTTTGGTCCCCTAACTTCGTTGTTTAAATTTTCCGCTTATAATTTCCTTCCCAATACGGTCTTAGTGCGCTTCCAAATCACGTGCACACTGGTCCAAGAGCAGCCGGCGATTGGGCAAATTTAATAGCGATAATGCAGGGCAAGGTGTCGAAGTTCTTCCAAAAATTGTAAATGTGTTGTCTCAGCCTTTCGTTTAAAAGCCTGCCAGTTTGCCCTCCGTAATTTGTGCCGCATGAAAACCGTATTACTATGTCTCGTGTCGCTCAAACTCGCCCAACTGTCAGCACTATAGAATTATGCCTTCACTGTGCTTCAACTCCGTATGCCGCTGAGTGACAGCATTTTCACCATGCTGATCCAAATAACAGGTAGGCAATCCAGCCAGGTAGACTGAAGGACTTCGACGATCGTTTAATGTGGATTCTAAAGTGTCGTGATCAACTCAGGGTGGCGTCTTCCAGATGGAGCGTGGAAATGGCGAGGATGAATGGTGTACAGTGGCGCGTTCATCGTATTCACGACGCTTTGGCTCTGCAGAGCAGTGACCGGTGGGTGTTCGCGTGGATATACCGTCGCGCTTAACGTGAAGGCTAAAGGCCCGTTCACACTTGCAACGAAGCGACGCGACGACGCGACGAAGCGACGAAGGCGAAAGCGATCGCCACCCTTGCTGTTCACACTAGCACGCGACATCGAGCGACGGCGACGACGATTTTTTGCTTTTCTTGTTATTGTCTCGCGCTCGGAGTGAGACTTCACGGGAGTTTCGCCGCTTGTGGAGACGCAGCATCCGAGTGCTTTGGCAGGATCCTGCTTCCGCTTCAAAAGCGACGGCGCGACGGAGGCTAAAAAAATTGGTCGAGACCTATCGCTGTCGTCGCGCGACGAAAGCGATGCAAGGCGACGGAAGCGACAGAAATTTCCGTCGCTTTCGTCGCTTTCGCTCGCTTTCATCGCAAGTGTGAACGGGCCTTAAGAGGAGCCGCGAAATGGACGGACGGTGTTGCTCAGCGGACGACACATTTTACCGTGCCTGCGCCAACCGGTAAAAGAACGGAAAGTAGGTATGGGTAATCCAGTAAGGATAACAACAGAGCGAGACAGACAAGGGACTAAGGCGGGTTTATTTAATCGTGCTGCCCCATTCTTTGTGCCTCCTCAGTTTTGCACTGTTGTTCCTTACAGAGACAATGCGTTTAAGTTTTTGCTATGGGAGCACGGCCAGTTATAAAATATGCCCAGAACGAGTGAATGAATGAATGAATGAATGAATGAATGAATAGTACCCCTGTAGTACCCGGGGTTTCGGTTTCTAGGTCGATGGTACTACCACCAGGCAGCTAACCTAGGGCAGGGCGAAGGGAGGGGGTGGGGGGCTTATAGGGCTGCAGAAATCCCCCCCCCCCCCTACCCCTTCCCGAAATTTTGTCGCAGTGTCATGCACGGCGGCCAAGGCAACCAATAGCGCCGGAAACTATCCTAGGATTTTGTGTAGAACTCTAGTAATCCTGTCCGGAAAGCGCGCCTACTCTCCCTTGGTGGCCCGTTTCCCCTCCGGGAATCCTATGCAAGGTCTTCATCCGCGGGGTGTTGTGCGAGCTCGCGCTCCGCGAGGCGACGGAGAGTCGCTGCTGAGAACAGACAATGGGAGATTCGCGGGCGAAACCGCAGGTCTTGCTGCTTCAGCACCTCCATGCAACTGCGGCCGCCGCCAGAAACCAGTGCGCTAACGACTTCGGACTTCGTCTCCCGCCGGTTCTACATGGTGCCAATTTACATGCGAAATCGCTGCGGCGGCGCCGTTCGGGCGGCGAAACGATCTATTGCAGCCACGACAAAAAAAAAAAAAAAAGTCATTTTGTCCGCACGAGCGCCGACGCAGCAGCGAGTTCGGAGGTAGATTGGCACCATGTAGAACGGGCTTTCGGTATAAATGTACACTTTGTTGCCAAATGTACACTTTGTACATTTTTTTACATCAAAATGTAATCTACTCGCCTTTTCCCCCGCAACTGTACATTTTGACGTATTTCCTGGGTGAGTAATTTTGGTACAATTATCCGCAGTACAAGCTGCTCCTACGCAATACATTGACATAAATAACAGATTCGTCAAGAGTTACCCCTAACCGTCCCATGAAAAGAAAAATTGTTGGATGATAAAGTGACAATGAAATTCAACGTTGTTTGGTGCTTTTCCCGTTTATAATGTCCGCTCCGTGCTTTGTTAGCGTTAGATGAACTAGTTCTTTACTTCCATGTTTTTGCTTCGATGTTTGTGAGGCATAAATGTTTATATTTGTTGTACTTTTCCATATTTCTTTAAGTGCTATTTCTTCTCGTACGTTGTCATATGCCCCTTTAATGTCCAAGAACGTAATCCATAGTGGTCTATTCTGTGCTTTCACAATTTAAATGCATTGCGTTATCACGAACAAATTGTCATCCAGTCGCCTTTCTTGTCTAAATCCATTCTGCAGTTCCATAAGTATTTCATTTTCTTCCATCCATTCTTGAATTTCTGATTTTATCGCCTGCATTACGAATCTATACACCACTGACGTTACTGTGAGTGGTCTGTATGAATCAATACTGGCTTTGTCTCCTCTGCCTTTATATATTAAATTCATCCTACTTTCTAGCCAGTCCTCTGGTATTTGTTTGGTTTCTATCACCTTATCTATTAGATATATACCCAGGTGTTGGCCCCGTGGTGGTAGAAGCACCTAAATGAAAACCGAAACCCCGGACTACAACCCCCTTCACACATGGCAAGATTCTAGGCGCGCAAAGTTCGCGTATTGCAGCTTATGTGAACCCTACCAGCGCGCATGGGAAAAGCAGGTGGCTCTTCAGTGGCTGTCTTCAGTGGCTGTCTGGTCACTCTGGCATACAAGGCAACATTAGATCCGACGCAGCCGCCAGCGCAGGCCACTTGCAGCGCAACATGACCCAGCTTCCTTTTTTCCGAGAGGACAGCAACGCCCTTATCGTCGCAAGTTGATGGACTGCACAAATGTCGGAGTGGCAGGACCCTCTCCGCAGGTATCCGCCTCTGCAGGCTATTGATCCCCACTGTGACTTCCACTTTCCACGCGGGCCTCAACAAGCGGTGTGAAGGAGTGTTGCACCGACTGCGCCTGAATGTAGTGTTTACTCGAAGTTTTAAGTTTAAGATAGGTTGGGACGATTCACCCCTGTGGCCCGACTTGCTGCCGTGCGTGCGACCGCAAATCCCTTGTGAGCCTGTCCTCCATTCGCTGCTGCGCGGAAAACCGCAGCGAGCTCCCCGTTTCGTGTACGTCATGGAGGCAGGCTCGAACTTTGTCATTTGTTTTGGGCCCTGGGCCAACAGTGCTGATAGTACCTTAGGAAAATAAGTTCTGCTCCGGTTCCTAGGACACTCTGAACTGGACAAATCTCTTAAGATATTAGGCAGTGCAAAGTGTCTCAATATATGTACCCTCTCGTAAGAAATGTCTCGCAACGTAGTTGTAAAGTATGTGCCCGCAGTTGGTAGTAGCGCGCCCTTGTACGATGGCGCGGTGTGTGACATTGTCGAATGCCCCTTTTATATCGAGCGCAACAATGGGATATTTGTGTTTGAGAGTTTCATTAGTATGTCTTCTTTAAGCTGTAGCAGGATGTCTTGGGTAGAGAGACGGCGCCGAAACCCGTACATTGTGTTTGGAAAACGGCCTGGGTTCAAGCGCTAGCAGTTCCAAAATGTTTTCGAAATCCGGGATTTTTTTTCTACTGTGAAACGTTCTATTGCCTCAATTTACGCATTCTTTTCGCAAATAAGAGTGGTTTGCTATATTTTAGGTCAGTTTATTGGCGGGGCATGGCATGTAAATATGCTTAGTTAAAGGTACCCCGCAACACCATCGATAAGCGCTCTCACTCTTTCCTTCGCGTCTGGAACCACTGCGAAAGCTATAGTTATCGCCAGCATGGAGTGGCACTGCCTAATTTGCTCATCGCAACAGATACGCCTTCCGTTTCTGCTTTGCTTTTGTGGCTTTATTTTTAAAGTTGCAATCGAATGCGTTCATTGCTGCAACTGAAGGAAAACTGGCCAACAGCCGCTACATGGCCCTAATGACATAATTCGAGCCGTCGAAGAACGTCAAGACTGAGAAAGAGAAAATTTTTTTGAGCGAGTTTACAAGTTGTCTGATGGGCATACAGCTGTAATTTGTGGCTGGGGTACTTTGCGACCCCCTAATCTACGTACTGGGTGTGTTGGGTGGCTATGTTCTTCGAGCATTTAAGATTTCAAAAAAAAAGTTGAGAAAAGTGTTGCAGAGCTCCTTTAACGTTCTGAACCGCACTGGAAGTGCCTATCCTCTACCTATCTCGGAACGGAATATCGCATTTACGTCACGGGTTTTTAAGAAATGAAACAAAGTCCCGCGAATAGAGGCGGAATAACCTAACAGTCAACCACTTTCGAAGCCCGGTGGAACTCAGTTCTTTGTGCGCGTTCAGGCATGAGTGTTTCCTTGCGGGTACGAGTAAAGAGCTTTGCTGCAAAAATTGCCATTATTCGTCCATGCAGACTGAATGGAGCACAGTTTGAAGATTGTCGCATGTAGGTGTGGCGTTAAAGAAGTGTTTTCCTCCACGCGCGTACCCGCAGCAGGCGTACGCACAGCTGTTCACAGAAAAGTCATGCCTTCGCAGGGGGTTGAAAAAGTGGAGTGTGGTTGCGAACATGCGCCCAAACTCGTTGGGTCCCGCAATGATGTTTCGTAATGTTCTCCACTTTCCTGTGGTGCGTCCTAGATATGGCGGACTTGCAGATGCGCGAAAGTTGGACTGCGAGAGCATGCGCTCTCGTTGGACAAACGGTCGCAATCGCATCTGCCTTTACACTGTAACACGAGCGATTCTCATTTGTTGTTGGAGGAAACTGATATTACCGCGTTAGCGGCATACGGCTCACTCCCCGTCAAATGTGTTCCAACCACCTCCTAAGCGTGGATCGGCAACAAATTGTAGAGCATTTTTAACACCAAAGTGTTTTATTCCGGGATTCACAAAGAATTCACTGACGGCATATCCGTCACCGAAATGACGCCAGTACAACGAAGCAAGTGGCCTGTAAAGGATGCACCCCTGCACACAGGGCCTTCTTGCGGGGAAGCAACCTTTACAATTAAAGAGTACGTTATTTAGGGTTCTTCCTTTTCGGTTTTTATATTTTCACACGAAAGTGTTTTATGCCTGAATGCACCAAGATTTCACTGACGTCATATCCGTCACGGAAATGACGCCAGTAAAACTTTGCCGAAGCAACCCGCCAGCAAGACGACGTTCACCAAGCGCACCCACAAGGCAGCCGCCGACCCGCAAATCATGCTCAGCTGCAGATTTCGCTGCACATTTCACTTTCGTGTTTTACTGATTCCTATGACAGAGGAATCAACATAATTTTTTTATGTAATAAACGCACTCCCAATAACGCGCGTCACGCTACGGAACACGAAGTTTGCACGAATCGCATGCACGAAGCAATTTTGAGGTGACTAGCGGTGGCTGCGAGGTTTTCATGTTTTCGTACATGGCCACTTATATTACCCCTAAAGATGTCTTCCTACCAGTGCATTGTTGCAGTATTGAAGCCGAGTTTAAAGGGGCTTAGGGAATAATGGGGTTTTACGGGGCCTTCACATTTCCATGTGAGGTCACTCATATTGCCATTGATAAAAACAATTTCATCAATACAACCAACCAACCAGTACATTTGTGTAGCGTAGTGAAGTCGATTCAGGCGCTCGGTTTCAGCGTTTCATACGGTTAAAGGAGTGTTATGAAGCTATGTAATAAATGACGCCAGGGGCATCATACTTTGCTGTAACACTTTCTGCATTTACCCTGTAAAAGCGTCTCCCCAGCAATGCATTTGGGTATAGAAGTGTGTATAGCGCCCCATAGGGATACATAGGGTTTAGGAGGTAACATTAGGCCCTGCCGCTGAAAAAATATTGTACCAGCAAGCCATTTATTCAGGGTAGTGATGCTGAATTCAGCGACGCTGTGTATAGCAGGGCAGCTTAGGCCTTTGGGCTGCAATTCCCACTTAGGATGATTTGCTTTTTTAAGTGCAGAGTACTTTAGGGCCGCGCCTTGTCGTCGAAGCTCGCTCGCTGGACGCAAGTAGAGCCGGCGTTCTGTCGTGGCCGCTGTCGTCGCGGCGTAACCCAGAGGCTTCGAAAGCCAAGCAGTTTATTGCTTAAGCAGCCATAAGCGGTCGAAACTCGTGAACCGCTGGCGCTTGGCATACATCTCCTCGTTGCTTAGCGCAAAGAAAACTGTAGGTACATTTGAGGCAAAATATACGTAATTAACCGGCAGCGCCCGCGTTCATTTAGTTAGGAACGCTCGTTGGGTTGGTTTCTACGATAGTAAGCGAAAAAAAGTGACGGTGCAACGCCGGAACGTGCGGAAGGAAAAGCACGCACGCACGCACGCACGCACGCACACACGCACACACACACACACACACGCACGCACACGCACACACACACACACACACACACACACACACACACACACACACCACACACACACACACACAACACACACACACACACACACACACACACAACAGAACGCCCGCTGGCGCAGTTTCAGGCAGGGGGCGCGAGAACTGCGAAGGCGGCAAATTTGATTTGCAT
The DNA here is from genome assembly GCA_013339765.2 of Haemaphysalis longicornis. NCBI lineage: Eukaryota > Metazoa > Arthropoda > Arachnida > Ixodida > Ixodidae > Haemaphysalis > Haemaphysalis longicornis. The sequence goes on from JABSTR010000235.1 coordinate 36,524, forward strand.
TGGGTGGTAGCAGTGAGCGGATAACGGCGCTACAGCCCATTATGACGAATCACTGCTCTGCACTTCCGACTGCTTTCGCATTGAGTGGACCGGCTTTAATTTTTGTGTTACGCACGCAAAACAGTTCCACTGGGAGATAATTTAAGCATATCACTTTGCTAAGAGAGGCCAAGCGTCTACAAGCCACCTGTTGCGTTTATTTAAGCAGAGCTTTACAGAGCTTTAGTCTTTGGTAATAGCAGAGTCCTTCAATACGACTCCGGTAATAGTTAGCAGGTGCGCCTTTTTAGCCGTGGTTAGGTGCCCGATAGCCACTTGTGAAGCTTAGCCGCTGAGTATAAAACGCGTACGGCGTTTCAAATATAGACCGTGGTGTAAGGTGTAAAAAGCGTCCCGGGAGATCTTTCCGAAATAGTGGAAACACACTTAGAAAAAAAAATATCTCGACAGTGGATGAAACATCATCGGCGAAGTCCAACCAAAAATCTCAGAAAGTTCTTAGTTTACTCCTCCGACTACTTTTCTAACGCAAGCAAACAATGGCAAGATGATAACACAAGAAAAATGACACCGCGAGGAGTTTACGGGTCCATTTGACAGGCGGTAGCAATCCGACGCTGTTTGTTTGCGCCACGACGTCATAAACACGCGTACTCTCCCCCCCCCCCCCTCCCCCCCCCCCCCCTCCCCCCCAAACAAAACTCGCTTCTCACCGTTCCGAGAGGAGACACCGGTGGGAGGTTCTTCCTCAATCCTCGGTCTAGCGCCGGAAGCTGCGCCGATCATCCGCTCTCCGCTTCTCGCGACTCGGAGGAAGTAACGGTGCCTCCGTCCTTCCGGATCGAAGCGTGCTCTTCCAGCGTGCCCGGCAAGAGTCAGGAGCCTGTCGACGGCGACGATATCTATTACACGCCACGGGTGCGTGCCCGTCCGCTACGCCATCCCGGTCTCCCATTACTGCGTGGCCCGGTGCGGACGCGGCGATCGCGTCGGCGAAGAAGAACAGGACCCGCCCACGAAGTACGCAGCGAAGGGAGCGAGACAGCGGCGAGCTCGGGGCCGCACTTGCCTTGTTGCAGCTGGCGATCCTTTGATGCGTGTAGCGCCGCGAATGGTCCGTGTAGCACTCGCGCTGAGCGGCGGCCGCGGGAGAAAGGAAACAGACGACGTGAGGGGCGGCTGGACGAGGGAGAGGAAAGAAAGCTGATACATCTCCGTTTTATCCCAAATGCCGACAAGAGATCGCGCTGAGCGGCGTTATGACATCCGACTTCGTCGCTCTCTCCTTCTCTCTCTCTATCTCTCGATGCGAACCGCCACGCCTCGAGTTTCTCTCCCCTCCCTGGCATACTCCGTTGACAGTAGGCGACCTTACGAGCGCTTGCCGTGTGATCTTTCTGAAAGCCAAGCCTCGCCGTCTTTGCGCATTGTTTTGGGGGTGTGTTGTGAACGTTTGTGCTCCGCGCGAGTGCGATGGCAAACTCATTTCGTGTTGATGCCGCTGAGCCCACGCCGTGGTGCGCACGAAGCCACACCAATTAAAGGCACCCCTGCAACACTTTCGATAAGTGCTTTCACTCTTTCCTTCGCGTCTGGAAGCGCTGCAGCATTCATCGGCACTTCGTGATTCGCTCGTCGCACCAGATACGCCTTCCGTTTCTGTTTTATTTTTGTGGCTTTATTTTTAAAGTTGCTATCGAAAAGCGTTCATTGCTGCAACTGAAGGAAAAAACGGCCAACAGCCGCTACGTGGCCTTAGTGACGTAATTCGGGCGGTCGAAGAACGTCGAGGCTGGTAAAGAGAGCAAAATCTTTTGAGCGAGTTTCCTAGTTGTCTAATGGGTATGGAGCAGTAATTTTTTGGCTGAGGTACTTTGCGACTCCCTAATCTGAGTACTGGGTGTGTTGGGTGACTACGTTCTGCAAGCATTTAAGATTAAAAAAAAAAGTTGAATAAAGTGTTGCAGGGTCCCTTTAAACTTACTCGTTTAGCGCGCTAAGCAAGAAATTAAGCCGCTGATAGTTATTAGTTTTTCAGTGGTGCCACTACCGTGGCAGTTCTAACTACATTTAGCGTAATTTCAGTCTTGCGGACGGAGATACGCCGCTCACAAGCTTTTCGTGTTTACTTCTGTGTCTGTCGATTGCGATAATCAAATAAGCATACGGAATTTAATTACATGGAATGTAAGTTAATAAAGAGCCGAATACAAAAAGGGGGATTTGGTGAACTGAAGAAGAAATTAATAATGGAGGAATGGAATATAGGAAGAAGGTAGGTTTACTAGAAAAGCGCTATGAGTCCCTTGAGAGGATGTCGTAACATTTCTCCCGCACGCCCTTTGTACAAGTGTCTACGTAAGCGTGATTGACATTGGACAACCAGGACCAACCAGGATAGTAAATATAACTTAGCCATAGTAAATATAACTAAATTAGAACATATATATCAGGGAGGGGTAAAAACGTGTGAATAAGGCTACTAAGGTTTAATTAAGTATTAACGCACAAAAATAGTTGTGATGACGCTAAAACGTGAGTGCGAGGTTTTACCACATTGCACAAGCGGAACAGCAGCGGTGTTTATAGCGAGCATGCAGGAGTTGTTTGTTGCGATTGAATGATGTTCTGCATTCCCTGCGTAACTTAGTCAAACATCTTCATCACTTAATCCTGGATGACCAGTTGCTTTTTTTTTTTCAAGCTTGCGAAGGTTTTAATGCAAATAAGAATAAGAAGACACAAGAACAAGGTATAAAGTACAAGGTGTTCTGTATGCATTAGATATTAAGTGGTTTAGTTTGGTTAGAAGCATTGTAAGTTTTAACCCGCGCCGGCGTTTATTATTACAAGCTGGCTACACAATCAATCTACTCGTCGGATTTCGCTGATTAGGACATTTCAATGTTGGACGAGCCGAGCCCGATGACAAGGGAGACCGAAAAACAGGACGCTTATTGCGTATTTTAACTATACCGCTGCTTGTTATATTTTCTCGGTGATGGTTTAGTTCCGAGTGTGCTGAGCGGCGCAAGAACTCGCCCACGACGAGAGACGTTGGTGATGTCTCATTGTTGTCTTCAAAAACTAATAAACAAGGAAATCCATTTTCATGATTCTAAATCGTGACATTTGCGTAGTAAAATATAGTGACGCCATTTACTTGTAGTGCGAGATTTTTTGCGCCAAATAAACTATCTCTAGAAAACACACCATAGTTGTTTGATAAGCACAGTAAAAGTAAAAGTGTAACCTCTTGTTTCTGAGGACCATTTATTGCATTTCCCTGCATTACCTACTATATAAGCTACGCATAGGCTACACACTTACTCCATCGAGGTCCCAACTTGTTAACGCTTTCATATAATGCAGTAAGTAGTATATTTGATATACTTGCATTATATTTTAATGCATCATAATATATTATAATATACATTGATATAATATACATGCCAACTGCAGCAAAATATGCAATGAAGGCGGTTATGACATCTAAACTGGACAAAAAAGTTTTCTTCGGGCCAAAGTTTTAAGTTTGCCACCATGAAGAAACAATGAGTCATTAAATTCACAGAATACAGGGTGTTAGAGACCAAATCAAAGCCAAATTTATGTAATTTTGCCCTCGCGACGTTCAATTTGTTAGACGGCGCATTTGTCTTGGCGAAAGAGCACGTGCTTGTGCGCCAGTACTTTCTCAATTGTCGAGAAATGCGGCGTCCCACGGTTCAGCGAAACCAAACAGATCGGCTGTCGGCAAGAAGGCGTGGCCGCAGCATTTCGGGAAAATTAATTCTTGAGGGCGATTCAAGAAGCGTGCTAGGGCCTTCATATTTTTACGCAGAGAAAGGCATTTCTTCCCAACAATGCACATGTGTGTAGTAGTGCAATGGATTTGACCGAGTCTTGTTGTAAATTTGGGTTTCTCAAAAGTTTGCTTCATCACATTGGTATTGCAGTGAAGCATACTGATTGATCGATTGATTGATTGATTGATTGATTTGCTTTAATGGGAAGAAGGCGCGCCCTAATGTGGAAGAGGTGGGAAAGGGAGATAAATGGGGGAAAGAGCATATGGATAATTGAAAAGTCACATTCAGTATCACATTATTGTATACTGCATTCGAGCAGATAAAAATATACCGAAGAACCCTGTAACTATTGTACAGTTTGTGCCCATTCCCTTAGTTAAATTACACTGAGGGACACTAAAACCGTTGTCCAGTTTGCGGACTTTCACTTGGATTTCTTCAAGGGGACAAACTGAAGAAGGGGTGCAAATAAAAGTGCAAAACTCCTTCAAATAGCGATGTGTCAGTGCAAATCCTGAGGGCACGGGAAGCGAGCAGTTAATCTCGACCATGGTGTAATTGAGTATATTTACACCGTGATCTCGACCCGGGCAAAGTGAGGCAATTCAGTTCTCGTGACTCCGTGACATCGTGCGGTCAACAGCATTAAACCCGGCTGCACAAAACTCATGCAGCTACGCCATATTCGGCGGAATAGCTACAGGAATCTTAACTGCTCCCGCAGGTTTCTTTTTAGCGCGAGAGCACTAGGTGCCCCACTTATCAACATCGCGTCTGTCGTTCTGTCGGAGTGTGAAGCCTGTCAATCAAGGTCAGCGAGCGAAATAATGTCAAAGCGGTGTTCCGCCGCTCGACTGCTACTACTCACGTTAACCTTAGTGAAACGACTTTCAAACATTTAAAATGTGAAAGCCTTGTACGGCTCATCAAACGCGTAAAGTCACCGTCGTCGTCGTCGTCAACACGAAGGGCGCTAGAATTGTCGCCGCTCTAATGAAAAAATAGACATTTCTTGGGTTACGAAGCCTGATTACGTACTTTGAAGGCAAATGCCTGGCGTACTATTGTGACGGGTACCTTTTATATACACGTCCACCCGTCGACCCAGCAGCCACGCTATTTCACCATCTTTAATACATTTCAGTCCACCATATTCCACCTTAATTTCATTTTAATGCGCCTTAGTCCATCTGATTCAAACTAAAGTAATCTTACTAGTCATTACTATCAATAACTAATGAATAGTTTTTCCGTCTTAATTTATGTGATGTCACCTTATTCCATATTAATCCATTTTAATCACCTTACTAATTCTTACTATGAGTCACTAATCAATCATTAACTAACATGTCATTACCTGCAATCATGTGTCATTATTTGCAACTATTTGTGTCCCGACATGCTCATCAATGGCATTCACTAGGCTAACTCTCCACGCCTAACCTTCTTTGTGGGCTATTTTTGTTAATGCACTGAGTATAAAATTGTCTGTGGGAGATGACGTGAGTGTTAGTCATAGTATTTTTGTATATGTGCGTCTTTTCATAAAACCGGGTGCACGTTCAGCGCCGTTGTGTGTATTTCCTGCTACGTGTGTATATATTTTGCAGGGCCCCATCAAGATGTTAGCTGAAACTAGAGCTCAAACTTTACTGCAAGGACAGTGTGGTTTATGTGGCCAAAATGTTTTTTGAAAAAGCAATAGAAATTCCTACTGCGAGTGTATTCCATTAAACAATGCACAATAGCTTCGTTCCGTGCAAGAACAGCGATTTTGGGAGCGGAGGGTTCTAAAAGTTGGCAAGCACCAAAAAAAAATTATCAAGCTGCAATGGTGAGAAATCTTATAAGTTACAATTAGTTACATTGCCAGCTTTCTTGGCCGTCTAAAACTTCTTGGAAAATATTACTCCCCCGAGTTTGGGTGAGTAGGTGATTACTTTTTCGGCCGTACGGCGCTTAATACGGGAAGGACGTCGTTGGCACTGTCGTATAGTCCTTGTTGGTCAGCGGACGTCTTTGTTTCTGCTATTTTATGTGACTGCCTTTCTTCGTCATGTTTTTTTACGCTATTAATTCGATCCTGTTAGGAAACGCTGTATGCGTTACATCGCGTAGTGGAAATCCTCCCTTCATTTCCTGCTGCGTAAGTTTTGTTTTGGTATCCCTTGGTCATCTCTTAGTTCTAAGTTGTTTCCCGCGATAAAATTCGAAGCTAGGATAACAGTGTTTGGCGGGAAGTTGTACGTGCACTAGCTGTCGTGACTGCTTGTTATTGCATGCACAGTGTAAGCATCAAGGCAAAGCAACAATTTTGCACTGACAGTTAGTTCCTCGTTGTTTGGTGTAATTCTAGAATAACGGTTTCAACTTGCCCGATTTCAAAATTTGATCAATACGCCTCCCCAATAGGTCCCTTTAGTGCCCAGCGCTATTGTCTCAAATTTGTTTATGCCCGCTGTCTTCACTTGGTGGAAGGGCACACTCGCTTCGTGAAGGTAAATGTGCGTTTATTGGCATCCATTTCCGCGAGTGTATACTGGCGGAAAAATGTTCGCTTCTTTTGTGCGAGAACTTTTTGAAACTGCCGGGGTGTTTCCAAAAGAGCGACAAGGCTCTATATTGAAGAAGCAGAGAGGTTTGCCGGCGTTTACAGTCGCCTACACGCTTTCTCTGCTGAAAATTGAGGATGCAGGAAGAAAGGGCCCCAGAAAGAGCTGGGCAGAAAAAAAAAAGAAAAAAAAAAGACTGCCGTTGACTTGGCGCGATGACGGACTTGCACGCGCTTGTTTTTTGTTTTGACCTTGGACCACATTATTTACAATTTTTAAATGAGGACAATATCATACAAATAAAAAAAACTCGTTAGAGCTTGGCGCTGCTTCCAGGGACAGGTTCATTGTCCTAACATAATTTTGAGAGTTACTGTTATCTGCTCTAGGCATTCGATGTTTTCAAGAAAGTGTGATCTCGGCGCCATGTAGGCCGCAAGCTCTAATAAAATGTACTTAAATGTGTCAACACAAGAACAATTATTGCAGTGCGGATTTGGCGTCGCTCCAAAGCGAAATGTATAGGTTTGTGTATGCGCAGTTCAGCCGTAGGCGATGATATAAAATTTCCAGGTTACCAGGGAGCTGTCTCGGGAGTCTTAACTTTGATTCCGGGTCAATCGTGTGCAGAAGGCAGCGGGTATTTTCCAAGTTATTCCATAAACGGTTTCTTTCAGTCACCGCAAAGCGGTCAGCCATGGCAGAAGCTTCTATTTTCGTAAAAAAACACGTTGCGGTATTTCCGGTGCAGAAGGCCTTTATGGGCCCCTCCGTCGGCTTTTTGGTTCCATTTGCTGCCACTGTGCCCAGGTATCCACTGCATTTTCATGCTCTGTCCAGCAGAGCAGGCAAGGTGGTGAAGGTGTGAGATGTCACAGGCTGCGATTTGACGGGGCGAAAACCTACTTCTCCTTAATATAATTTGCGGAGCTCCCTTGGAGTCCGTGAAGATGCTCCACTGGTGCGGCACATGGCGCATGTTGTGAACGATTGCTTCGTTAAGGGCATAAAGCTCAGCCGCTGTCTAAGATGTTTGTCGCTCCAGGCGAAATGAAATCATTTCACCAGTTAGTGCTATGTGCAGTCTAGAGGAAGAGCTTTGCACGGTTGATGAACCATCAGTAAATATGAATTTTCTTGCTGAATGCGCTCTATACATGTAGTCTACAGCGGTGCGGAGGATTTCTGATTTGGGCGTAGTCTTTTTAGGGCCAATTCCTGCGATACCACATTGAATTTGTAGGTGAGCAAGGTTCCAAGGAGGGAAATGTGGCGGCATTATTTGTGATTGCTGTGTTGTAACAGACAGCGATATGTAACAGACAGCGGTATGCTATGAATCGTTTTGGCGAATCCGGAGCTACTGCACTTGGAGGCGATACGATTTAGGAAGTGATATCTTGCGTATAGCAGACGCCTCGAGTTCACTCGAAGAGTTTCCTGTTGTCTATTTACATCAAAAGGCAAACAACGTGTTTCTGCTACTGTTGCAACGCTCTAAGATCCCTTCGGAAGTCCATTACAGGTGCGTGGGTTGTTGTTTCCGGCCGCCTTAACGCTTTTCTTGCTTCTTGCTTATCTCAGATATTTTATGCAGGATAGGGAGGCTGTAACGGAGCACTCCATCCACATAGCTTTCGTGCAGCGCAGTCATTGAATGGCAATCACTGCCAGAGCGCGAACCTGTAAGACATTTAAAAATCTGAGCGGCCGGAGAAATGCGGCTCCGTAGCCGTTTGATTTTGGGTGACCAGGTCAAGTTGCGGCCTATTAAAACTCTTAGAAATTTTCGAACTCGTGCATATGAAAGTATGCGCCCGCCTAGTATCCGCGCAAGGAAACTAAAATTGGCAACACGATCACTCATATCAGTAAATACAAAAGTTGCGAGAGCTGATTTAGGTTGAAGTCTCTAAAAATGATGCACCGATTAATTTCAGCTTTTTATGTAGTTGGGTCGGCGTCGTGTGAACATTTGAGCTTTGTCGCATCTCAGTAATCCCTATATTTTACGCTGTTAGAGGTGAAGTAGGGATGAAAAGTATAAGTTGACGTACGCAAGCAATGCTATAGGCTCAGTCTTATTGTTTCCTGCTGCACAGCCTAAATGCACATAAAAGCGTAACAATACAAGGCAGATGCGCTTTAATTGGTTGTGGGCTAGGATAGTACGCACTTCAACCCGGAAACATGGAAGTACAAGATGATTTGGAAATGGTTGATATAACCTATTCTTTCATGCGCGGAATGTGCAAGGTGTGAAGCAAGGTTTGACGAAAATGTTAAGACTTCTCGGTATAAAGAATAATTCGAAATATTTTAGTAAGACCTAAGCTGCGGCAACATATTAAGGGCAGGATTTCGTAATTATTATCGATAATTTGTGCATTCCATATGATTCGTATATTCTTTCGTGATAATATTATTGCATTCCTTACTAGCCGCAGTGGCTCAGTGGCTAAGGCATTGTGCTGCTGAGCACGAGGACGCGGGTTCAATTCACGGCCCTGGCGGCCGCTTTTCTGATGGAGGCGAAAAGCAAAAACGCCCGTGTGTTCGAGATTTCCGCGCACGTTGAAGCTCCCCAGGTGGTCAAAATTAACCCGGAGCCCTCCACTACAGCGCGCCTCACCGCTTGCGTTGCGTCGGCGCGTTAAACCCTACCCCCAACTGCAGTCTCACCGCAATGCACTCTGTTCTCGCACACCATGTCACCCACAAAGCGGATTCGGCGAATGATAGCAACGTGCATAATATAATCTGTTATTTGCGCTGTGGCATGTTGTCTGCGATTATGTTATCTGTTATCTACATTGACGTTATCTGTTATCTGCGCTGTGGCACTGCGCAGAGCGTCAGGGCGTCATGCTTGCATTGCGTTATGCCCCAGTGAAGACCGAACCGTTGAGCCGAATCGCACGCTCAGCATCGTCATTCACTGACATTTCATTTTTGGCTGCATGAATCGGTCAGTCAAGCGCACTGTAGTGAAACTGAACGACAGGATTGTCTTAGCGTGTAGCTGCAGGAAAAGGCTGCAAAAAAAAAAAATCTTTACCATCCCTTCCTAAAGAAAGTTGAGAGAAGCGCGAAAGTTTCTTGGCATCAAAATTGCGTCAAAATTGCCTCAATACCTAAGATGAAAGTGTATCCAGCCTTCTGTGAAAGTACGTTCAATCGATCAGCAAACCTCGAAGAGCCAAATAGCAAACGGAGAACGAACCCATGCAACGATTCTTCATGTAGTAGAGATTTCGACGCATGGTTGAAGATCCCCAGGTGGTCAAAATTAATCCGGAGCCCTCCACTACGGTGCTCCTTATCACCTGTGTAGCGTCGACGCGTTAAAGGGACCCTGCAACACTTTGAATAAGCGCTTTCACTCTTTCCTTCGCGTCTGGAAGCACTGCGAAAGCTATAGTTGTCGCCAGCACGGAGCGGCACTGCGTGATTTGCTCGTCGCACCAGATACGCCTTCCATTTCTGCTTTGTTTTTGTGGATTTTTTTAATTTGCTACCGAAAAGCGTCCATTGCTGCAACTGAAGGACAACCGTCCAATCAGCCGCTACATGGCCTTAGTGACGTAATTCGAGCCGTCGAAAGGCGTCAAGACCGGGAAGGAGAGAAAAATCCTTTGAGCGAGTTTACAAGATTATCTAGATGGGCATATAGCAGTAATTTTTGGTTGAGGTGCTGTGACCCTCTAAACTAAGTACTGGATGTGTTGGGTGACTACGTTCTGCAAGCATTTAAGATTTCAAAAAAAAAGTTGAAGAAAGTGTTGCAGGGTCTCTTTAACCTCACAATCAATAAACAATTTTTCGCGCACTAAGTATACGCATCTACGAACGATTTAAATGGAAACCGATACGTGGTTCGTGAGGTAAAGGTATACTATTGTACCCCTTCTTCATAATCATGCGTTTCTTGTCTTATCTAGAACCGTTCGTTTTTAGCGATTTTCAAGTGACCGTTTTGACACAATGAAAACCCGGTTAAAAGCACGTGCCGTGAGTCCGGAGATCTTGTCAGAGCTTTTCGGTCGACCAACCGGTCTATCCGGGGATGCAATAGTTAGCTTTCGCTTTAAAATTCGCTGACGATTACGATGCTTCTTAATGTGAAATCTGAGCGCAGCGGGAACTGCAGTCTTGTCGATGACGGCGCATGTTGCGTCTCAAGAAGTTATCGCCTCATCAGCGAACGCACGACGGCGCACGCTTTACTCTGGCGTTCTCTCGTAACATGTTCACGTGAGAACCCCGGCATGTTTCCCGGGGTACAGTAGCCTCGGTAGAGTAGCCTCAGCATACCGACCCTCACTCTCACTCTTTCACCATACTTCCCTTCTCCGCTTTCCTGCTCGCGCTATCTCGTCTCTCTTCGGCGTCCTTTTCGTTCACCAAGTTACAACGACGCCGACGGCGACGCGAAACCACATGAGTGGGCGCTTGAGGCCTGCGCTCTAAAATAAACAATTTGGGGTTTAACGCGCAAAGCTGCGCCAGGGCTATGAGGCGCGTCGTAGTGGAGGGCTCCAATTCATTTTTGATCACAAGGGGAACTTTAAAGTGCGCCGAAATCGCGGCACACGGGCGTTTTCGCTTCCCTCCTCCCACTGAAAAGCAGCCACCGCGACCGGAATCGAACCCGCCTCCTCGAGCTCAGAACCGCAACGCCTTATCCACTGAGCCACCGCGGCGGGTCGGAGAAGGCCGTCGCCAGTGACGTCTCTGTCAAAGTTCCAAAACCTTAGGCTATGTTCAGACTACCAACGCAAAAGCCTGGACGTAAAAGAAAAAAAAGAAAAAAAACGACATGTCACGAAGTTCGGTTGGCTGAGACGTGAAATGACGTCATTCTTTAAAGTTATAATGACAGTTTCGGCAACGGTCTGAACCCAGCCTTACCCACTCTAAAGCGAATCTTCGTCACTTACAAACGTACTCACTTTGATTTCAATAATAGCTCCCTCGAAATGTCGTTGCACATCCGCATCGGCTGAAACGATGGCCTAAAATGACAAGAAGTAGCTCAGTCACCATTTCGCTTCCACTGGACGGAACGCGCGTAAAAAAAAAAAAAAAAAACTTTAAAGTGAAAAACGCTCGCTGGCGTTTACTCTCGCGCACAGGCTAAACGTTTGCGTGCATCATAGGTCGACGAGTGGCCTGCATTGTTTACCTCGCTCGTTGCAGCTGTGCCCGGACTCCCAGCTTGCGCAACTGTTCAGTCAGCCGCCCATGCAGGGGGACGCGGATGCAAAATAAAGTGGGCTATACTCGCAATAAATTTGCCCGCCCCGTATCTCCTTGTTGCGGACCCGTGTTTTCCGCCGCGGGCTGCTCAACTTTTACGGCGATCGCTTTCGATGGTCGGGCGTGACGCGGGTGCAGCTGCGGCAGCGCGGCGAGCTCGATATCCAGAAATACTCTTTTCAAGCACCGCTATCGCTGCCCGAAAGGAAGGCGCACGCGTAGGACGTCAAGCCGCGGGAGAAATACAGCTCGGCCACAATGCGGAGGCCCGCCGCCTCCGTGTAGGAGGCATCATTTCTATCGGCGGCGCGTATACAATACTCGGAGCAGACCGCGGGCTGTATGCGTATCAAACGTTTTCGGACTTGCGTGGGCGTGAGCGGCCGTGCGTGCATTGGTGTAGCTGTTAATCCTGTAAAATACAGAATAGGGCAGGTTTCTTCGGTACCTCTCATAACGGTGATACTAGTTGGTTTATGCCTTTTCATTGCGTAAGGGTATTTAAGGCAAAGAGCGCCGGAGTAAATTATTTTCGGTCTTCGCGAGACACAGACCTGACGTAAACATAAATGCTCCCAAAAGTGGAGGGGAACAAATTCGCCCATACAGCCAGGTAGCCGAATTTGTAAGGCATCCGACACGTAATCGGAACGCGTGGGTTTGGTCTCCACTCTGGACGCGCGTTTTTCCCCAATTTCTTTCCTTACATAAAATATACAGGAGGTAATCAAGGAAGTAGTCCGTCATTTTTTCGTGTGGAAATATAGGAAATTATTGAAATTTATTCCATATATTTATTCTACGAAAATACTCAAAATCCCATTTATAATGCTTAAAGATGTCGTAAATAAATTATATGCGTGATAACTAATCTTAATAATGAAATATGACAAACCCTTGAAAATGAAAAAAAAAAGCGGTACCAGGATTTGAACTCGAATTAGGCTGTTTGCTTCGCAGGAGCGGAACTACTACACTACGAGACTTTTTTTTTTTAATGCATGTAAATTTTAGAAAACTTTAGAAGACAAGACACTTAACGCGCAATAGAAACATTGACAGACAGCAAAGGGCAAAGGGTTCTGTGCGATTAAATTGAAGGCCACAAGCACGTGGTCATAGCTTGAAACATGTCCCTAGATGGCCCCATGCGTCGCTTGGCTGTGCTGACTAGGAAACGCCTATACGCTGGCCGATGATGATGCGTTCCTGTAGTGGCCGCGCCATCATCGCCACCATCAACATCATCGGCGCAAAAAAAGGGGCAAACACCAAAAATGGAACGCCACAAATGCTTTTTCTTTGCCCTTTCCCCCCGCTCACTTGTTTCGAAGTGGGCAACAACTAAACCAGCTCTCAGTAATCGTCGATTCAACCTCCGCAATTCAGGATAGGTGAGAAAACGATTCTTGATTGCCCGATATCATTCACTGCCCGCCATTCGTAAAAGAAGCATGCAGACCGATCAGCGGCAAAAGATAGACCTACATTTCGTGCTGGCGCATTTAATGTCGTAAGGAGATGCGTAATTGCAGAGCAAATATGAACAAACTCCCGATGGGAATTGTCTGTGCCTAACCATTATTTTCGGGTGCTCATCTGCTCACCCACGCATCTACGTATGGTTGTGTTAGAGCCCCTCTGGCCTAGGGCCTTTTTATTGAATGGCCTCTCCTTAAATCATAGATCCTTAGTTAAATAAAACGCCCCACGACCTTTGCGGCTCACGTGTACCTACGGAGCACATCGTGTCACGCTTTATGGACGGGCGGACAGATAGATGGAGGGATTAGCCTGATAGTGCTTCCACATTACAATTTGTTATTTTAATAACGTACATACATGGCCACACGTTAATCGAGTGCACGTGGTGAATAATTAAGCGGTTGTTGTTGTTGATGACGATGGTCCAAAACAAAGGGGGAGAGACTTAAAAGCTAACACGGAAGAGGGCAATCCTCGCTCCCAGTTACGAGACTCTCAAAGAAAGAAGAAAACGTTGCGCAAAGTAGACGTAGACTAATAAAACAAGATAAGACACATACAGGTAGATAAGATAAGATAAGACAGATAGAGATAGTCTTATCAATGGTCTTCTTCGTCCACGTTTAGTTTGCGCCACGTTTTCTTCTTTCTTTGAGTATGTACCAACTATCTCAGCAGTAAGTTTTGTTAAATACTATCGAGACAACCAACGTCAATAAACGCAACAAAGATGAACACGCAAACGTGATCGCTATTTCCCGGGATTATAATGACCCCAGTTAATAATAATAATAATGATATTGATTATAATAACCCGGATGATAATAACCCGAGACACCACCGTACTCTGAGAGAGAAGGAGAGGGAGAGGTTGAGATATTAACGCCCTCGCAATCTTCCGGGGTGATTTTGTGCCAAGGCAGCTTTCGTGCGACGGAGAGTACCCAGAAAGAAAATTCTGACACATTCAGTGCGAAGACTGTAAAGCTTCTTCTTGTACAGAATGTGACATTTCTTTTGTGCCGTTTTATATCCGACCTTCCCTTGTCCTGCTCTCTTTTTTTCTTCTCTGCGCTCAACGTGTTAATAGAGTGAACACTAGAGTTCAAATGCCTTCGACCTTTAGCAAAGGGTGAGCCCCCCGCCATTCCACAAAGCCCGTAGAAGTCGCCGGGCGAATCTCATTACCCAGTCGTTGCGATGTATCAGTGCTCTCATCCAACACGTTCCAGCTTAGCGCCGCTTCTGCTCCAAGTCAAGACGTCACGCGTTGCGAATATAAAAGAACAATCCTTTAAGCTCTACTCGACGAGCGAGGCGGCTAGTGCCTTCGAGATCCCACCGGGTCATTGACACCGAGATGAAGACCGAAGTCAAAGGAACATTGACACGTCAGAATTACACGTCAGGTTCCGCATTTCTTAATTCGTTTATTTATTATTGCCATAAATGGTTTCTGAAGCTTCCGATACGCGGTGTGTCAAATTTGGAAAGATGGACGAAATGAAAGAATTTTGAAGGCGTTGAGGTGTTTAGGGGTTTCGGATAACCGTTTCATTTCAAGTGTAGAGAAAGGAGAAACAGCAGAACCTGTCCTCGTTATCGCTTCGGGCTAGGAAGCCAGCCGCGGTATAAAATAATAATAATGGTAATGAATGTGAGAAGAATGTGGCGTAAGAGGAATCCATAAGTCATGAGTGAAAATGATAATACTTATAACAAAAGGAGAAAGAGACCCTCCAGAGGAGCGCTCATAAATTCTTATTACGATAAAAGCTGTCACCCGCCGCAAACGAAGCCGGAGGAAGGGAGAAAAAAAGCCCCACTTTCTTTCACAGCCTTCGCGTTGGCTTCTCCACACCCCTGGACGCTGCCTTGGCCGTTTGCTTCACCACTAAAAAATCGATCTTCTGATGGCTGCGCCGCCATCGCAGCCTCAAGTGTTTTTTTTTTTTCTTTGTCACTTTCTTCTCTTTTGCGTTCGGTCTACTATAAATCTTAACCAGTCATTCCTTCCCGCTTTCTGGGAAAATGCGATACTCTGCCGTCTCTCCCGGTATCTAGACTGACCCTCCAATTGAGTGACGTTATCATGGACGCGAACAGGAGGAGCCGCTCTAGTTTCGATATCACTACGTTTTTCGATATGTCGCGATGAATCAATCATGGATGCTCGGAGAACGAAACCGCCTAAAGGGACCTGAAGACAAAGTACAAGTTTCGTTCATTGAAGAGACTGCTTTGGCCTTACAAGAATGATGCATACTTAATCGCGAACTTCAATCAAATAATTGAGATATTAAATAAAACATATGACCTGTTGAAGCAATAGGCGACTTTCGTAGCGACATTCGGCCGATTTTTCTATGACGTCGAAGAATATTGTTTGTGCGATTGGCGGCAGTCTTCTTAAGCCATCGCCGAGAAACGTGAATGGGCGATTGTAGCGGGCCTTTAGTTCCGTTTGCTTCTACCACTTGAATGCTAACGGGCAGATAATGCACTGGTGACTCAGTTTTTAGTGTCGGACCAAATTACGCCACTCCTGCCCATATCACATTACACGAGCGCGAAACGTTGAATTATTCAATATTTATTGCATTTTGTCGCCCAAGAAAACGTCTTTCGTGGCTGAAATAGGGCTGAGTGGGTTACCAAAGTTCTTTCAAATTGATCAAAGTTGCGTTTTGCCTCCACGGCCTCTTTAAAGGGACCCTGCAATGCTTTCGAGAAGCGCTTTCACTCTTTCCTTCGCGTCTGGAACCACTGCGAAAGCAATAGTTATCGCCAGCACGGAGCGGCACTGCGTGATTTGCTCGTCGCACGAGATACGCCTTCCGTTTCTGCTTTGTTTTTGTGGCTTTATTCTGAAGTTGCTACCGAAAAGCGTTCATTGCTGCAACTGAAGGAAAACCGGCCAACAGCCGCTACATGGCCTCCGTGACGTAATTCGGGCGGTCCAAAAACGTCAAGCCCAGGAAAGAGAGAACAATCTTTTGAGCGAGTTTACAAGTTACCTGATGGGCATAGAGCTGTAATTTTTGGTCGAGGACTCCCTAATCTAACTACTGGGTTCTGCAAGCATTTAAGATTGCAAAAATAGTTGAAAGAAGTGTTGCAGGGTCCCTTTAAGCCCCAAATGGCGAAGTATCAGCTGTGTCCAAGCTGCTGTGAACCAAACGTTTTTTTTATGTGGGTGTTTGCGAATTATCTGTCGAAATCCCCTCCCCCAATTCTTGCCCGCAATCACTATACATGCACGCAAAAGAAAATAATACCAGAGAACTGCCAAATGTCACCAACACACAATCATCAGTAAGGTCGTTCATACACAAAAAACTATTTCTCATCACAGAATACACCTCGCACACATTAGATGATGAAGACAATTTCAAAACATAAATGAGCAAAATTATGTTAATTGGAATACGCGTCGCATTACTGTTAAAAAAGCATAAACCCAGCCGCCATATCAAAATTTAGGCTACTATTTCTAAAAGCATTGTCTCGGGGAAACCTGTCTATAGAAATGTGGCTGCAATCGTTGGCGGTCTTGCAGGTATAGAAGCGGAAGTAGTGTTACATGAGGTATCGAAAAAGAGTATAAAATATCGTTCGAATGCATCCGCTGTAGCAGGCATGCAAAACTTTATACAACGTATTACGTAGGAAAAGTGTTTAGTCGAAGTTTGAAAACTACGTTTCCTTTCGCGGTCGAACCCATTCACAGCAGTGGTGCGCAGAAAACGCGTAGAAATAAACTGCTGCCGGTCACATATACCGTTCCGTGGAGACGCAGTCTGTCAGAAACTAGACAAAGTGAAATTCCTTAGGACGAATACTGTTTTCCCGATTGAGCCAGTCTATGCTTCGCATCACTTAAAAAACTACTGAAATTTTTCTCCTAATTCATAAGCAAGCTTGCGAAACGTCTACCCACGTACAAGCAACACTTATTCTTGAAAGAAGACCTCACTCAACCCAAAAAAATCACCCCAGCAAACATTTTTTAAACATTTTTCGAAGGGACACAAAAAGTAAGACCGGAGTCGGTCTACATAGATAGGCTTCCATGCATAATTTTTTCACGGGTACTCTGCGGCTTCGCTACTCTGGTACTCTACGGGTACTCTACAGGTACTCTACGGGTACTCTGGGGTACTCTGGGTACTACGGTACTCTGGGTACTCTACGGTACTCTGGTACTCTGGTACTCTACAGCTTCGGTACTCTACGGGTACTCTTCTGCGGCTTCGTACACCAATGAAAGCAAATGAAGCGCATAAATAACCCGAGGAGAGAACCCCAGAGACGGATGAAACCTAAGCAACAGACTTCGCTCTTACAGCGATCAAGAAAAAAGTTGGAGAATAGTCATTCAGAAATTACCGGTTTCTGACGAAGGGAGACACCTCCACGGTATTGAAGAACTGGGGATTTTGTAATACAGTATAGTAGGAAGGAAGGAAGGAAGGAAGGAAGGAAGGAAGGAAGGAAGGAAGGAAGGAAGGAAGGAAGGAACGATGCAGAAGAAAGGCAGGAAAGTTAACCTGGCTAGAACCTAGTTTGCTATCCTGCACGCAGGAAAAGCAAAATAGACAAAAAAGAGAAAGGAAAGAAAGAAGAAAAATTGGAGCAGGCAAGGTGTGTCCTGCGCTGAAGCAATAAACGTTCAAGTTCAGTGATTTCCACTGAAGACTTTCAGTCTATAGTCTGGAGTTACGCCCATAGAAAGCATAAGAGTTCCTTAGTCGCCTTCTGAGCGGATGACAGAGAAGGCCGGTGGCACAGAATCTTCTCCTCCGAAAATGGCCACCGAGAGTCCAGGTTCCTCAGTGCTGACGACAGCTTCTTTACTGTAATAGGCGGGTAACACGGCAGGAATCTGGCTTACGCAATTTTTGCTCCTCGAACTTATGCGACAGGACTACAGCTACTTGCTTTGCCAACTGGGTACCTGAAAACAATATCTGCGTATAGGATGCCAGGGTGAGACTGAACGCGACACGTCACACAAATCATATTCGACGCGTGAATAGGATGCGCCCGGAATATACGCGGCGCTCCGCGGAGCGGACTGGTATACAGATCAATTGAGGCCCCCTCGAACTTCCTTACCTTGTTAGAAAATCTCGCATGCATGGACGTCCTTGAAATGCGAAAATTTTTGATCGATTGATTGCACGGTTTAACGCGCCGACGCAACGCAGGCGATGAGGCGCGCCGTAGTGGAGGGTCTCCAGATTAATTTTGACCACCTGGGGATCTTTATCGCGCGCCGAAATCTCGTACACACGTGCACACGTGTTGCGAAAGCCTCCTCCGTTAAAACAGCACTACGGATGGGACTCAATTTCGTGACCTTGTGCTCAGGAGCTCAATCGGTTAGGCGTTGCAACTGCACCAACCGGACACGTTAATCTTCACCTGAACGTCGACAAAGCTACAAACAGTTCGTTGCTTGCGTTGAAAAATATCAATTGGTCCTTACCGTTTCCTTAAAGGCGGCCGAGCAAGCGCTTCTTCTGAGCAAGTGGAGCAAGCTCCTGCTTCTTCACTTGATATGCGGGCAGTTGGCAGGCTTTAAGGATAGCACTTGCATTCGATGAGTGTTTGAAACGTGTATTACTTCCTCTTGCTATTACGGGCTTCCGAAAACACAGTGCAGTATTTATCGCTGTTCTTCGCTCATATATCCGTATTCGAATTCAAAGTTACGGAACACCTGTTTCTTCGTTAGAACTGAGTGTAACTCCTCCGGTTCCCTCCGGCCAAAAGCGGTGGATCAGTGGCAAAGACGATGTGCTCCTCAGCACATGTAACGGTATCGATCGCGGCCTCAGCGGCCGTTTTTCTGATGAAGGCGAGAAACGGAAAACGCCCCAGCGTCGGAATTCCTGTGCACGTTGAAGCTACCCAGGTGGTCTAAATTAAGTCGTATAATCCGCCGCTATTGCGCGCCTCATAGCAGAGTTGTATAGCTTGAGCACGTAAAACCGTACTTGAAGAACAACGGACATTCCATTTTCTCCGACCTTTTATTAGTCGCGAGAAAGAAAGACGAAACTGCCGGACTCCTCTAAGCAAAAACGAATTCGCTGTACGTGTTTTATTACGAGCTCTTTTCAACTACGTTTGTACTTCTCGCATTCCATTGTTCGCTTAACAGCATTCTCGCGCGCTTACCTCTCTATATATGCGGGCCCGCATACTTCTTCTATCCAGCAGCACACCGAGATGGGACGTTGTGAAAATTACTGCTCCGCGCTACCTTTAATGGGTCATTAAAATAACTCTTCGTCCGCTTTCGCTTCTCTATTCAGCGCAAGGGGAGAAAAAGCGGTATACGCAAGCCCGCTAAGCGTTCTGACAAATGAATCCCCGCAGCCCCGCGTCGCGGAATCTGCGAATGAAAAGCCGATTCGGAGTGCTCTCGCGCGAAGATTGTGCGGCTGGGAACGCATAAATGGAAGCGCCGTTATGCGAACGTGTTAAATATATATATATATATATATATATATATATATATATATATATATATATATATATATATATAGAACAGAGACGTACGAGGGATATATGCTGTTTGGCGTTTTAACAGTGTTTTATAGTGCCGAATGAGGTATGATTGCCTTTTTTTTATAGAAGCGGGAATATCCGCATAACGCGTGCGGTGCTCTACCATTGAGCTATTCCGCGGCGACTCCCCTCTCATATACCGCGGGGTTTTGTATAGCGCCGGCACTATAAAACACTATATATATAGTCCGGGTGGCGCTGGCTACCACGCCCAAGCGCAGGAAACAAAAATACCTTAACATAAATTACCCAGAAGGGAAAATAGCCCCGCCGGTAGCGTAGTGGTCATCGCACCAGACGCGTATTCTGGAGGTCGTGGGTTCGGATCCCACCCGGCGGGCATTCTTTCTCCACTTTCTTTCTGTTTTTCCAAATTCTTTGCCTGTTTCAATGATCTACCACGTCCTCCCCTTTGCTTTCCGAGGTTTTCTTGACTGTTAACCCTTATTTCTGTCTTTATTCAAAGAGCCCCGCATTTCCCATTCTGATTCGCTATATATAAACTGTGTGTGTGTGTGTGTGTGTGAGAGAGAGAGAGAGAGAGAGAGAGAGAGAGAGAGAGAGAGAGAGAGAGAGAGAGAGAGAGAGAGAGAGAGAGAGAGAGAGAGAGAGAGAGAGAGAGAGAGAGAGAGAGAGAGAGAGAGAGAGAGAGAGAGAGAGAGAGACCAAGGCAGCGACAGAAATCGCGGCGCCTGCCTTCCCCTTTCGGCCGTCTCCTCATTGCCTTCTCCGGTTCCCATTTGCTCACACGCGGGGCCCGCATCGGTCAGCGCGGCGATCCGTACGCCCTGACAGCCAGACCGACCCCGGTCTTCCATTCCGCACCCCGGGGGGGACCCGGCTTCGCGCTGATGAGCGTCGTAATTAAGGCGCCAGCTTTCGCCAGTCACGTCGTCTGCGCGGAGCCACTGGATCGCGGCGCCTAACTAGGGTTCGCGCCTCGGTCCGAGATGTGATACGAATGTTCGCTGCCGCGCGCCTTGTCGTCGTTGTAACCGTTGTAACTGATGGTAGGACACGAGCACTGCAGGCTGCGCAAAAAAAAAAGATAATTTAGAACCCTTCCACCAATGTGAGGATGGCGGACTAACGAAGTTTTATTGGTGGTTAACTATATTGAGCAAAGTATGGTTACTTACTACAGTTAAATCTGGATGTAACCAATTCCTGAATTTTACGAAGTTTTTTTTAAATTCCCCTTCGTCAGCCACATTGAAACCCATGCGTTTGCGGTCCCTATATAACAAATGCGTTGGGACGGTTCACCTTGATGTAACAAATTAGCTACGCTAATGAGTCATTGTTTTCTGTACTTTTTCGGGAAACTCGGCCGGAGAAATGCAATAATTTAGCGAACTTTGCCCGCACCGCAAATAACCGTGCGTTGCCAGTGAGAGTACAGTGTCGGTTAGGTGCTAGGCCTGCCTGTCGGCGTGTATTGTGCATCTTCACTGCTCTCTGTGGTTCTACTGAGTTCTGTGAGTTTATGAGTGTCACTGCCAGAAAACGAAAAGTTTTGTCTTTTCCCCACATGAGCAACTCATCAAAGAGGAAGGAGTTATACTTCGCCAGATCCAAACTAACACCTTCCCCCACAGCACGCTCTGGCACAAAATATTCCCCACCCAATTCTCCCCTCAGTGCATCTTCTGCCCCCCATCAGGAACACTATACCACAGTGTGGGAATGCCCGAACATCCCAGCCCTCCCTCCCAATCCCAACCCTACCCCTTCACCGTGGGCGGCGGCGCTGACCAGCACCGACCCCTGCTCCCAGCTTCGGCTGGTGAATAGATAGAGCACGGAAGGCGGGCTACGGCCAGGGAGTCCTGGACTGAGGACACCGCTCACTGATCCGGAGTGACTGCACTCAACGGATGGGATAAATAAAGTTTTTCCTCCTCCTCCTCAAGACAAGCTCGCAATTTTAAATGCGGCCTCCGCCGGCATGATAGAAGAACATCGCCGCCCCGTACAGAGTCCCAGCTGGTATCCCTTCAACAATTTGGTGGGTGGCAAAGAGCATCATGTTCGCGAAAAGGCGCACTTTCAGCATAAGTTTGGCACCTGAAACGGCTTAGGGCACCTAAAAGTGTCAAAAGGCAAAAGTGATATATAAATTACGTTTGCGCTTACCAGGGTAAGTGACCTTGCTTCTTCGAAGTGCCGTGTAGTGACTAAGTTCGTGGGAAAGCAGCAGGCACAAATCAAACAGTGTTCCACTGTGACATAAATCCTTAAAGGGTGAGTTTACCACCATCGATTTCTAGCATTCTGGTTTCGTTTCTGCTTCATTCACGCTAGTCTTAACCCGGAACTTGCACGTAACGAAAACGTGGTTGTAACGAAAAATTGCGAATTTTTGTCAACTTCGTTATATCCAGGACTGTATATTGATCGAATAAAGGTATCGTTTGAAAACAGCGCGGAAGACGGGACTGAGCAATTGAGTTGCTCAGCCCCGTCTTCCGCGCTGTTTTCAAACGATATGATGTACCAACAAGCCCTTCAGTTCACCCCTTTTGCGAATAAAGGTACATACACATAACGTCCTTAGGATTGTGCCTTAATTATTTCGCATATCATTTGTTGTGGGATGGCTTCAATAAAACATGAGTTAGAGACGTTTCCTGTAGTCATACTCCCTCCCTAGACGGCCATGCATTGAGGGCAGACCGGCATTCCGCGACGTTTGCAAGTTCACTGTCAACTAAGTAATCATGACAAGTAGACGGGACTCGGCCGGTTTCAATATAAGTTTTTTCCGAGATGCCTATACTAGATTGAGAGATACGGAGCGTAATACACTATATAGCGCTGGAGCGAGCGCGGGCGATTCTTTGTCGAAGCGAACCGATGGGCGCCCTCAATTTCGGTCACAACCTAGTGCAAGGCAGCTCCGCTGTTCAAAAGAGACGAGAACCAAAATTAAAGGGGACATGCAGACGAAATACAAGTTCGTTTTATTCTAAACATTTCGTGTTTTGTAGTGCCCCCGGCACTTTTCTGGCAGCAAACGATGCGTATTCACCGAGAAATTAATCAAATTAGGTTGAAATTTTATTCTCCCGCCAAATCATGTTTTCGGGGAGTCAGCAATGAAGACATAAGTGCGTATATTTAAACGAACTTCCTACGGCGTCATTCGGCTCTGCAACCTTGCTTGCCGTCAGTCCTCCAAGATGGCGCTACCGTACTCATCCACGGACCGTTGTCCGCCGCAGTTTTGTTTTTGACCGTATTTCCACCTGGCTTGTTTTTGTTACGGTAAAAAGTAATCGTTTCGTGAAACATGGGCTATCCTAGACAAACAGGGTCACGTAAGACAACGTCGCTTACGCCAATCGGCCAGTGTCGTGTAAGACAACTCCAGAGCGGTGGACTGCTGTGCAGCTAAAACAAACATAGTGCGCCCACTATCAACAGCAGTGAGTATCGGTACTTCTATGCTTACGTATATTTTCGTAACTTTCATTGTTTATTCCACCCTTCTTACTGCTGTAAAAGGAATATGCATTACATTTAGGCACAAACAGCTCATTCGGCAAGCTTATAAGCCGCCGTGCCTAATTTGCGTTTGCTTTTGCTGGCCTCCGCCAATCACACATCTAGAGGGGGGGGGTCGTGGGGTCAGTTGCAAGTTGGGCGAGTTGGTACGTGTTCATACTTAATCTCAGCGCCTGTAGAGTGGTTAATCTTTCTGTCTGTCCCGTCCTTCGCGCTGTGATTAAGTAGGGGGGGGGGGGTCGCAGCTCGGGGGTCGCATGGCCATTCCCTTTTTTTCTAATTACATAGCTTATTTGAGTGAAGTGTGCGTTAAAACTGGTGTCAGTATGATTATAACGAGGCAATCATTAGAATGAACCAAACCCATGTTTGGTTCATAATCGCAACTGACTTCCTAACCATCCGTTAATTGGCTGTCAAACGACCCACTTTGACGTTTAATTGCTCGTAGCTAGTGCTCAAAATCCGGTATCATGCGTACTAAGTAGTTTTGCACTGGTCCTAACGGCTCAAAGTGCAACGAAGAGAATTCCGTAGGCGCTGTCAGGTGCGCTGCTGGGTCTTCGGGACTTTTAGTGTACTTCAAAAAGTTCAAATTTTTCGGGAAAATACAATGCAGCGCCGAGGGACGTAGTATATACATTTAAGAATGAACACTGATGTAAAAATGTAGAATCTTAGTTTCAGCCGCGGTTGTATTGTGTGTAAATTCAGTAGTTCCCACGCAATACAAAATGCGAAGAAATTCACAAATTTTTATATTCACGAAGCTCACGGAATGAAAATGTTTAAACTTATTACGCAGCACGCTACTACGTCAGCATGTGTGGGTGCGTGCGTGCGTGCATGTGAGTGTGCACGCGTGCCTGTCTTTAGGTGTTTACGTGTTTAGTAGCATGATTTATTTTCGTCCGTACTGCACAATAAATTATTCAACGGTTGTTGATTTCCGGACATGGCGATGGTACATGGTGAAAGCACAGGGCAGAGGTGGAGCACACTGGACGAGCTCTCATGAGTCGCGAGGCTTATTCGGGTGCTTGCCCTGTGTCCTCGATCTGTGTTTTATGTCTCGGCATCGGTTTGCCCAATAATCCACACCGCTGTCGATTAAAGCGACTTTGACTCCTACGAGCAACTTCGACCAACAAAGCATAAATAATGTCCCCGTCTCTCTTCAACGCATTTTTCCGTGTAACAGCGTGGTGGAATTTCACAGAATATTCCAACAAAATCTTGCGTCTCTGTTTTTTAACATGTAGTGGGATTGGACACACATCTAAGAAGTTCCAGCTGTTCTAAACTGCCGGGAGGTAATAAACGACGGAGGAAGTCTGCTGGAGGCATGAAAGAGGCGTACCTGGAATGACTTTGTACTTCCCGAGAAGTAGTTATGAATTATATAGTTAAAGTTATAAGAACTTATAGTTATGAACTTTGCGACGGCAGAACCTTAGGTGAGTTGGTGTAGCCCATTATTTCCGAAAGAGCGCAAAACTGAGACGAGACGCAGGAATGGCACAGAAAGACAAAGCTGCTAAGGAAGGACACCGTGTACTGCCGTTTCGTACCACTTTTTAGGGGCGAAGCCCCTCAAGGGCTCGGGCTGTCGCCGTCTCATGTCGTCCTAGTATCATGTATAGTCACAGAACTAAAATAGCGGTACACTCGTTTTCCAACGCCTCGCGCTCGAACGTTTCATCTCCGTGGGCAAAAACGCGTGCCAAAAGAACACGCCGGGACACTCGTTTTCCTACGCCTTGCACTAAAACGCTTCGCGCTTCAAAGACACAAGACTTTTACAGCAAAGCTGTATAGCTCTACTCCCAACGGTTTCATCTCCGTTGGCAGAAACGCCAAGGCGCCAAGAATACACTTACACACTGCATGCTTCACCCCTCCCCAGGTTTCACGTTAGTGGAGAGGACCCGGGATTTTTCGTGTAGTTCCGTCTATCCGCTGTTTCCAAATAATTAGTTAGTTACCAACGAAGTAGGTTCCTCCGTAGATTTGAAAAGTCTCAAAGTTTATTGGCTCCTCCAAAATATGAAGGCTACAAGAGCAGACATATCCACGTAGTCCAGACGGCACCGGGACCCTCATTAAATTGTTACATAGGGAAACACAGTGACTGCAGCTAAAAAACAAATTGCGTAGTTACACATTTAATATTTACACGTAACTCTAAAACGTGCTTGTCTACAGCGATATCCAGTTCGAGAAGCAGAAGGGTTGGCGAATTTCACCTCAAGGACTGCCAGGAGTTGTCTGGTAGGACGCGGCTCCTAGTCGTCCGCCAGCCATACCATTTTCTCCTTTCACTTCCTATCTCCTTATGGAAATAAAATATATCTCCCTCTCCCTCCACAGCACCTCGTACGAGCACGTGACCACCTCCTGAAGCGCTTCTCGCATCGCAGCTGCAAACTCCGCGCTGTCAGAATGCAGTGCCTTTCCTGGATTACAAGTGTTCTTTTGAATGAAACTTGTATTCCTTTAATTAGGAGAAACTTCCTAGCCCCTTTTAGACGCATATATTTTGTCTCAGTTGCGACGTAGCTTTCCCTCGCTCTGAACAATGTCGTCACATAAGATTGTTTTCCTCGTTTCTAGTGGCGACACAGTCTGTGTGCTTAACCACAATACCATGCCACTTTTTAGGTGCGGAGCACCTTAGGACAGCAGAGTGTCCGTCCGAGTCCGTACGTAGAGCATGTGCAATCGCAAAAAATCCCACAGGTGTCGAACCTGTATCTGGAAGACCAGACAGAGATAGTGTCAGACGTCTTACCCGTTGGGCTACGACCGGGAGTTAGCACCCGAGAGTCGAACGGCTTACTCCCTCGCCTGTAGCGGTGCGGAGTACCTTAGGACGTCCCAATGTCCGTCCGCGTCCATCCGTGCGCACACCACCATCAAGCGAAAATCAAGCCAAATTCGATTTGAACCGTGAGTTGGAGTTTTATTTAGGGAATGATCAAGGTGCAACTCACGGCTCAAATCGAATGATGGTCGGGGCGCAAATCGGATGTCACTCGGGGCGCAACTTTGATGTCATTTTGAGTCCCCGTACTCCGCACCCTCGTCATCATCCACGCAGTGGAGATGCTGTCATTTTTTATAGGCACTGCTGTTGCAGAAGCGTTTTTCTATGCATTGGCTTAATCTCCATCGAGCTGAAATTCGCATCAAGAAGGCAGCGTCGGCGTCAGAAAACTGCCGCGGTTCACCGGGACAACTTCGCATAGCAAAGTGGTAGGAAACTGAGCATCGTAACGTCCTAACCATTGAACCACCACTGATCGAACCACACATTCTAAGGAGCCTATCGGTAGACGCGCTAATGGGCATTCCAAGGGCTTGCTTCGTGGCTTTACGGATGAAAGTGTTAGGGTTTTCCGTATGTCATCCTCGATAGAACAAAGGCTGCACAACATGGTGGACGAGCACATAGAGGGCCACCTTTCCAGCCAGAAAGCACGGCTTGCAATGACAAATACCTGTCAGAAAAATTAGCACTGCCTTAGCTCGGCTATGCCAGGATATACTTAGCGTGAGCTAAGGTTCAGCTGGTTATTCTTAGGTTTCCTGGTTGTCTAGGATTAGCTGATTATCATGCTTACTGCTGCTAAAACGGTTTCCAATTCAATCCAACGAATCCAATCTAATCCAATCCAGTCCAGTCCAGTCCAGTCCAGTCCAGTCCAGTCCAGTCCAGTCCAGTCAGTCCAATCCAGTCCAGTCCAGTCCAGTCCAGTCCAGTCCAGTCCAGTCCAGTCCAGTTACTGCTCCTCGCGCATGTGCAGCACGGCTCTCCAGGAGCCACGCGAAATGGCTATCAAGCGGCTCCGGCGCAGCGTCAGACTTGGCTACTGCGCAACGGAGGCGCACAGCTGGGCCCGCACCGGCGCCGGTGCGCCTGCCGCGGCGATGACGTCCCTCCTCTCTAACGCGCAGACCATCGAATGTACAGACCCAATTCTCTACACACCCGTACTCCAATTGGATTGGATTTGCAATCCTAGCCAATCTAATTCATCCAATTTAATCCAATCCAATACAATCCAATGCTCATCGCGCTTGCGCAGCACGGCCCTTCAAGGTCCATGCGAAACTGCTCAACCTCGGCCAGTGTAGCTTACGCTACAAAACTGTTGAACCGAATCAAATGGAAACAAAAGGAAGCACCCACCACCCCTTCCCCCGATCTCAAATCCTCAAGAGCAGCGGGAGACACTACTGTCCAGCCCCTGCCTCTCGGACCAGCTCCTGCTCACCGAGAGGGCAGTCGGTGCTAAGACAGCTCATGGATTCCTGTAAAGAGGGAACCACTCCTAGAAGAACACCGTAAATGCTCCGACAATAAACGTTTCTCTCTCTCTCTCTCTCTCTCTCTCTCTCTCTCTCTCTCTCTCTCTCTCTCTCTCTCTCTCTCTCTCTCTCTCTCTCTCTCTCTCTCTCTCTCTCTCTCTCTCTCTCTCTCTCTCTCTCTCTCTCGAACCACGCACACTGAATTGAAACAAGAAATCGTTCATATCTTGCGAGTCAAAGCAATATCGTCGAAACGTTGGCAACGCACTGAACCCCGCTACCGTGTCCAAATATATAAAATGAGAGAGAGAGAGAGAGAGAGAGAGAGAGAGAGAGAGAGAGAGAGAGAGAGAGAGAGAGAGAGAGAGAGAGAGAGAGAGAGAGTGTGTGTTTCGACCGTTTAGGCGAAATAAAACAATCTTGTAAGGATGAGGTACAATACAAACATACCTTCAAAGAAAAGGGGCGCAGAGACAACTATACATCATTTTCGCTGGCGTATACTGTCCTTATTTCTCTTACGTTGGGAGCAGACAAAGCAGGGATCATCTCGCCTCCAATCTTTTATTTCCTCCTACGAGCGGAAATGAGTTATTGTTCCGGCGGGTGTCGCGGAGGAAAATACATCATTTTGCTGGCTGTTATTTTCCTTCGAGCCGTGGGAAAGAGTAATCGTTCGCAGAAGCGCGCACTTGGGGGAAGGGGGGGGGGGTGCTTTGTCAAAGTGGATTTAGCAATTCGCGCGTAGAACAAGTGTTGCATAATTACTGAGACATCTCTGAACTTTCATCCTTCCCAATCGACCGGCTAGCTCTTATCAAGATCTACGATGCAAAGGCGGCGCATTATTCGTTGACCAAGAGTTACAATACAAATGGAAACAATAAATTTCGTCCAAGTGTAAAAACCCCGTCCCCCCGCGCGGACACACACACACATCGATACTGGAATTTTGCTTCGGTAGGAACCGTAAGAGGCAGCTCTTTATCGACATCTGATGACGTTTTCATCGCTTGTGTAGCCGTAAAAAAATGTTATTAGCCACAGCGTACTTAAAAGGTATATCGCCTGAATCACTAATCATATATGTTATCAAGTATAGGCTAAAAGCGAAAGAGAATCGCAAAATACAATTATTATGCGCAATTTCATTTAACGGGCTAGTCGGGCAGATTAAGTAACAGCTACGTTTAAAGGTCCTAAGACTTATGGTAAGGCAGTCAGCATATGTAAGTGCACGGCATCAGTCTGGTCAAAAAGGTGAATGGAAAATGAGGCAGTGTGTACCTTTCACTGGAATAACAAACTACGGAATAAGCACCTTTGCTTTATACTAACACAAACATGGAAACAAAGTTCCTATCAATTCGTTGAGAAAAGCGGGCAGAACGCTCCCGTTCACTATGTTCATTCTTTATTCAATTTTTCAAAAATGCATATTTGGTCGCCCTTTAGCCCCCCCCCCCCCTCCCCTTCCCCCTTTTCCCCGTCTTCCATCCGTATTAGCATCGCTGCCCCAAACTCAGTTCGTTCCAAAACCTCAAGGATAAAAAATAAAAAAAAAAACCAGAAAGTTCGAGCCATCCGGTTTGCCCCACGAAAATATTACTTCACAAGGAAAAATTTATCGTTCCCTTCAGTCATTCAAAAGCAAATCTACTGTCTCGAAAAATAGGTTTCAAAGCGTATAACAATGCGAAGACAGCTTCTCCTCACCGCGTCCCGAAATTTTGTCCGTACCACGTCGTTCGCGGAATGCAATCCAAAGCGCGACCTTTGGCAAACGAGCACAATGCCTAAGCCTCTATGCACCAGCAGCGCGAGTCGACTGCCCTTTCATGGCAGGAAAGAGATTTGTGAATGGAGTCAAATGCCACGAGAAGGTCACCAAATTCGGCGTTTGTGCTTATCGTGCCCCGAAAATCTTGCCGTTTTCGCTACAACCTAAAAGCCCACCCGCAGAATAAATGTCGGCTCCACAGCATATTATCCCCGGATGTTACGATCCACTAATCGCATTCGCGCTCGTTCCTTCCACGACTTACTGCGCACCAGATACTGATCCCAGGAACGGAAACGTCGCTCCTTTGCGTACACTGCTTGCCCCTCGCTGCTAGTCACCTGATAACGGCTCCTGTAAAAGTCGGGCGTAATCTTTACGAGTACACGTGCATGCACGCCCGGAAGCGGAAATACACCACAGTACATACACCACAGTACATAGGCCGTGTATATACTTTACTTTCCTCCGAAAACGACTCCTCTAAAAAAACCCAGTGCATAAACCATGTATATACTTAATGCCCACAAAAAGCCATAGTACATAGGCCATGTATATACTTAACTCCCCCAACCCCTCCAAAAAGAAAAACATACACACACCCTTGGCTCGTAAGAGGACAATGACGCTGTGTGTAAAGCTACAGACGAAACTCAGAATTGCGATGTCTAGTGTATACTTATCTCAACACACACGCAAATTCAACATAGAGCTGTTGATGAACATTCACTTTGCATGTTCCTGTGATCATTGTTCGAGGCTTCAAAGTGTCATTCTAAAAACAGACAATTGTTCAGTCAGTTTGGGCTAGAAGAGTCTGGTTTGAAGTGCCGCGTCAACCCAAATCACTCAAACTACTCAACTAATCAACAACAGTGTTTATAGATTCAACTTTGGCCATAAATCCGTCAAAGGTTGTAACCGAACCACTCATTGTATATTGAAGTAATCACAAAGCGATCATCTTTGTCTTTATATAGTGTAAATTTAATACATTTTTAGTTTTGTCTATATATACAGCTTGGTGATCATCCACCTTCACAAAGTGTATTTATTTATTTATTTATTTATTTATTTATTTATTTATTTATTTATTTATTTATTTATTCGACTCAACCGATTTCGTTTGATCTTCAGCGAAACTCAATCCATTATGAAATCAACTGCCCGCCGACCCATATACGCTCACATATAAAAAAGACACTTTCAATCATCGATCTTGAGTTCACGAAATTCCTCAACCACCGATTCTAGCAGTTTGAGCGATCGGGAACGGAATCGCTTTCAGGGACAACAACGGAACCAAGAGAAAATACGGAAAAAGCGGCAAGAAACCAAAAAGAAGAGAACGCCACGCCATCTGTCGACTGCCTACTCCTTTATCGCATCGCAGCATACACGCAATAGCAGTTTCCTCCAAACGGATAGCCCGGGCGGCTGTAACTCCTCCCAGATCCCTGTAAACTCTCGCTCCAAGTATTCGACATCGGAAAGCGCCGAGTCGCGAATAGCGGCGGTCGGTCGGCCGGGCATGAAAACACGAGCAAAAGCCTCGTCGTCGGCGCTGGCTGGCTTTGGCAGCGGCGCAATCTCCGGGCGGATCGAATCGTTCGTCTCTGCGGACGCTCAGCGCCGCCAGCTCGAAGCCAACGATGAGAAGCCATTGCGAAGCCATGGGGGAAAACACGCTGACTGCGGCTCTGCGTCATATCGCGCGTCCTCGTTTCTCGTCGGGTAATGACGGTAACGGGCATCGCATTGGCGGTGGCGGTGTTACCGGCCCGCGTTCTTCCCTCGGGACGGGCTATCTATGGCAGCGTATAGCTGCTAGCTTCGTCTGCACGCGCAGTTGAGCAAAGAGAAGAATCAACCGACGACCACATACGCCCCAACAAAAGTATACACGCCTTTCAAGCGGTAACCACAAAAGCATCGAGCTGGAGAGCACAGCAAATGATTATTGAGATGGTTGTAACCATTACAAGTAATGGCCATACGGATTTTTGTAAGTTATAGCGTTGTGTTGGGCCGTTGTTGGGATCCGGTGGACGATCGGGATTAGATAATGTAGTCTGGGTAGCTCTCTGCAAATGTTACTGTGCCCAAAGAAATGATGAAAGTGAAGGCGCTAAGGAACGTTTTCACTTGCTGGGATGAGAGAAGAAGAGAAACATAAAACAAAAGACCAGACACGGCTGAACGCTCAGATAAGAAATGGATATGACTGCTTCAAGCATTTGCGGTGCATCATGTATCTTTTTTCGTTAATCCGGGCGACTGCCGCTTTTACCACGCCACGTCGCTTCACGGTTTAACTCGAAGCACCGGAATATGAAATATACGCAGTCGTAAACAAATGAAATGCGAACACGAAAATGTGAACCGCGGCACACGCAAATCTGAAAAATACTGTTCGTTGAGGTCCAATAATGGCGCGCTGTTGGTATATTTGGAAAACCGTAATTCCCAATTTTATTTTAACATGGAAATGCTTTTTTCCCGGATACACGAAGATTTCGCTGGCGTTATATTCGTCACAGAAGTGACACCATACAACGACGCAAGCGGCCTGTAAAGGGTGCACCCTTGCACATAGGGTCTTCTTGTGGGGAAGCAACCTTTAGTACTAAAGAGTACGTTATACTTACGGTTGTTCATTTTCGGGTTTTATATTTTTAACATAAAAGTGTTTTATACCGCGATACCTCAGATTTCACTGACGTTATATCCGTCACGGAAATG
Organism: Haemaphysalis longicornis; assembly: GCA_013339765.2. Classification (NCBI taxonomy): domain Eukaryota; kingdom Metazoa; phylum Arthropoda; class Arachnida; order Ixodida; family Ixodidae; genus Haemaphysalis; species Haemaphysalis longicornis. The sequence continues at coordinate 68,551 of JABSTR010000235.1, forward strand.
ACGCCAATACACCTTTGCCGAAGCGACCCGCCAGCAGGACGTCGCTCGCCAAGCACATCCGCGAGACAGCCGCCGACCAGCAAATCATGCTCAGCTGCAGATTTCGCTGCATATTTCACTTTCGTGTTTTACTGACTCGTATGAGAGTAATCAACCACAGTTTTTTGTAACTAAGCGACGCGTAATTTCGATGTGCATGGAAACAAATCGCACTATTTGTGTGTCCCGGTTCATATTCTTGTGTTCAGGTTTCATTTGTCCACGACTATACGCACGCATAAGCGTGAATACCGGTCTTTCTTAAAACCCTCATTACACGTCATTCAGTGAACCTTCGCGGTACTTTGTTCCTGCTATTATACGAACACGCTTTCCAAGACACAAGTACATATGCGAACGGTGGTGCGACCAAATCAACAGAGCCCTGTGATCAAAGAACACCGAAGGAACGATTGGGAGTCTTACCGGCTTCACATTTAACAGAATACGTTCATTAATTCTGCGAGGAAACTTTATTCTGGCGGCCGCAATTTCCCCTTCCGAGGAAATTGCTTGAAGCAGGTCGAGGGAACGAACTATATATTGCTCGAACGAACTACACATTGCAGCAATTACCCGTCTGAAAAGATTCTCAGTTACCGCGCACTCAGCGCGCTTCTTTTCCAATGTCGGCTTATACGACTTCTTTCCAGAAAAGGAAACCACGTCTGAGTCCGAAATAACGCTGAAAGTGCATGCTTGGGCATCTGCCGAGCGCAGCTACGTGCGTTGGACATCCAGCCGATGCGCAATGCCCCCAACGCATTCAGCGCAGCCATTAAAATCAAGGGAAGTTGTGCGGAGAAACCGCCTTCACAATTGTTCAAAGGTTGTACGGAGCAACGCGGGAAACGGGCGGAGATGCAGGCTTTCATAGAAAACCGACTGATAGGAAGGAGATTCAGCAGAAGCTGACTAGTTGAAGTAAAACCAGAACACGCAGGAAAATAAGGAGACAAACGTTAAGAAAAAGCGACATTTTGAGACGCCCATGCTTCGAGCATTTGCAAAATCTACCTTTTCTTCTTGGTCTCTTTTTCTCTCCCTTTTCCCGCCCTCTCTTTTCATTACCTTCTTGTCCTGTTTCTTTCTTAGCCAAGTACTTCTTTCTTTCTCTCCCTCTTGCTTTCTTTCTTACCCGTTTCTTTTTATCTTCATTTATTTATTTATTTCTTCCTTAGTTTCTTTCTTTCCCTATTTCTTTTTATCTTTCTTTCCTCATCCTTTATTTACTTCTTTCTTTCTTTCTTTCTTTCTTTCTTTCTTTCTTTCTTTCTTTCTTTCTTTCTTTCTTTCTTGTCCCCTTTCTTTCGCTTTTATTAAAGTACCACGATATCCCTCCGCGGTTTACGACCAAAGTTGGTGCTCAAAATCCGAAACCCCTGTTACGACAGCCTCACTTTTGCATTTGAGTTTTTCGCAGCCAAAACACGACGGAAAAGGAATAGCTTTATCTGGCTGAAACGCGAACTCTGCGTAGCAATTTATTATTAATTCTCAGGAGCACCAAGCAGAATCAGTGAGTTGCGAGATCTCAAAGTAGACTGTCTCAGGAAGAACAAACAAAACAAAAAAACGCAAATACAATCGCACACTCAACGATGGCGTAAGTTCGAAACGTGAGAACACTGACGAGAGTCTTGCCCAAGTTTAATGAGAGCAGACACGCGAGAACTCACCACGCACTCAAGCAAACGCGAAATAAAGAACAAGGGCCAAAGTTCTCACAGCGGCCGGATAAAAGGAACCGCATAAACGCCACGCTTTCGTCTCCGGAAGCTTCCTGCCCGTGCCACCGAACGGAATTTCGCTTCCCCAGTTCCAGGAGGAAGTGTTTAGTCCTAGCGCGCTCACGAAAACACGAAAATGCGGCGGAGAATGAGAGGGAGACATCTCGAAACGCAGACGAACAAAAAAAAAGGAGACGCAGATAGGAAAAAGGGAAAGAAAGGAGGAAGCGAATTATCCGGTTGAGGTAAGTGGGATCTCTTGCTGCAGGGGGGAGGGGGGGGGTCCAAGCAAGCGTTTTAATTAAAACGGTTTTTGGTTGTTTGGCGCTCTTGTGGAAATTGGGGTAAACAGTCAAGGTGAGATATATAACCTTAAGCAAATTACTTTTTGCTCCTTAATAATAATAATAACAGTAGTAACAATAAACACGACGTGTGGTGATATTACTTTGGTGAGTAGCGCGCTAAGAATGCTTAACGGGCTCGCGGATATCAAGTGTGTTTTGGTTAACTTTCAAGTTGGCTTAGTCTGCCATCAAAAAACACTTAAGGTGTTCCTCGCTTTGCCACGTTCGGCAGTTCTCCGTTCAACAGCTGCGGTGATAAAGAAAAAAAAAAGGGGGCTCTGCAGCAAAAAGCGCAGTTTATTTAACTGCTTTCTCTGCACGACGTCAAAGCTGTGCGCGGTAGCCGAACGCACAAAATTTGCCTAGAATGGGATTGGAAGCCAGGAAATTTGATGTTCGCAGTGTTAAACTCAGTGGCTAAGGCTTTGTGCTGCTAAGCCTAACGATCCCCGCCACCGCGACTGTTTTTCTGATTCAGGCGAAAAATGAAAACACCCGTGTGTCGAGATTTCGGCGCCCGTTAGGGACCCCGAGGTGGTCAAAATTAATCCAGACCCTTCCACTTCGGTTGTAGCTTCATAGCCTAGGTGTCATCATCATCATCATCATCATCATCATCATCATCATCATCATCATCATCATCATCCTCGTCGTCGCCATCATCATCATCATTACCCTGCTCAGGTCCACTGCAGGACGAAGTCCTCTCCCATTGACCTCCAACCGCTCCTGTCCTGCGCTAATCGAGTCCCCTGTTTGCCCCCCCCCCACCCCCCCCACCAAGTTCCGAATTTCATCCCCCCATCGTGTTATCGGCCTTCCCCTTCTTATAGACCCATCTCTTGGTATCCACTCTGTTACTCAAATTGTCCACCGGTTGTCGGTTCGTCTCACCACATGGCCAGCCCAAGCCCATTTCTTTTTCTTTATTTGAACTATGATATCTGCTACTGTAGTTTGTTCTCTGATCAAGGTAGCTCGTTTCTTGTCCCTGAGTGTTATTCCTAACATTATTAGTTCATGACCCGTTGAGCCGACCCAAGTTTGCACTCTAGTTGTTAAGTAAGGTGTAGCGACCGAATTTGAAATTTGATATCACTTGATGCGAGCGAGACTTCGGCGCCAACTGCAAAGATGTTGACATCCTCCTTTGTGTACTTTCCAACGTCCGCGGCACGCATCCGTGGTGTGGACTCACTCCTTTCATGCGGGTAACAGTGCAGGCGGTATGTTGAATAAAGCAAGAATCTTGACAAGTATTACTGCAGCGCTGAAGAAGACACTAAAGTATGCTTTTACCCAACTGTTCTTGCTTTCGCCAACCGTGATCGCCAATTCCAAAACGTTGTCATCGGGACTGATGAAATTACCTCCGCCACCTTAGTCATTAGGCGCGCAGCACGGGCGAAACTGCGTAGCTTCAGTGCGCTCTGAATGATAAATATGGCGAAAACGTTAAAAGGGGTATTATTGTTTAAAGGGACCCTGCAACACTTTTGATAAGCGATTTCACTCTTTCCTTCACGTCTAGAACCACTGCGAAAGCTATAGTTACCGCCAACACGGAACGGCACTGCGTGATTTGCTCGTCGCACCAGATACGCCTTTTTCCATTTCCGCTTTGTTTTCGCGGTGTTTTTTTAGTTGCTACCGAAAAGCGTTCATTGTTACAACTGAAGGAAAACCGGCCAACAGCCGCTACATGGACTTAGCGACGTAATTCGGGCCATCGAAGAACGTCAAGACCGGGAAAGAGGGAAAAATCTTTTGAGCGAGTTTCCAAGTTATCTGATGAGCATAGAGCAGTAATTTCTGGCTGAGGCACTTTGCGACCCGCTAATCTAAGTACTGGGTCTGTTGGGTGACTACGTTCTGCAAGCATTTCAGATTTTAAAAAACGTTGAAAAAGTGTTACAGGGTCCCTTTCAGCGCGAGCGAAAAATTGAGGAACCTCTAGGTTGCTGACGTGCGCGAGTGAGAGCGGAGGCGCGAAGGAGTAGCGGTTTTTCCCCCAAATTTTCGAGCGAAGGTTATGGAGGTGCAGCGGACGGGGCGACTATGTGTGTCATCAAATATTATGCGGTAGCTATCGCTACGCCTCAGTTGTTAACGCAGCCGTATCTTTATTTATGTGGCAAACGTCTATGTTGCCATAGCAACTGCGGTTTCTACCTCCGAACTATTTCTATTTCCGAACGGATTGGAATTGCGCGCCCCACCCCCGCCATACAGAAGGTGGCCCAATCAATAGCAGCGCAATCACGGTTGCTATAGCGATGGTGATTACGCGAACTTCAAACCGAAATCCCGAGAGAGACCTCCCGTGTAGACTTTTCGCTTTAGAAGCTCGGAAAGCAGCGAGGCGAAAGCTCGTTGCACGCCGTGAAAATTGGTACCAATCGCTAAGTTTCCAATCTTCATCATCGATCGCTCCGTTTCAATTCAGACAGCATGACGGCCGGCCGAATTAAATAGACGGGAAGGGCACAAATAGGGACGGGTGAGCAGGCAAACCAAAACTCTGGTGTGAAAGAAACAACGCACTTAATACCCAAACGCTAGGAAGAAAAAATAAACAATAAATCTGTCATGCCGCACGTCAGTGACCGACTTTTCCATCGTTCATGCTCGTAAGATTGGCCACCAAAGTTATAAAGCCCCGTTTCTGGTTGTGTTCTGTTGGTGTTGGAGCAGCCCAGAATACAGATACAGTAATCCCTCGTTAACTCGAACTCGGATATCTGAACACATCTGTAAAGTCTACACTTTTTCTCGCCGTACATTTACCTCCTATAGGCGCTATGTATTTCATCCCCTTTTATCTCGAAATGTCTCTTCGGGGCACCCCGGAAACCTCGGACTGTTGACAGAGACGACATAAGGCAAATTTCGCTACAGGCAGCTTATAAGGTCTCCGTTCGAACGCTTAGCTCCCACTCCGCGCAGAAAGCTGGCGGGAACGGCAACTTTAGGCAGAGCACGCGCTGTACGAGCCAGATGTCCCCGTTACTGGAATGCTGTCCGACGCTTAAAGGGACCCTGCAACACTTTTTTCAACTTTTTAAAAAATATTAAACGCTTGCAGAACGTAGTCGCACAACACACCCAGTACATAGGATAGGGGGTCGCAGAGAACCTCAGCCAAAATTACTGCTCTATGCCCATCAGATAACTCGGAAACTTGCTCAAAAGATTTTTCTAGCTTTCCCGGTCTTGACGTTCTTAGACGGCTCGAATTACGTCACTAAGGCCATGTGGCAGCTGTTGGCCGGTTTTTCTTCAGTTGCAGCAATTAACACTTTTCGATAGCAACTTAAAAAAAGCCACAAAAACAAAGCAGGAATGGAAGGCGTATCAACGCGCGACGAGCAAATCACGCAGTACCGCTCCGTGCTGGCGATAACGATAGCTGTCGCAGTGGTTCTAGACGCGAAGGAAAAAGTGACAGCGCTTATCGAAAGTATTGCAGGGTCCTTTAAATCGCTGAAATTGCTGCGGAAGACGCAGCTGAATATGCGGACGATGAGCAACTTCACCACTGCCTACAATGACAGAAACAAGAAACATACTGCACCTACTTTGCAACCAGGTAGAAGATAGAGGTGGCGACTAACAATTTGTGCGATGGACTAAAAAGCTTGACAATGCTTTTCTGGTACCAGAAGCGAACACAAAACGGGTGAGCATCACGCAGTTCTTTCTTCCGCAATAACAAAAGTTCGTTTTTCCTGCGAATCATTTTGCCTTTATTACGAATACTCACCTGTGATGTGGATATTTGTTACCAGAACTAGCTCTCATTCCAGTAAACTAGCCGCAAATTTTCGGCATTTCGTTTTTCTCGGAATTCCACTTATCTCGAAATTTTCAAATGATTTTACGGCTTCCGAGTTAACGAGCGATTACCGTATTGTATTTAGAAGTTTCCTCTTGGTTTCTCGCAGGAATAGATGGTGATGGAACACCTTGCCGCAAACCGCGCACGCGAACAGTAGCCGACAGACAGCTGTAACGACAATGATGGCGGCAGGCCATAGGAGCGACCCAAAGAAGCTTATCAAAAAAAAAAAAAAGAAATTCATGGATGGTGTTGCTCTTGCAGCGCCTGGGGCGTTGCTTTCTTGGCCGGTTGACACGCAAGGCGCACGAATAAAGCTACCGGCGCCAAAGAAACAGCAATGAAGCCTCGTCAGACACCCTTTTCCGCCAGCTGGAGGTACCGTTATCGCCCGTGGTACGAAAATGAACCTTGTAATGAGCGTGGCTTGATGCAGGGTGAACAGCTGTCTATACGACAGCCGAAAGCGCCTTTACAACTATACGTTCGTGTTTGGGACAGGCGAAGCCTTGTCCTTTTCATTTGGTCTGCGGGTATAGAGAACCAAAGCACCTTGTCTTTGGCGCGGCTACTTGCTTTAATGTCGCGAATAGGAGGTCTATGGGCTACTAATGGCACGCCGACAGGCAACACAAAACACAAAATACACATCGCTGTTGGTCGTTGTTGCGTTTGGGAGGCGCCTTTGTAAAGTTGTAAACGCTTTTTTAGCGAAGCTTATATGGCTATGATTCCGTGTATTTTTGATGTGCATGCGAGAGCAAAACCTCCGGAGGATTAACGTTTGTTTTAGGCACTACACATTCTATAGCGTGAAGCGGTGGAAAAAGAACGTCCCGTTGCGTGCGTGCGTGCGTGCGTGCGTGTGCGCGTGCGTGCGTGTGCGTGTGCGTGTGTGTGCGTGCGTGCGTGCGTGCTTTGAGCACGTGGTCACCACCAAAGTCCCACGCCGTTCAAAATATTGATTAGAACCTAAGCCTTATACGTTTCACCACTTGGATATACATTTTGAGTAGATTAGTTATCAACAGACCACATCCGAGATAAGTTGAGCCAAATTATAGCGTGTGCGTCCATGTGTGCATGTCTTTCTTGTAAACTGTCCGCTGTGAACGCTCAGAAATAAAATTGCCTCGTATTCTTAACCTGACTTCTGTGTCACCTTTATGACGTCTACCAAAATGCTTCGCTGGTCATCTACTTTGGAAAGGCCGGAATGGCAAGTTGGTTTCTGTTTTTATGTTTGTTTTTGAAATTATTTATCACCTAATCGCGCATACTGCAATTGTTTTTGCAGAGCAACACAATTCTCAACTTTACCGGTTGTTCTATTATATGCTATCCAGTCGATATTCCGAACGTGTTCTCTTCGTGGGACGTGAATTTAGAGATTGGGAATTTTAGGTTGGAGAATTTTGGTGGTAGCTGGGCGTGCTAATTAATTCTCTCAAAGGCAGGGGAACTTGCTACGAGTGATTAGTCGGGTGCAGATGGTCAGTTAGGCACTGGTGAGCACTGGTCAATTAGGCAACTGCGCATTTAAGATTACGAGGCTAATATAGGGCGATAATAGTCCGTGTAGTCAGGCGGTAATTAGGCACATGTGTTGGGTGGAGATAACGCTGATTATTTGTCATTCTAAACGCATTTTCGGAGTGAAACCGTTGGCAGCAGCATTGAGCCTTACTATAATTTGGGGAAAATACAAGAAGCGCTCGCTGGACCACCGCAGTGTTCGCAGCTGCGCCTTATACTTCCCTGTAACTAGTGTCTTTTTCACTGTTGTCGTGGATTCTTCTTCTGTTGTACACTTTCGACTATATTTTGAGTCGCACTTGTTTTACCTCTCATCCTTTAACTTGTCGGCTTTACTCTTTCTTTGCGTTGTGTAACATGTTTTATACCTGCACCATCTCTTAAACTATATGTGGAATACTCTTCCAGGACCGTCATCTCCTTCAGCCTCTGCTTTTTTTTCTTCGCTTTCTTTATAAGCATTCCCACCTCCCAGCCACAGGCCGACTTTGTAACTATATATGGAATAAGCGCCTGTCAGTCGATCAATCTTCTAAACTATTAGCGTTGTTTCTTTCTCTACTGAAAAATTTATCGATTTCCTATATAGTTGTTAAAGGCACCCTGCAACACTTTCGATAAGCGCTTTCACTCTTTCCTTCCCGTCTGGAAGCACTGAGAAAGCTACAGTTATCGCAAGCACGGAGCGGCCCTGCGTGATTTTCTCGTCGCACCAGATAAACCTTCCGTTCGTGCTTTGTTTTTGTGGCTTTATTTTTAAAGTTTCTATAGAAAAGCGCGCATTGCTGCAACTGAAGGAAAACCGGCCAACAGCCGCAACATCGCCTCAGTGACGTAATTCGGGCCACCGAAGAACGTCAAGACCGGGAAAGGGAGAAAAACCTTTTTTGCGAGTTTCCAAGTTAGCTGATGAGCATAGAGCAGTAATTTTTGGCTGAGGTACTTTGCGACCCCCTAATCCGAGTACTGGGTTTGTTGGGTGACTACATTCTGCAAGCATTTGAGGTTTCAAAAAAATTGAAGAAAGTGTTGCACGGTCCCTTTAATTGCCTACAACTCGGGCTGCACGACTTCCACTTAGATTACCCTTTGTACCTTGAGTGTAAACGAAGTACATAAATACTGATAAAGTGTTGAATGAGCAATCTGGGTAATTCTCTCAATTCACGTCGCTCGGGGTGGTTAGGGGGGGGGGGGGGGAAGCAGTAGGGGGAGTTGAGTTGGCTAGGTTGGCGAGCCCGCGTCCGTACCACGTGAACGGGCACGGGCAACACGGCGGTGCGCAAATAAAAGCCTAGCCTGTTTATGCATGCACGCACGCGCGAGGAGTGACACAAGAGAGGACACGCTCTAGCAGTTCACAGGCGCAGCCGTGGGCGCGATGCATGCGCATTCGTGAGCGCGTTTTATATACGGCCCCTGATTGCGGCGACGAACGCGGCTGAGCTGTCCGCGTAGATCGCGTGAAAGAAACACACGGGAGCCGGCCGGGAGAGGCAAGGGTGACGCACACGCTGTTTGCTTAACGACCCAGCGACCACTATGCGCATCGAGTTCTCGCCCCTGTATGCCCTTTATACCGTATACGAGGAGGCTACGAATCAGCGGGTGCGAGACGAAAACATGACGTCGGAAAGCGGTGACGCGGCGCGCGAGAGGAGAACGAAGGATTAGCGCGATAGGAAGCGGGAAACGCTGCCTTCTACGTGCAGCGACGCGGTTACAAATGATGCAACCTCCGGGAGCACAAGGTCACAGGTTCGACCTCCAGCCGTGCAGTGTAGTTACCTTTTTTTAATCGCGGCGGAGCGAATGAGTGTTAATTAGGCGCAAGATGAAAGACCCCAGGTGAGTAGGGTGTCCACCTGTGACGTTCTTCGGCGCTCCACGCGTGCCCTTCTCCCTCCGCGTGGGTCTGACCTTCCTGGCGGCCGAACCCGCCGTGAAGAGGTCGGGCTTCGGATAACCCGCCTTGGCGCCGCTTCGACGCCTGCTGAGCGAGTAACGTGGACTTCTAGTCTTGCGGATCCCTCCCCGACCTGCCCCTACCGCCCTTCCCATGTTGCTGAGGCGACAATGGAACACCTGCTAAGGACGTGTCCGGGGTTCCAACCAGCCCGAGTTCGACACACGGGGGCGACAGGAGATCGCGCAGGCCGCCCTCTCGACATTCATTGGTGGACGAACGGCCCCCTTTACAAGAAACTCTTGGAATTCATTTCAGAAACTGGACTGTATGGTTTCCTGTGGTGCCCCGCATCTTCGTGTGTTTTTTTCTTTCCTTCTGTGTCGTACTTCTGTCCTGTTTTGTCCATTGTTTCCTTGTTACTTACGCCCTGTGGCAAAATGACGCAATAAAAAAAAACACCCCAGGTGGACAAAATATTTAATCGACTGTGGACTACGTTTCTCCGAGGCAGTTTATGCTGCAACAACTGAAGGCCGCAGTAGAATAGCTGTTACCGGCTACCGATCTAGAATACATCACGAGGTCGTTTTCCCTGGTTCATGAATTGGCATGTCCAGCACCAATATGAAGGACAAACGGAAACTGGAGCCGGAGCTTGCAGCCTCGCTCATTTAAATCTCTTATTGTGCGTACTTAACTAACTGAGAATATTGGCCCGACGCAGTTACAAAGCTGTTCGCAAAGCTCTTAAAAATGCATCGAGCCCGCAGCACTGTCCGTACTTACGCCATGCTACGAAGTTGCGGAAAAGAGTGCGGGAGAAACCGAGCCTATGCAAGAATCGCGCGGCGAGGTGGTGATTGGTTGCTTCAGAATTGTTAAGGAAGAACAAAAAAAAATCACGTGACACGAGACACTAACAATGCATTTGTACAAGATAGTGAAGCCGACTTAAAAAAAAGGGGGTTCCATTCAAATACGTGGGGCTTCATACTTTGATACAAACCTGCTTACATTACTGTCAATAAAACGTCTTCCCAGTAACACACTCGTGCATAGCAGTGAAGCCGGCTTTAAAGGCCTGCATGTATTGCAGAGCAGCTGGAAAGAACGCATTTACGCATCTGTAGACGTTTCTCGGAATTTCCGTACGTTTTGTTGCGAGTGGTTTCTTAGTAAGAACACTGGTAGTTTTCCATTTTCTGCGAAATTGTAAGAAAAAATGCAGTGAACGCATTGCGTAAAAAAGTTAACATGCACTCTTCAAAAACGATTCAATGACAGAATACAGATACTTGTAACGTATTACAAGCCGTTTCGTTTATTACAACGACTTATAAGCGTACTTCCTGTATATGTTAGCAATTTCATACGAGTTTAGCTGCAGCTGTGCGCGAACTCAGCATGGAGACAGAGAAACAGGCACGGACCAGCACTGCAAACTCCCGTAGTTCACGTTAGCAGTGCCGCGTGCCTATAGAAGTAGGCACGTTGTATTCCTGTACTATCGCATTAAGCGTGACCAATTGTATTCCTGTACTACCGCATTAAGCGTGCCCAATTGTATTCCTGTACAATCGCATTAAGCGTGCTCAATAGTATTCCTGTACTATCGCATTAAGCGTGTCCAATTGTATTCCTGTACTATCGCATTAAGCGTGCCCAATCACAAAGTCTGTCCTGCAACGACATTTGAAAGTAACAAAGTCCGGCTATGCTATTTTGCCGTCCATATCTTTCGTAACCAAACCTGTGACGCTCGGTGGGGTCGACTACAAGCCATGCCAAATACTTTTATACGCGGTTGTCACCAAAGAAACCGTATTATCGCAATCGGGAGCGGAGCACTAAATCAGATAGATCTCGCTTCTTGGATAACGATAGATAAAATTTTGCTGTAGACCACACCGAAGCACAGCCCACACGAGGCGCTCCATTGTATCGCGTTAGTTTAAAAGAAAGTAAATCTTGGCCCCTAAATGCACAAAGGATCGTCTACACGGATATAAGTAATCCTCTCATTACGGACGCCACGGCAATGAAGCGAAACCAAAACCTCGCGTCCGGCAGCAGGGCGCCTCTGCCACTGAGGAAACCCGGCCAGAGCTCTCCGGACGAACCTCTCACACGGTAGACGCACCCGTGACGTGTTCTTCGTTATAAGTCCGCCTCACAATGCGAGCTGACGTCCGTCTCATTAAGCGAAGACCGAGCTGGCGTGGAGGCCAGACCGCGTATAAAACTCGCGGAGTTAGGACGAGACCTCGCAGGGCTGCGGGGGATCAGTGATAACCCGGGGCCGTTGTCATTTCCATCCCTACAGTGCTGCGGGCCCGGCGGGCACCCCTTTTTATACAGCCGGCGTTTTATTGGGCCGAGAGATGCAAAGCCGCCGCTGATCGTTTCTTTGCTCTTTTCCACCCCTCTAAGCTCTTTCGGAGATTACTAGTCGGGCCCCGGGCTAGACTACAGAGAGAGAAAGACAGAGGAAGGGAAGAAGAAGGGGGAGTAGGGTGAATGCAGAATGGCGGAGTCGGAAAAGGCAGACGTCGCACAGAGCTTTCGAAGGGACTGATTTCCTGCGGGCTCCCAGTGGTCGTGCGGGCCTCTTTTTTATTGCGCTCCCGTGCGGGGCCCCCTGTCCGCTTACTGTACATCTTTTCTGCGCTTCGGGTGCGAGTTACCGGGGCAACGAACGATTGTCGACACGACGCGGAAACATCGGGCACACACGCGCACGCACACCCTCGGTCTAATGTGAGTCCTCCCTGCTCGCTGTCATGTGTGTACGCGCGACAGAAAGCGCGACGTTTCTTTCGCACACCGAAGTTCGGCTCTTGCTCGGAGTGTACACACGTCGTGTAAGCAAGGAGGGGATTAGAGTCGTCGTTTTCGATTAACACGGAGATGTCGGAAGGCTTGTAGAGTAGTTAGTTTTATGTGACCCTTTTTTTGCAGGCAGTTTGCTGACGTGTAATTATTTCTCAACCATTGTAAAAGTGATGTAGAATGTCGCCTTTGCGAGGGTGATGGAAAGGGTGGTTATCGACGAGCAACCTACTCTACACACTGATGGAAATAATCTAAGGGATCATCAATAGAAGGATGATAACTTTGACTGTTAAAACTCTAATAACTCTGGCAAGGCTTATATCTCTGATGACTTTGGTAACTTTGCCTGAGTAAGGCCGATAACTCTGATAACTCTGGTGATTCCTCGTGTCGAAGAGTGTGGGGGAAAAAGGCATCGCTGCGTCTTTGGCAGCCGCAGCAGATTCATCTACACATTGTCTGAACTGTGTGGATTGACGCCTGACAAAATAAACTTTCTACAATTTATCTACACATTCCACAGCAAAAATATCGATGTTAATAAAAATACTCGAGTAAGAAAACCCATGCTTAAGCGTTATTAGTGCACCTTGACAGTACCCCCTTGATTAAACGCCTTCTTTCAGCGCTCAGTAGCAAAACAGTTTTTCGGTAAAGCACCATTGTACAATCGCTTGTATTTTCTCGAAAGAATCTGCCTCCTCTTTCATAACGTTAGGTACCAGACACAATGTAAGGTATACAGGACATGATTTTGATGTGGGGTTAGTGCCATTGCATCATTAAATAACGAACAAGGTAACGCGCACAAAAATAAGACATTTTCTTGTCGTGCACCGTGTTTCATGAAGTATTGCATTACACGTGCACCAACAAAAAATATTCCAAGGGCTTTGAAAGTGACTCATTAGTACTGACACGTTAGGATACGAATAGGCAGTGCGTCTCATGTGGGCTCCATATACGCCGTTCTCCATTAACAGACCGCTAGACCCGTGTCTCGCGCTATTACTGCGCATATCTCTTTCTACATATACACCGGGACGGTCCTAGTAGGGCTCATCCGAAAGCGAGAAATGACACATCGGACCATGTAAAACGTACCTGCGTAACAACGCCCGCTCTTGCGCAAATCGGTGCTCAAAACCGCGCAACGACACGAGTTGAGATTGCAGCCTCCTTTCGCGTCCACTCACCCCTCGCAAATGACGACCTCTGTGTACGCCGGAAGGGGCTTTCACCGCATCACAAGCGACGACAGGCCGTACGATGACATACGACGCTCCGTACGCGTTCGCTTAACGAATCAACGAGACAGGAACAACACCGCTTTCGCTCGCACGGCCCGTCTCGCACCAGCTAGGTTCCGAAGCGCTTGCTTGGAACCGCTCTATTTTTAAGCCCGCGCCTCGGTGCGTCGATCCGGTTGCTGGCGGCTTGTGGCCCAGCATTGTTTCCTCCCTCTACGCGGAAGAAGTTTCGAGACGGACACTCACGTGAAAACGGTCCGGTCGAGAATCGTTGCTTTCCGAGAGAGCGTCGTCGAGTCCTCTGCGGCGCCGGCATGTTGGGTGCGATCGATTCCCTGCGAGGCTTCGAGGGGAAGTTTTCGGCAGCCCGCCGGTCGTCTGCTAGGCGCTCCGGACGAAGAACACCGCTAGAGCGCGAGAGAGCGGTCAACCTTGCATTTAGAAGCGTCGCTCCACTTGTGAACGGCTCCAAGAGGCCCTCTATCGGAGGTTCGCCTCGCCTTCGAAAGCAAATTGGGAGGGCGCATTGGCGTAGCTAGGGAGTCTTTTATAGAAGCAGTACCGTGATCATTGTATTAGATTTAGAGCGCCCTTCGTCTAAGTGAAAAAAAAAAAAAAAATCCGGGCCATCTCCACAAACGTGAAACCTGGGGAGGAGCAAAAACATGCAGGGTATAAGTGTATTCTTGGCGCCTTGGCTTTTTTGCCAAAGGAGATGAAACCGTTGTGAGGCAGAGGTATAGAGCTTTGCTGTAAAAGTCTCTTGTCTTTGAAGCGCGAATCTCTCTAGCGGGAGGCGTAAATGATGTGTCCCGGTGTTTTAGTACCGTGACTACAGACGACGACAACGACGGCGACAGGAGACGCCAACAGCCCAGCCTCTAAGGGGCTTCTCCCCTAAAAAACGAGTGAACAGACAAATTCATTATAAAATGGCTTCGGTGATGCCGATCTGCGGCGAACTGATCTAAATTACCATTCAGTAACTTAAAGCACCTGATTTGCTCAAACTTGTGTGCCCAACGTATGGCCCACTGAGTAGTTTTGTGCGACCAGCTGGCCGACTTAGATTTACATCCGTTGGTGGACCTCCAAAAATGCGCCAAGATCTCGTCCCTCTCTCTGGAGACCATGAACCTCGGCACCACGCGCACGCCTTTATGGTCCACAACTCAAGGAATTAAAGTGTTCAGTCGTGCTAACACATACGCAGCAGATGTTTGGGTTGGAAAGCGCGTTATCCTGATTCCAACGTGTCTGGCTCAACAGCATAAACTTTCGCGAATGCACGCAGGCTATATTACCACTCCCAAGCTCCTGAAATAAAACAACTCGACATATATCAGTGCCATTAACAAAGTGGACGTAACGGTTCCTGGCTGTGCTTATCGAATCCAGTTCAGATAGCGCAGTCATTTCATGTGACAACAGAAACTGAACTGTATGTACACCTAGCAGCAGCCAGCGCACAGCATAACATTATACGTAGCCAGGCCGAACAGAGGGCAAGCGTTTAGTGTTTGCTTAGTAAATCGTGATGACCTGACTGTAATTCTGTCATTTGTATAGAAGGACAGCTTACCCTGCTAGCCTTTTTTCTAGTCAAATATACCTTAAAGTATCGGGAACTGAAAAACAGAAGGGGAGGTTAAAGGGGGAGGAGGGAGGGGGGGGGCAATGCAGGCTCTGATTGCTTGATCGTGAATTGCGCTGGGTAAACTATGACAAATTGGACGACAATGGGACGGGGACAAAGCGGGACGAAGCGTAGAGAGAGAGAGAGAGAGAGAGAGAGAGAGAGAGAGAGAGAGAGAGAGAGAGAGAGAGAGAGAGAGAGAGAGAGAGAGAGAGAGAGAGAGAGAGGAGAGAGAGAGAGAGAGAGAGAGTAAACGTGTTTATTGCGAAAAGCAATGGGGAGGAGCCCTCAGTCCAAGACCGTTTGAGCTCTTCCAGCCCCAAGAGCTCTCAACAGCAGCAGGCGCTAATCATTAAGTCGGAGCCTGCCAGAGCTCTTTCCCAAATCTCGTAAGAATAAATCGAGGGATTGCGTGGGACGAAGGGGACGAAGTGTAGGTCTGATAGCTGATGACTTAAGTCAGGGAACAACGTAAACTACTTGCTTTGAGTAAAAGGTGTTGCCCTAGGTCTGACGTGCACAATACGATCTGAAAACATCGCTAGTGACAATGCGAAACGAACAAACACTGTTTGTGTAATGTTTTATCAAAAGGAGGAGCAAGTATCCTGCTGTTTCCTTTATGATTTTATGGATAAAAGAGGCCTGCCTCGTTACGCGAAACTACGTTTTAGCAAAATTTGTTTATCGCACTGCGCTGGCATAAGTTTTATTTACTGAAGAGCCCTACTGAAAAAAAAATATTAATAGAAATAATGGTAACCCCAAGGGGAATTGTCTGACAATTGCTTAAGCCGCTGGCTATGCACTTAGTTCAGTTAAATGGTTCCGTTGCACCATTTACCTATGAGACCCTCATCTGCAAAATATTCATGTGCAGCTTTCCCGCTCATTGAAACCCTTTCGACAGTGATTACTCTGTAGTTATATAGCGAAATATAAAATATTTTCGCGCAGCTAATATTGGGGTGAAAACTTGCTTTGTGGACAGTTTCAAGTCTAGCACGTTGCACGACTAAGCTCCAGAGCCATGGAAGCTATCCCATACAAATGCATGGTGAGTAATATTTGACAGCGAATTGCACAAAATTTATTCAGAATCCTGGAAAGTTCTTTTAGAGTATTCATCTCCACCTCACTTCTTGCGTTATGTATGCCAAATGTCCCTTTCCTGAAGTGATTTTGCTAGGTTTCTGAGAGGTCGGAATTTTGAGCGAGAAAGCCGGGGATGTATTACTGTCCTACTACTTTAATAGCCTAAAACTGAATCTGAAAGTCGGCGTCACTATTGCACAAACATGCCTTGCCGGGAGGACGTATGTTAATGAGAAATGTAAACGGTCTCGTATGAATATAGGTAGTATTCGTTGAAACGTTTAGCTGTCAATTTCTTCGCTTGGCAACACTGGAAACGGCCACAAACATGGCCAATGCGCCACGGACATGGCGCGGCTTGGGCCACTGCGCCCGCACGCCGAAGAAAAAAAAAACACCGGCATGCGTCGTCTGCTCCGTTTTAACGCGATTCCCAACGGTGGTGTCAACAAAGATGTTATTAATCGCACTCACATTGAACTCAAGGCAATACTTTGCGTCCGGTCAGTTAGAGTTAGTAACGTCCAACACAAATCATGTGCTTAGCACCATAGGACAAGTATAGCGCCATCCCGCGGAGCCCGACGTAACGAGTGACGGCGCACTCGCACGGTTGCCGGCATGCGCACCTCGCCAGTGAATACAAGCAATATGAAGGGCCTATGACCTTTTATGAATGGTGTGTCCTTATGCGGAGAACGAGTGACGACGCATCAAGCGTTAAAGACGGACAGACTCGCTTTTTCGACGAGTACGCATAGAATTGCTTACGCATCTACAAATGCGAAACAATTCTGGTACCGTCGTTCCGCTGTACAGGCAGCAGTTCCCTTTATTAAGCGGTTCTTGTTTAACGAGATTTCACTGCCAGCATGTTTGGCAACTGTTCGTGTTTACGCATTGAATGATTCGGTGCAGGAAGTTTGTGGTTCTGCCGTTTTAGCCTATAAATAAGTCTCAATATCTACTGGGAGCTAATGCATACTCAGACGCCCTAAAATCTAACGCGATCACTGCGAGCGCGTGGCTCTCGATACGTGCACGCACTCTCAGGTCACCCAATAGAAGCCTTACACAGATGCCGTCCCCGCGAGGAGGGCGAATTTGTGTTTCCTACTCATGCAAACTATATTCTGACCATGCCTCGCATTCACCAGAGGGTCTCTAACCCTAAGGCGTAGTGTGGACCGAGGCGTAGAAGATTTGCGTAACAGATCCTGTCGGTAGTCGCCTCAAATTCGAGCTATCAGTAGTAAAGAAACTATTGCTAGTGCTCTTGAATAAAACTCCTTCTATAGTGGCTTGATGATTCTACCATTGCCACATTATTAACATGTCATTATCGGGTGTTTACGGCCGCGTAATTATCTTCAAACGCTGGAGCCTACAGAAGAAAATACAACCGCGTGATTATCAATAAGGTATATTCTGAGAATCAGTTAACGAGGGGAGAAACAATACAGTGACAGCAACGACAAAGTTTGAAGATGGCACCTATAGCTGTCGTATAACTAAATCTAATGATAATTATATCCAGAGCTGACAACCGTTAAACTATCGATAGTACTATCAATGGACAGCGTTTGAAAGTGGTCGATAGTTTTCAAGAAAAAAAAAAAGAGCTATGAATGACATAGTGTATTGAACATACACTTGTGCAGGTTGTTCCAAACTTCAATGGCTGTGGGCAGAAGGGTTTGTTTGTAGCGTTAGTTGAGCCAACCAAGCACTGTATATTTAATGAGTTAAACGCGATTCACGGTAGAAGGGGAGAAAACTAACATTATTGCGTTAAGCAGCAAAATTGCGATATAGTTTATGTAGAGGGTAAAGTCAAGAAACTTTGCGGTGAATTTCTAAGGCAAGGAGATTTAAAGCTGGTTTAGAAAAGCCTGTAAGGAAGGAATAACAGGCAGGCAGTAAAAGGCAGGGAAGGTAACCAGAGAAGAATCCGGTTGGCTACCTTACACCTGGGAAGTGTGAAAGGGGTGACCTGGAAGAGCAAGAAAGGGTATATAAAAAGAAGTTGATTCGAGCTAGAGGAGCGAGGAAAGAAAGAGTACACGTGACTGCAAAGACAAAAGCATGGTCGGTAATAATGCCTAAAACAACTCAGGTAAACTGGCCAGATGGGCGAATGAAAGACGGTACACAATGTCCATGCAATCGGCCAGACAAGCGTGTGGCCTTTATAAAACGAAGTCATGCTTTTGAGGACTGCAATAGGAACGCCTGTGAACCAAAACAATCTGCGCAGTTAATGGCTTTTTTGTCGAGCTTCCGGAGTGCGGTTGACAGGTGCTGCTTCTGTGTTGCAAACCGAGCACAGTGGAACAAGAGGTGTTCTATTGTTTCATCCGTGGAACACACGTCACAAGCAGGGCTGTCAGCCATGCCGATAGTGAAGTACAGCAAGCGTTTGTGAAAGCGACTTCTACTAAAGCTATACTTAATCGAGGGTGGTATGTGGAGATAATAAACCTAGCACCGCAATTATGAATGGCTCTGATGAGTGAAGTAATTTCGGTGTGGGTTCGAAAAAGGTGGTGCTCTTTTATGTTCAGCCCTCGGGAATGTTTCATAAGCTAGTTCTCGGTTTTGTGGTGCATAGAAAGTCAGGAACCCTTGATGAAGCCTAGTAAGTGTGTTAGTTAGCTATTGCATGTGATCTGACCACGTTAGTTTGCTCGATATGATTATGCAAATATAACAATACGAATGGGCCTGATCTAGGAATTTGCAGTTCACAGAGTACTGCAAGGAGTGGTAGCTGCGCTTTCATGTCGCTGACGTGCGCGGAAGCTTTACAGAAGACGACGTATACTACATCGGTTTAAAAGAAAAGGTCTACATTAAAAGCGAAATTCGTACCGCTCCGTCTCGCGCGAAAGCCACAACGGAAGCCGTGCTGGACCCGGACATGCCAGTTATACGTGAATTTGTCCGTCGCAGTATAACTAAATGTTCAATATATCTGACGCACGACCCCGTGATCAGAAGCAATTATTTGTTGTTTCGGGTGAATATGGGGCACACCGACGTTATTTTTGTCGCGAGTTTTCTTTCTCTGTCGTTGTTGACCAGAGTTCCCATGTTTTAATTATGCAGGAAGCTTCAAAGATGTCCTGGGCTCCTACAGCGGAATACAGCGCATCATCGCCTCCCTAAGTCCTTCTAGTGGTCATCTGGCTGACCGACTAGTGTTGGACTGTCACTAAGGGGCAATAAATCACGAAGTAATCAATAATCGTCACAAAAAATTGATAATGCAAGATTTACTCTCGTTTTTTCTCATCATTCATTAGCTATAGAAAGATGGCCCATCGGAGGCTATGAAAGAAAAATTGCCGCACGATGTATGATTGGCTGCCACATAAATTGCTAACCTGTCATAAAAACTGAGAAACCGCTACTACAGGTGTCGACCGATTTTTCGGACCCTCAAGTGGCCGAGATAGCGAGTCACGAATGACTTCCTTCCTCCAAGCGGCTTGCGGAATGCTGCAGCAAGTGGTGCCTGCAGTCGAGGCTATATGAGAGATCAGTTGGCAATACGCATGCAACGTGGGTTCGAAGCTGCAGACAAAAATCCCGGGCCATTTCCACTAACGTGAAACCTGGGGAGGGGAGGGAGGGAGAGAGAGAGAGAGAGAGAGAGAGAGAGAGAGAGAGAGAGAGAGAGAGAGAGAGAGAGAGAGAGAGAGAGAGAGAGAGTGCTTTTTAATGTGAACTGGTGAGGTCAGCCCTGCTAGGTTGATGAGTGGTGCATATCAGACATCAGGGTTACAGCAGGAAGAAGACAAACTTGAAGCGTTAAAAAAAAATAAAAAAGGACAAGAAAAAAAAAACATCTCCCTCGCGAGGGGCACGATCAAATGCAGAGCATTTCCGCGGGGGGCGCGCCTACAAGTCGTTTGGATTACGTATTGGTTGTTGTTGTTGTAATTGTTGTCTTCCGGCGTAGACATTGTCGATGAAGTCGATAGTGAAACGCGAAACGTGCCGTGAACCCCCTGCCGCGGCTATGACGCAACGTGGAGCGGCCATGACGCAACGTGGCGCGGCTATGACGCAACACAATCCAACACAATCACTTTAATCCAATCCAATCCAAATCCAAACCAATCTAATCCAAGCCAAGCCAATCCAATCGATTCCAATCCAATGCCCCTCGCGAGAGAGTGTTATAGCGCCGAAATCGCGCCACCACACGAACGCGTGATGTTGACGTCACGATCACGCCACAGATGTAGCGACCGGAGCACGCGCGAACGACATATGTGGTTTAAGCGCGAACCGACCGCGGCGATAGAGCGCGATGCGAGCGCCCCCACCTGTTCTTGCGCGCGAACCGACTGTTGCTCAGCGCGAACCCAACGCGGCGAGAGAGGGTATTGCGCACGTCCCCACCTGTTGTGCGCCCGAACCGAACGCGGCGAGAGAGGGCGTTGCGAGCGGAGAGAAGGCGAGGAGGACGCGGGGGAGAGGGCGCACCTGTGGCCGACGGTTGAATGAGTCAAGGATATAAGGCGTGTTCGTAACCTTCCATTCTGTGTCGGCTTTGTGGCGCAGTGGGTAGAGCACCACGTACCTTGCGTTCCGCCCGCAGAGTCGTGGGATCAAAACCTGGCCCCGGTAATTATTATTTTTTTATATAATGTAGGGGGAGCGATGCGGACTACGGACGTCAACGCGGGTGACATCGTGAGTTACTGAAATGCTCTGCATTTAAAACATGAGATTGCTGCCAACAGAGTCCGGACAAAAAAAATACAATTGAAAAGAAAATCGTTAATGGAAACGCTGAAACAAAATGAAAAGTAAACGACGGTAAGTAAACACCAACCCAAGAAAAATAAATAGATGAACGCCACAGAGCGAAAGAGAAGATATCGTGGCACACTTGCTCTGTCTCTGATCTAGAGAGATTTGTCCAGTTCAGTCTCTCGTAGGAACTGGGGCAGAACTTTTTTACCTAAGGTACTGCCAGCACTATTGGCCCAGGGCCCAAGAAAATGAAAAAGTTCGAGGCTGCCTCCATGACGTACACGAGAGAGGGAGCTCGCTGCAGTTTTTCGCGCAGCAGCGTATCGAGGGCAGACGCACAACAAGTGATTTACAGTCTCGCGCACACCGCAAGTCCGGCACAGGGGGTATCTTCCCAACCAATCTTAAACTTAAAACTCCGAGTAAACGCCACATTCAGGCGCAGTCGGTGCAGAACTCCTTCACACCGCTTGTTGAGGCCGCGTGGAAAACGGAAGTCACAATGCGGGTCAATAGCGTGCAGAGGTAGATACCTGCGGTGAGCGTCCTGCCACTCCGACCTTTGTGCAGCCCATCCACTTGCGAGGATTAGGGCGTTGCTGTCCTCTCGGGAGAAAGGAAGCTGGGTTGTGTTGCTCAGCAAGTGGCCTGCGCTGGCGGCTGTGTCGGATCTAATGTTGCATTGTATGTCCGAGTGACCAGGTACCCACTGAAGAATGATTTCATGGCCTTCGCGCACTGCCATTGTGTGAATTTCGGCAATTTCACATACAAGCTGACTGCGGTGGTTGTTAAGCTTTCGGAGCGCTTGTAAGGCACTGCGCGAGTGGAGGAATATTACCCATTGCTGGGCATGATGTCCGCTGATGTAATGAAGTGCAGCCCTCACAGCTGCCAGCTCGGTAGCAGTCGAGGATGTTTCATGGCTAAGTTTTCTTTCGATAGTGCACCGGGCTGATGGGATCCACACACCGATGGCGGATGAGCCCGGGCGAACCGAGCCATCCGCATAAACATGTGTGTAGCCTTTGTAAGTGCTGGAAATATACTCGAGTGGGAAGAACTTGAGCGCGGCCGCAGGCATGGCAGACTTTTTGCTAATTCCGGGTATCGTTGTGCAAAGTTTCCATTGCGCCAGTACCCACGGGGCTACTATCGACTTTTAAGGCTGTTGAAAATTCGCCGGAAGCAAGTGTCTTGCATACTGTGTGGAGAGGTCTGCCAAAGGATGCGTATGACACCGAGTCAAATGGTGCAAAGACGTTCGAAGCACCTCTTGGCGTTGTAGCACTGTGGCGGAAAAGCACCGAGCTTCGCAAAGAGTTCCAACCGTCGATGTGCATTTAGGTAGACCCAGGCAGGTGCGCATAGCTTTTGCCAGCACTGAGTCTATTACCTTCAGGCTTGTAGGCGATAGCTGATGTAGGGCCGGCAGGCTGTAACGCAAGAGGCCGACAAAAAAGGGCCCATCTCCCCGCGAGGGGGACTCGAGTAAATGCGTCGCATAGGGGGTGGGTGTATTGCGTTAACGTTTAGTGTTTGGGGAGTTGGTGGTAGTGAATGCGTTGTATCAGCAGCTTCTTGACGTAGTTTGAATGAGTCAAGGATATAAGGCGCGTTCGTAGCCTTTCATTCTGTGTCGGTTTTGTGGCGCAGTGGGAAGAGCACCATGTACCTCGCGTTCCGCCCACAGGTAGTGAATGCGTTGTATCAGCAGCTTCTTGACGTAGTTTGAATGAGTCAAGGATATAAGGCGCGTTCGTAGCCTTCCATTCTGTGTCGGCTTTGTGGCGCAGTGGGTAGAGCACCATGTACCTTGCGTTCCGCCCGCAGGGTCGTGGGATCGAAACCAGGCGCCGGTAAGTATTATTTTTATATAGTGTAGGGGGAGGGGTGCGGACCTGTTGTTGAGAGCGAGGAGGGTAGCGTGATGCGGGAGAGGAGGAGTGGGGGAGAGGGCGCACCTGGAACGGCTGTTGCGGACGCCGAGGCACGCCAACGCCGACAACGCCGGGTGACATCGTGAGTTAAAGAAATGCTCTGCATTCAAAAGGGCTTTATATAGGCAAAAGAGTGAGGATACAGGGCAGCCCCGCGAACGCCCACCGAGCATACGCAGAATGCGTACAAAGCACAGAAGCCGCTCCTTCAGTCGCCGAATATGTGGGGCCCATGACATTGAGCGGTCAAACGTGACACCGAGAAACTTGTACGACTTGACATATGGTATTGGAGTACCCTCTACGGTGAGCGTATAACGTGAAACATCGCGCCGCGTGAATGCTATCGCAGCACACTTCTCCGGGGAAAATATGAGACCGCAGCATCTGAGATATTTTCTCATCTTCAGAATTGCCTTCTGGAGTGTGGCGCGAATGTTTCGACGGTTCCTGCCTGAAGCCCAGATACAGATGTCGTCTGCGTAAAGTGAAATGTTGACACCTTTGGGCAGGACTGTTGGGAGGCGTATGAGACACATGCTAAAAAGCGTCGGGCTCAAGACGCCGCCCTGAGGAACTCCTTGCGTGACGGGATGTTTGGCCGTTTCGCCATCACTGGTGGCCATGTAGACGTACCGGTCTTGCAAGTAGTCACATAGCCACTGGAATATGCGTCCTCGAAGCCCTATGCATGTCATCTCTCTTCGGATGGCTTCGTGCGCGACGCTGTCGAATGCCGCTTTGATGTCAAAGAAGACAGTAATAGTGATGTTTCCGGCTGAGAAGCATGCAGTGTATACAAGTGTCTTCTTGTCGCCTTGCCGTTTTTGCCCACGGAGATAAAACCGTTTGGGGGGGGGGGGGTAAAGAGAGAGAGCCAACTTTATTTTTCGCAGGTATACAGCTTTGCTGTAAACGTTTCGTCTCATTGAAGCACGAAGCGTTCTAGCGCGAGGCGTAAACGAGTGCCCCGCTGTTTTTTAGTACGCGTTACGAAGCGTTTCAGCGCAAGGCGTAAGCGAGTGTACCGGTATTTTTTGAAGTACGTGTTACGTTCTAGCGCGAGGCGTAAACAAGTTTCCCGGTGTTTTAGCACCGTAACTACATGAGACGACGGTTACGACGGCGACGACGGCGACGACGACGACGACGACATGAGACGCCGCCTTCGCCCCTAAAACAAACTGGAAGGGATGTTGCTTGCGTGCTTGGCAGCTTTTGGGTCGCGGCAGGAAGAAACAGTCAGGAAAATTGAACGAGAACGGTTTCAAATGTCAAAACATTTTGGTCGGTGTTATACATAGACTCTATAGAGAGCGCCTGACGGTGCCATGGCACAGTCCAAATGTTCAGGCACGGCCGGAAAATAGCACGTCTGAAAAACTGGTTGACATTTGTAGCATGAAAATATGTGCGCCATACTACTGCACACTTATTATATAAATCTTTATATGCGCATGCGTATATTTTATAGACATGAATTTTTGAAGCACCTCCTTCATTGATGCAATTGTCGTAATATTACGTTTTCTCATTTTTTACGGATGTATTTTTTTACTAAAAGGAAACATGTTTTAAAGATACGAACTCTAAAGCAGAGTTACTGGTTGACAGGCGTCACATTCAGGTTTGCTGTCATTCAAGACGCTGCTTTTACGGCAAGTACTTTGTGTGAAGCCACCCCCCCCCCCCCTCTCCCCAGTAGAAATTTTGTGAGATATTTCCGCCGAACGCTAACAAGCAAATGGAAGACAATGACAACTGAGCAGTGATAGAACAACATTTCAATCATTTCTCAGGCAGATATCAGCAGAACTACATCGTGTTTCTCGCGTCGATAAAAGAGGAAGGATCGGTGAAGGAAGAAACGTTCATATTAAGGGCGTTCCAATTGCAAAATAAAATTCTTGAAGATATTCACGCATAATAGTACTCGCATATACAGAGGTAATTATCACAACTTAACCTAAGCAGGGAGAGATGTGGCGATGTGGATGAAAGAAAACCGATGAACCACGTTCACCAGCGCACCTTATAATCCTACAAGGCACCCATGGCTATGCTCATCTGGCGAATGTCACCCATACCTTCAGCACTACACATGAGAATGCCCCGAGCCCCCGCCCAAACGCCAACACTCAACAGATTACCCTGACCGGCCGGGTAGGTCGACTAAACCAGCCTGACTGGTTTAGTGGCAAAGCCGGATTGCAGGAGTGAACGGACCCCTGGACTAAGTGTACCACAATCTGAGGGCTGAAACATTCCTTGGGGCACATAGGTCTGCTGAGGTGCTTTAAAGGCGAAAGTCGGGCGTTACTTATTGAGAATTTCTTAACAGCTTCTCCGTATTTGCGTCTCTTTCTTTGCTGTCGTTCATTTGTCTATTGACACGAATTATTTCCACCGGAAGTTCTTTTTTGCTACACCATTTTCGCGTCTCTTTCGTGTGATGATGATGATTGTAGGGTGTAACGCGCCGACGCAACGCAGGCGATGAGGCACGCCATATTGGAGGGCTCCGCATTAATTTTGACCACCTGGGGATCATTAACGTGCGCCGAAATCTCGTACACACAGGCGTTTTTGCTTTTATCCATCAGAAAAGCGGCCGCCGCGGCCGGGAATCGAACCCACGACCTCGTGCTCAGCAGCCTAACGCCTTAGCCACGGAGCCACCGCGGTGGGTGCGTCTCTTTCGTCGCTTTCATTTCTTCCTCTTACTGGGCGAATTACGTCAGCAAGTCGACTGGCACACACCAGTCTTGTAAATAGTCCCACGGACCCTATTTTGTGCAATGGAATTGGCAATAGACCCTATGATAGTAAATACTCTGAGCAATAAAACCAGCTCCCTAGAACCGAGATTCTGCGCATCTAGTACGTGCGCACCTGCTCTATTCATGTGACATCACGTTCAGGTGTTATGGGCACGCACTACTAAAACTTGTACGCTTACATTCGTGATTTTTGTTGAAAGGTACCGTTGCGTGCTTGTATGATCTGCGGACGATTGTGTTCAAGCTTTCTACTTGTTTGATGAGTTGAGCATATGGGACTGCGCAAGTGATTCGAGAAACAATGGAGGCGTCCTTGCCTCCGAAGTCGCGCCTCTTCGTGGTTACGTTGGGCAGCATGTGAGGTGCTTGAACAGCGGTGTGCTCTAGCCGAGTGAAAAGGGCCGAGTTCAGCTTAGCTTGCTTGCCAGAAGATCATTCCAGGAATCTTGATCTAATCATAGAGGCAAATAGTGTGGACCTCGGGGTGTATCTCGACCGGTGAGTGTGGGTCCCGTTTTGGTAGTACTGGTTGGACAATTAGAGTCTACCGTATTTATAGTGCTTATCAGTCAGATCGCCCGCATCTTAAAGTCGAGCTTTCATTTCTTCCCATGAGTCTGTGCCTGTCCAGACTGTAACATCGTGAGCGTAGGGTCCGTGTTTGATGTTTTGGAAGGGCGCAAGGCGTTTAGGTGGTCTGTTCCCTGCGATGTTAGCGACCGTTGGGGAAAGTACTGCTTCTTGCGGAGTGCCTCTGCTGATTTTTCCTCGGCCACATGGATCATAGTTCGTCTTTTAGGGTGAAAGGTTCGTTCATAACCGTATGTGCGTTCTCCGTAATCCAGCTATCGTAGACGGGCTAAAATTACCGAGTGGGCACATCTTCGAAGCCCCCGAAATTTATCGCAACGGGGTAGTGCCGGGTGCCCGGAGTCATAACTTATTTCCTAATCAATATATAGGGGAATGTCCTGGTTGGTGAGATGTGAGAGAGAGAGAGAGAGAGAGAGAGAGAGAGAGAGAGAGAGAGAGAGAGAGAGAGAGAGAGAGAGAGAGAGAGAGAGGAGAGAGAGAGAGAGGAATGCTCTTTAATATGAACTGGTGAGGTCAGCCCTGCTAGGGACAAGGCTTGCTACACCAGATGGGGGGTGACTACGTTGATGAGTGGTGCATATCAGACATCAGGGTTACAGAGGTTTGAAGAATTGAAGACAAACGTATACGGGTTCCCGACCGTCGATTGACGCTGCAGGCGAGCGAGGACGATGTGCTCTTTGAGTTTTCCGATGCAGGATATTAGTGAGAAAGGTCGGTAGTTGCCATTGGAGGGGACAATTGTGCAGTTGGAGATGAGGTAAACGTCCACGAGCTTCCATTCGAAAGGGAGCTTTCTATTTCTCCTGCACCTTGTTGGGACCGGTGGCGACGGGTGCGAACGAGTAGTAGCCAAGGTTTCCTATTGTGCCGGTAACCCGAGTGTTTATCGGATGGTCCAACGCATTGACAGTCGGAAGCGTAAAACGACTTGGAACCGTACTGCCCTTGAGCGTATCCTTTCGGTCGCACACCTGCAACTACTAATGAGATAAGTTTTATCTAATAGGTTATCTCTATTATATAACCGCTTGCGATTCTCCAATATGAGCATGCGTCTTGAAGATACTAAATGAAAGCTAATACATGATTACGAAAGCCGTGTGCGTTACTAATGTTCAGCCTTTTTTATCTGGTAACCTGGTGTTTTGGTGGTTCTGACCAAAGTTTCGTCCGCATTTTGGTGATGCAGGTGTTCCTCCTAATGCGGAAAATTCCTAGCGGCATGCATGCATGTACCTCCCATTGTAGTGGGCCTGAAGGAGAGGTATTTATATATAAAACCTTACGAAACTACTACCACTGGTGGCACAGTTTACAACGCCCATGTAGCCTTGGACAATATAAAACACATGTACATAACCAAAAATTGAAGCGTGCTTTTATTTAAAAATTCCTGTTCGAACCGGTATTTATGAAAATAAACAAAGAAACTCCGGTTACAAATAGCGTCGAAGAGAGGGGAGAGAAAAACACAACAAAAGCCGTATACCATTGCACCGCTATAGTATTGCCTTGTGATTTGCAATCATCTAGGGCGTCACCTGTTAACGCAATGTCATACGTGCTGTGTTAAGTGCAATAAATGGTCTGGCGCAACGCCGACAAGATAAGCTTGGGCCCTGAATTCGAAAACAAACGGAGGGCAATAGAAGTAACCCTGAGCCGCAAACAAGTGACGTTAGTAGCGTACGTTGCACTGCGGCAGCGTGGGCTGATAAACTCCTGCATCAAGCGCAGCAAGGCTGACACAGAAGGATGTGGACATCCAATGGCGCAAACATCCATGGCGGAAGAACAGAGTTGTTGAGGCGTTGAATGTGGTAAACGAATATATCTACTTAGGCCAAGTAGGGACCCCGGATCCCAACCATGAGGCAGAGATAATTAGAAGGATAAGAATTGGGTGAAGTGCATACGGCAGGCATTCTCAGATGATTAATGGCAGCCTACCATTGTTCCTGAAGAAAGAAATGTATGACAGCTGCATCTTACCGGTACTCACCTACAGGTCAGAAACTTGGAGGCTCCCTAAGAGGGGTCAACTTAAATTGAGGATGACTCAGCGAGCAATGGAACGGAACATGATAGGTGTAACATTAAGGGACAAGAAGAGAGCCGAGTGGGTCAGGGAACGATCGCGTGTTAAGGACATATTAGTAGAAATTAAGAAGAAGAAATGGACGTGGGCAGGCCATGTAATGCGAAGGCAAGATAACCGTTGGTCATTAAGGGTAACAGAGTGGATCCCTAGAGAAGGCAAGCGTTGCAGGGGGCGGCAGAAAATGAGATGGGCAGAGGAGATCAAGAAATTTGCGGGGATAAATTGGTCACAGTTAGCACAGGACCGGGATAAATGGAGATCTATGGTAGAGGCATTTGCCATGCAGTGGGCGTAGATAGGATGATGATGATGATGATGATGATGATGATGATGATGATGAATGTTGGCCAATAGCTAGGATTCCCTGCACGTGAGACGCAGACCCGTTGGCATGAGGAGGGTCGGCGCATCGGACTAAGTGACGAAGGTTTGGACCGTGCTTTGCACCGTGGTGTCTGAAAACCGTCCTGCTTTACAACGCGTTTCTTGTGTAGACGTGCACCTGTAAGAACCAGACAGGTGCGCAGAGCTAGAGCCTGTGCTCTCTCTAGTACCTTAAGGCCTGTCACAGACAAATTGCTCTATGGGAGTCTGTACTG
This sequence comes from Haemaphysalis longicornis, assembly GCA_013339765.2. Lineage (NCBI taxonomy): Eukaryota > Metazoa > Arthropoda > Arachnida > Ixodida > Ixodidae > Haemaphysalis > Haemaphysalis longicornis. The sequence goes on from JABSTR010000235.1 coordinate 97,547, forward strand.
TAGGAGACCTATAAGTTCCTTATAAAGCCGCCAAAGTAATTGAGAAGCCTTACATCTGTCCTGCCAAGCACAATATGGACATGAATAAGTGGAAGCGATCTCTGACGCGACGGGTATGGAGAGTTTGCGACAGAGAATGATTCATTGTGATTCCAAAAAAAAAATGTGTTTGCTTACGTAGGGCACGTCTTTACGCAGTTTATGATCAGAGGAAAGCAGGAGATACCCCGTCTGGTGAGAGAAAATGCGGCACAGTTTTCGGGAGAAATTGGAACCCCGCAGGTGAAGAGATGCTTTCGCGTTGCCGAAAGAACCTCCTGTGGAGTGTGCCTCGAATATCTCAGTGGTTCTTTCCTGAAGCCCCAGAGTAAATGTTGTCCCTTATCAGAATATAAACAAATTTTTGCGTCCTGGGGTAGTGCCACCGTGATGTGGATGAGGCGGATGCTGAAAAGGGTTGGACTCAGAACGTCACCTTGAGGAACGCCTTGTACGATCGCATGTCGCGTCGTGTCGTCTTCGTTGCCGGTCATGCCCCCTTGACTCTGCAAATAGACATAGAGGCAGGTGTACATGGGCCCTCGTAGTCTTACAAACGACATCTTCCTTCTAACAGATTCATGAGAAACACTGTCAAAAGCTACCTTGATGTCAAGGAAGACAGCTACTGTGACATTTTTTGCAGCCTTTGGCCCTAATTAGGTGCCCCAGAGGCTCGGTTACGTCTGATATTTCCGCTATCGGGAAGTGTATTCTGTCGGCAAGCTTTGCTGCGATACAGAAACTCAGTCACAAGAGTCCTCCACTAACATTGAGTTACCTGCTATAAGGGCGCCACTCTTCTGCCGCGACAATCTTGCCTGGAGACACACGCATAAACATATTGGCGCGTGATCCTGTCGCTACGTCGTTATTATGACGCGAGTTTCTTTCCTTGGGTGCATATCTTCTCAATGAACCTTCTTTGCCGTTGTGTTCCAACTGTCGTAGTCTCTATCGTGACAGTACGACCGGAATGAAACGTCGCAGGGTCATAAGCTTCGGCGCCGCATTATAGTGTCTTAACTACATCGCAGGGTGTCTGTCTTCCTTCAACGAGGTATACGGCGGTAGTCAGCACTGCTGTACTTGTTGTAGCAGATTTAGTTTTTATATTTTCGGAAGGGTTGGAATTATCTAAACTGCACTGATATTAAACAAGCAAAACTTTTGTGACGTTAGGAACTACGATTTGCCCGTACTACTTGTATTGAAGGTATAAATTCTTAATTTTTTTCGCTCACGCACCTCCTCTAAGGTAGAGTTGCGCTTTTTCCAAAATTCACGCAAGTTTTTGTTTCAACGTGCCTGCAGCGTTTGCCATAAAACATCATTCAGTGCGTATTAAAATACTTTATTTATTTGATTATGGTATTAAAATACTTTATTTATTTGATTTGATAACATTTTCAATGCAGATGTGGCGGTCACACAAGGAATGGATGGTTTCGTCAAATGACAAGTTTTACACAATGGCCGATATGAAAATGAATGCTCTGATTTCGCGCACACCAGGACGAACACTAGAGGGAGGGAGGGAGGGAGTTATTGATAAACTCTTTTGTGGCAGCTGATCGGAATTCGAAGGCCATCAGCACTTACCTGCGTTTCAGAAAGATCATAGCCAGGTGCCAATCACAAAAAAAAAAGTTAAACTGGTGAAATTTAGAGTGCGAAAGGACAGGATTTGTTCTTCGCTGTTTTCCCTCCTTTCCCGTCTAGACAGTGACTTCGATCAGAAATAGTTCCCTTAATGCTGACGCGTAACCACGGCAAACGTTGCACGCGTTTCACACCGTCCAAAGCCGACTTCTTCCGGCCCCAAGGTCGACCTCAGAACCGCTGCTTCTAACAGATTCGGATTATGAACTCCATGGCTGGCGTGTAATTTATGACGCACCGCGTTACTCATCGTGCGCGCAGGAACAAAGAGCTGTGTCTATACAAGGCGAGCCGGCATAAAACGCCCCGTAGACGTGAGCCGGGAGTTCTGTCCGCATTGCATGCAAGCGCTGACCCAGCACCGTTGCGTTACTTGTGCCTACAGAAGCGCAAGCGAAAGCGGTAGGAATTCGGCGTCGCTGTTCCTGATTGTAAACTTACACGTATGCGTATCTCCCGAGAAAGGGCAATAGAGTTTATGAGGGGGCCCTTAAAATAGGTTAGGCCCCCTTTGCACGAGTCTGTCGCTCCAGAGACTGCCGGGAGCACGCGCAAGTCCACCACGCACAAGAGCAGGTAGGCGTTGCATTCCTTCTTTCAGAGTCCGCTGCGGCCATCGGCGAAGAACTGCGTGTAAAAAACAGTGTGGGTCAACACAGCGGGGCACGGATGAAATGCATTGCAGAAAAATTTTAGCGGCACGGGTAAATAGCATATGTCGGGGGTGTTTGGTACGAGCATAAGCCCCTGCAAATAAATGGGATGGTACTCTGTGTATGGTAACAAAAGTTCAAGAATGACGAGGAATTGAACTGCGGCGGTGGCATAATGTAGCCCCGGTCGACGGACAGAGAGAGAGAGAGAGAGAGAGAGAGAGAGAGAGAGAGAGAGAGAGAGAGAGAGAGAGAGAGAGAGAGAGAGAGAGAGAGAGAGAGAGAGAAAATACATTTATAATTCATTGAGCGTCTAATGTGGGCCTTGTGGCCCGTTGGGCGGGGTTCCTTCTTCACTGGAGCCCATATGACGTCATGGCCGCCTGCGCCCGGTCAACCAGCGCAAGCTGGGTCGCCAGTGAGGAGCTGGACATCAAAATCTTGGCGAAAGCTGCGCAAATCATGCGAAGAGAGAACAAGTGGATTTTAACCAGACTCTTAACATTTTCTGTCGCGGGGTCCCATTTGGATTTCCTTTCCTTCGTTCCTTACAAGTCCTTGCAGAGGTTGGCCTACCTCAAATGATGGAATTTAAATGGCAATTTTTGTGTTTAACGACTCCTGCCTTATCGGGCATAATTTTTCACGTGTAAAACAAAAAGCGCAAACACTCTCGAATGCTCACCATTGCGTTAATCTATGCACACCCTGGCCCCGGGCCATATCCAGTCCGTGGATGCCCCGCCAAAGGCTCTCAAAGGGCCTGAACTGTCTCTGAGTCGGCCTCTGGACTGCGTCATATCAGTTCTGGTTGACCGCAGTCACTCAATCTGCTTTTCGAATGTTTCTTGCTATGTTTCGGGAGCTGTAACTCAACGGAGTACAAGAGCAGATGCTCCTTCGTCAAACGGAAAGTATACCCGGACGGCAGCCAAAACCAGCACTCTCGGTTTCATTTTGGGACTAATCAAATCATACGATAAATTTAGATATGAAGTCGTTGTAATATGGCTTGCGGGTTGGGAGGAGGTGTCGGATAGTTAGAGGAAAGGCCGGACGAGCGCTAAAAACCAGGACAGAAAAAACGAAGAACGGCGAGATAGATGCGCTTGTCTCTGTCTCGTCATTCTTCGTTTTTTCCGTCCTGGTTTTTAGCGCCCGTTTTTTTTCCCCCTTAAACGGATATTTGCTATATAGTTTGCATCATTCGTTGTATCTTTTGTTATTTCTGCCATTAACCCCACGCAACAATAATAACTTCGTAAAGATCTTTCTATCCTCTCCTGGAGCACGCATGCAGAAGATGACGAAGTTCGGAAATTTCGTAAACTGTGGAGACAGAGAGAGACAAAAAATCTTTAATTTCGAGCTTAATGGAGCAGGAGGGCGTGAACTATGGAATAGACGCTCTTCAGTTAAAGGGTGGCGTGCACCACTCGAGCATCATGACGGGCGACTGCTGTGGGTTAATAGGGCACGGAATCAAATCCATCAATGTTTCTGCGTGCATTTGCGAACTACCGATTTAAATATTTGCAAGATCAAACTTTCCAGGCCAATGCTGCCGACATGGGCGACGGTCACTGCATGCATGGGCAATGAGGCACATAGCATTGTATACTGCTACGGAATAAATTAGGCAACCTAGGATACGATATCATGCTCGCAAACACGTGCACTCGAGCACTTATGCCTTACACCTCCGTCAAAAAAATCTACACCTTGGTCTCTTGCTAAGAAGCGCCCAAGCCACCGAACCATGCCGCGGGTGGATATGTAAAGCGTGGCCCGTTTAATACTTTTTCCTGCAGATTATTTTCCATGCTCGGGAGCCCTCAGTACTAAGCAGTGCAAATGGATAAAAGTACTTTTGAACTTCGTGCCAATCACACTGTCAGAAGGTGTTATTTTAGCCCCAGTTTGGTTTATCAGGGAAGTCAATATGCTTTAGTTATACTATTCTGCATAATGCTGCGCTCAAAATGTCCAGGTGCCCTGATTTATGTCCTCATTGGTGTTTTTACCGAAAGCTTTACATGCTGTCGTTATTCGGAACCTAACTACGAATAAAAAAAAGGCTCATGTTTAACACTTATGACGAGCGAAAGCAGACTATGCACAAAGCATTTCGCGTAAGTTTGCGTTTGCTTAATATTTCGCAGCCTGCCTACATCTACCGTGTGATTGGATTCATCCTTTAGCTTGTGCTCAATTAAGTACGCTCGGGCAGCCCGGCTGGAGCGCCATCAATGGCGATACTGAGAGACCAAGCGCTGGCAAAGCAGCCGTTAAACCCTCGTCTAGTCACGTGGATCGCTTTCGCTGACCCGCACAGACGGACGGTCGAGCCAGCGCTGAGTGATCAAACGCATGCGAAGCAGGTACCTATAGTCATGCGGTAACACAGAGGCGAGACTTCGAGTGACTGAAGCGATCAGAAAGGCTTCACTTGTGACGCTGTGGATGACCTTGAAAAATGTAGCATAGTGGAGCTTTAGCTCTGAGATTAAATATGTTTTGTGCACAGGTACAACTTGATGCCGTAAATGAAGAATGGCGACAGCTGTCCCGCCGTTCTTTCGGGCCTATTCGAATCTTCCCGCCATTTCGCAGGGACTTGTCAAGCTTACAATTCTCTGGAATTAAGAGAAGGCGACTCGTTGAGTTCACCGTTGCGTTCACACGTCATCCGTTAGAGTTGCGCCAGCGTATATGGTCTCTCAATTCTTTCGAGACTGTTATCTTGCACCTTTTCGAGGCTCCGGCACGCTGGCAACCCTGCACGTTGCTTTAAAGGCGTGCTCATTACACGGCACGCCCGTACAAGCACGATTGTTAGCGCACGCTGTTATGCGGGCATGGCCATGAGTCAAATAACCCCGTCGCGCCTATATAAGGCTGATTGATTGATTGATTGATTGATTGATTGATTGATTGATTGATTGATTGATTGATTGATTGATTGATTGATTGATTGATTGATTGATTGATTGATGAGTTTAACGCGCCGACGCTACACAGGCGATAAGGAGCGCCGCAGTGGAGGGCTCCGGACTAATTTTGACCATCTGAAGACCTTTAACGTGCGCCAAAATCTCGAAAACACGGGGGGGGGGGGGGGGGGGGGGGGGGCGTTTTCGCTTTTCGCCGACAGCCTTTATACGGCTGCTGGGATGATTAAAATTATTAATATGAGAGCACCAGTTAACTCGGTAGGCCGAAAACCAGATGTTGTAAGCCAGAATTGGCACACAAAATGGCCGACAACGCGAGGAGAAAAACGTTACCATGCCTTCGTAAGGAAAGTTCAGGGAAGCGGGAAAGCTTTCTGACATCAAAACTGCGTCAAAGGGGCGTCAAAATGTTCGCTGAAAGTGCGTCAAATCGATCGTCAAACCTTCAAAGACCGAAACCGAAACCGCAAACGAAAAACGAACGGCCGTACAACGGAGAGAGTCGCCAGCGGGGAGTCGCCGGCCGGTAGTGCCGCGAGCCGGAAGAGACAATTGCCACCGCCGCCAGCCACCTTCCAGGGGCCCGCACGGAAGCAAGCAGCCAGCCTCCGTCCTGTCGTGCCAAGATGTCCCGGAAGAGCAGTCGGGCCCACCCCTACCACCGTCGGCAACCCGAACGCTCGGCCCCGCCCCAGGGTTCACGGCGCCGACCGTTCCCGCCGCCGTACCGTCCGGCACGACCTACGGAAGAGGTGGCCACAAGGACGGTGCTGTCACCTTCCGGCCAGCCGGTTGGCTGGTACTCTCGTCTGGAGTGGTCAGACCAGCTCCAAGTACTCGTCGGCACTCCGCGCACCTCCGTCCCGGCACCCTTTCAGGGGCTCACAATCGCAGAACGTCACCCGGAGAACCACGGCCTGTATACCAGTGTTGCGGAATGGGCATCCCCATTCCATTCCAATTCCATTCCGAGGAATTAGAACTTGTCGTGATTCCATTTCTTTCAATTCCTCGGAATTACAGAATTTAGTCCATTCCCATTCCTGGAATGGACCGGCAGGTAAATTCCATTCCTTCAATTCCACAACGTAAAAACTGCCTCAGGCGCTCTATCGAGCTCTCGAGGAACGCAACATGAATCTGACGTTATCACACGCGTTGAAGACTGCAAAAGTATGCGAAATGTGCCACTTGTCACCGATATGGGATACAGTAGCAGCTTGGTTGCATATATAACTACCCTTCTAATGCAAACATTTACCTTCCCTTCCTAACGAAAGTAGAGAAAAGTGCGAAAGCTAAAAGTTCGTCCAAATTTCGCTGAAAGTGCATCCAACCAATCGCCAAACATTCAAACTCCCAAATCGCAAGCGAACAACCAACCCATGCGACGATTTCTCGCGCACAAGTAACGCATCTACGAACGATCTAAATGTACACGGTTACGTGGTTTAAGAGATAAAGATATACTATTGCACTTCATCTTCAGGGTCGACGCGTGTGAAGTCTTATTTAGAACTGTTCTTTTTTCGCTATTTTCAAGTAACTTTTTTGACACAATGGAAGACCGGTTTCAGAGAGAGAGATGGGAAGACTTTTTTTCGGTCCCCGGTTTCACGCACGCACCATGCGTCCACAGATGTCAGTCAGCAGAGCCTTTCGGTATAGCAACCGGCATATGCGGAAATGTAATAATTTCTTTTGACAGAATGCCACTGGTCCCACTAAGAAAGCTTTTTCACACTGCCAATTTTTACATAATAAGTAGCTGGATCCCGCTACTCATTTTGGTGTTTGCATGTTAGCTTGTTTTAACGGTTTGTTCCTGCGCGACGCGAGGTCAAGCAGCTATTACGTTGATGTCCGTCTCGTTGCACAGTCTGTCGCGTTCTGTCGTGCTATCTGCTTTGCGTACCGTAATACCAGCGTAATTAGTATGCTGTGGATAACTCACACGAATGTAGCGTGGAGATTTCTCACATTTGCACGCATTCTAAATGCTTACTTGAATGATTTCAAGTGAATTTACAGCATTGAGCACTAATGCTACTCTACCAACGAGAGACTGAAAGGCAGCGTCGCGGAACACCGTTAACAGTTTTGCATTGACCGTAGGAAAGTCACGACCGCTTCCACGTTGACCTCCATTTCACTTGTTTATTGCCCTGGCACTACCTCAGACCAATCCGTTCAATACAGGGCATTATTTATGACCCGCTAATTTAAAGTGACAGAACCATATCGTGACGAGAGCCCTGGCAAAATAAAGAAGTATGATCAGGCAGTTTGTTTTCGTGAACGCGCCACCAATATGCACGAGGACCTGAACAAAATTTTGAATTGAGGCCCTACCTGAATAGTGGCGATGCTCCAAATTTCACGCCGACGACTAAGGCTTCAGTAATCAGGTACGTTTGTACTCTGGGCGCAAAGGCCCCATGCACAGAAACACAGCAACCAAACCACGAACCAGTTAGGGACAACTGGAGGGGTAGGCCGCACTTTCGGATCGAAGCAAAGTACGGTGTCGCACTGCAGAGAGCTGTCAAAGCACTCGCAAACAAGGGCGCTGCTGGAGCCGGAACTGTTAGAAACAAACGCCCTTTGGCATCTAAGTCTTCGGAATTGTCGTATTTAATATGTTATGCAATTGTATATCACAGCTGCCAACTACCGTACCACAGTATGGAGGTAGAAATCTCAGTAACACATCCGAAGCTCGCTTCTTATAATGGCGGGTGCCGGTCGCGCAGGGCCCGCACCCAAAATTTTATTTTTACTGCCTTTGTTTTGAGTTACTGGAGCCCCGGTGCCCCGCTGGAACAGACGGACATGTGGGTCCACAGGTTGGCGCCGCATTCCCGGGAGATGCCTACCAGGTCGGATTACAAGCTACAACGCTATTCATTCCGCGCCGGGCACGGAGGGTGGGAGGAGAACGCCAAGCAGACTCGTTGTGTCATGTTTCATGCGCGAATGCTTTATGTTGCTAGTTGCATGCGAGGTTTCGCAGCATCAGCTTTCTGTGAGAAACACCGCGGCTTCGGATGCGTGCCGTTCGTATTCCCCCCCTTCTGCTTCTCGATGATATTCCCCGCCTGCTGGCCTGGGCACATGACGCCTGCAACTGACACGCCGGTCTGCCATCGGCGTAATGGACAGTTAGTTGTACAGAGAAAGGTATGCCTCAAAAAGCCTGCCACAGCACGAAGAGCCGACCTAACATCGCCACCGGCCCGGCGGACAAACGCGCTTCGGCTGCTCGAAGTTCAGTTGCACCAGCACTGCCACAGGCTGCGCGGATTAGGTTACTCGAGATGCCGGGTATACGTTCTCGTTTTCGTCGCCGGGGCTCCATTTGAGATATACCGACGCAGTCGTCGCCACAGACTAATTAAGTAGCCGGACGGCGCAAAGAAGTTGACGTCGTCGTCTAAGAATCACTATTCCATTCCCATTCCATTCCGGGAAAAATGCGCTTAATTCCATTCCCATTCCATTCCTCCATCAATTGTCCTCATTCCATACACATTTCATTCCGGCACCTAAAAAAGGTGGAATGAATCCGGAATGATTCCAATTCCGGAGTGGTAACTCCGCAACACTGCTGTATACACCCAGGAAGAGCTGGCCGCGCTGTGCGAAGTGTGCCAAGTGCCGGAAATCAGCTGGCGCCACCACCGTGCCGGGGCTCTCCACAGAGAGCGTTCAAGAGCCTTGCGCGCCAACCGGCCGGAAGGCAACAGCCAGGACGCCCTGGAAGAAGCCTTGGCAATGTTACGGCGGTTGCGCCCAGACCAGCGGCGCCAAGCAATGGACGCAATCCTGGACTCCGAGGACTGTGTGTGAACAAGAGTCTCGGACTTTTTTTTTTTCTTCTCTTTTTTTTCTCTTCGTGTGCTTGCGAGGTCGCGGGCACTGTTTGGTTTCCCTCTCGTACCCTTTCTTCAGGCGGGGGGGGAGTGGGCATAGAGAATGGTGTGGGCGCACAGAAGCAATGTGCGCGCGCACAGCGACGGGACTGTTATCAACGACACCCCCTCGCCCGTGCGCGGGATATAAATGTGAGCGGCGCGAAGAAGGAGAGTCGCCAGCGGGGAGTCGCCGGCCGGGAGTGGCGCCAGCCGGAAGAGACAAGCCACCGCCAGCCAACTTCCAGGGGCCCGCACGGCAGCAAGCAGCCAGCCTCCGTCCTGTCGTGTCGTAAGCCTCCGGACATTCATGTGCAGCTTTCCCGCACATGGCAGTCCTTTCAACAGTGATTACTCTGCAGTTTTTTAGCGAAATGAAAATGTTCTTTTGCACAGCTAATATTTGAGGTGAATACTTGCTTTGTCCACAGTTTCAAGTCGCGCACGTTGCGCGACTGGGTTCCTGAGCCATGGGAACTATCCCATAGAAATGCATGGGGAGTTAGATTTGACAGCGAATTACACAAAAACATATTCAGAAACCTGAAATCTTCTTCTAGCGTTTTAATCTTCACGTTGACTTCTAGCTTTATGCCAAATATCATTTTCCTAAAGTGGTTTTTCTAGGTTCCCGAGAGGTTGTAATTTTGAGCGAGAAAGCTGGGTATGGAAGTGCTTTGGTGATGTGCGTTGTTGATTGTATCTTCTGTGCCATTTATATTTCGTTTCCACTGCTGCAGTAAAGCCCCTTGTTCCTTTCGCAACGTACTGTGCTGTAATGTTTTGACGAGGCTGTTGCCTGAACCCCCCTCGGTAGGCAGAAGTACCTACAAGCTGTACTATTGTACTCTTTCTTCATGCTCGATGCATGTATTGTTATCTAGAACGGTTTCTTCTTTCGCGATTTTCAAGGAACCGTTTTGACACAATGGAAGTCCAGTTTCACGCATGCGCAGTTTGTCCAGATATCTTATCAGAGCTTTTCGGTCGACCAACCGGTCTACGGGGAAATGCATTATGTTTTTGGCAGGACGCCATCGGTCTCATACAGAGAGCTTTCGCTTTAATAAGGTGTAATACACTTCAATAAAGTTTCAAAGTTTCTGAAAGATCATTCAAAAAGCAAGTTAAACATTGCTCGCTGACAATGTGTGGTTCCTTGAACAGCTTAGACTTTTTTCTGTGTGTATGTTTTCTTGCTGTTTACAACACCCCCTAGACGTAGAGATTGATTGTAGAGTTTAACGCGCCGACGCAACGCAGGTGATGAGGTGCGCCGTAGTGGAGGGCTCCGGATTAATTTTCACCACCTGGGGATCTTTAACGTGCGCCCAAATCTCGAACACACGGGCGTTTTTGCTTTTCGCCTCCATCAGAAAAGCGGCCACCGCGGCCTGGAATCGAACCCGCGTCCTCGTGCTCAGCAGCGCTACGCCTTAGCCACCGAGCCACCGCGGCGGGCCCCCATAGAGATTGATGAGCATTTTTTCCTGTGCTCTTTTATTACCGCGGATTCCTAAGTAGTAGATATGCTGTCCCTGGCTCTGATAGTAGCAAGGTACGTTTAGAGATGCCTACTTTTTTTCATGATTTCGTTCTTTGCCTTTCAGTTTGTATTTGAGCATGTTTTATTTTTCCTGTGTCGAACTGGGTATAAGTGTGTCACATGTATACGTAGGCCAATACTAATTTTTGTTTCTTTTTGATGACTTTGTTTTCAGCTCTATAAACTTTTCTGCTGTAATTATTTTTTTTTGGGGGGGGGGGATGGGGCACCTCAATTCTCATAGTTTCTTTCTGGTTGCTTTATCATTTTTTTTTCTTATTCCCTTATTCGTCACAGCGATTGCTCTGTTCGATTGTATATACAGAGAAGTCTACTGAGATATACAATACACTCTGGGAAATATTTTCTGACGTTGCAATACCACTGACACGGTGTGTAGGGGCCAAGGACCTCCGTGAGGCCGTCTGTGCCTTCAGTCCCAGTCTCGTCTCGCTCAGACGAGAAGTAAGTGGCCTTTTTCTTTTTCTTTTTTCTTTTTCAATTAAAAAAATTGAGCTGAAACGAAAATTGGGTAAATTTTGGTGTGGATGGGGAATCGAACCCAGGGCCCACGGAATGCGAGACATGCACGCATCAACAACGCACCCCGAAATTGGTGCAATTGCATTTAGAGGGGGGGGGGGAGAGAAAGAAGCTTTAGTGAAAAAACTGAAGAGGTCATTTCCATTGTTGACGGGGCTTGCTACTGCAGATAGGGGTTAACAAAGTTAAATGAAATAAAGAAAAAAAAGGGGGGGGGGGGCAATTATAACGCACCGTATATGGATCACGATACAGTGGTAAACACGATGACGAAACAAACTAAACATCGCTACACAAAGCATATCGTAACCGGAAACCTAGGCTCATAACGACGTGCATACGTACACACATCGGATGCCACAAACTGAAAAAAGTCGTTCTGAACTATACACTACTCAGGACGACGCTTCCCCAGTCACTAAAAAAAGCTGTATTTCGTAGCAGACATTTCTAGTGTATTTTCATCCTTTTTTTATAATTTCACAAACGCTTAAGTCTTAACAAAAAGGGGTATGTCGCGGTATCTCTTCTGAGGACCATGGAACGTAGAACTGCATTGATTTTAGCATAGAGCGGACTCACGTAAAGTCATCTAGCTGCAAAATGCGCGGTCGACGGAAATGATTTATCTGCCCATTTTTCAGTAAACATCAACGCTTTTTTTGCCGAGTTTGAAAAAAGCACCTGCTCTGCTGCTCATATGCAAAATTTCGCCTCTCGGAAAGCAACCGTGTCTTTTTTTTCTTGCCCCGGTGTAGCGGGCGGGAAAACAATTGAACAAACAATACACCGTCCATTCGGTAAAGAGATGCAAGCGCTAGCAGTTATCTGCAAGGTATATATAGATGAAAACATAGATAACGCTCATTGGTGGTCTGGTGTGCAAGAGGCGTGCACATTCGTTGCACTGGCCATGCATCGTATGCCATAAAGGAAACTTGCTCATACATCCGGTGTCCCCTTTCACACAATACCTGCGTTTCGGGCACGCGCGAATGACTCACAGCGCATGAGGACGCGCCATGAAGTCAAACTTCCCGGGAGCCTTAATAACTGCACCAGACGTCGCGCAACGATAGGGTTTGAAAGATGTCCTTCAGGCAAAACCATCGATTTTGCGACTATGGCAAGCCATAGACGTTCACTACAGTCTCCTACCTCTCGATTTAATTTTTTCGCCATTTTTTAATTGCACTTCGTGCGTTTTTTGTTCAATATTCTCTCGGATGGGTGCCAGTGATGATAAAAGAAAGCTCGTCATCTTCATTCTCCCTTGTGTAACTATGTGCTCCCTCCCTGACGAGTTTGAGTAGCGATCTGCCCGAAATCAGCTAGGGAGAACTAGATGATATATATACGCTGAAGCCGCGAAGCCATGCTATACGCTGCGCTTAGGCTTAGTAACTTGCACCTAAATACCGACGTAAAGGGCTTTTTACGCCTTCTTTCTTTAGATGAGACGCTCTTGTGATCTAGTCAGAAGTCGATACCATTGCGCCTCTGCAATGTCACCAGAAGCACCGCCGACACTGTGCTCTCGAGTCTGAGAACACAAAGATATAGAGATATATAACATCACGTAGAGATATACTTATATATGTATGGATATATGAATTAAACAGAACTAGTGTCACTAGGTAATATTATAGAGTATGGGCACTCTTTTTTCCTATTGTTCCGTGCCGCCGCCATGATCATTGGTCAACTCGCATCACGTGACACTTGTTTACACTGCGGCGGTACAGGGGCGCGGCCATTTTGTTGTTTCTGCGTTTTAGTCGGTCGACTAGGCTTAGCTTGTCCTCCCTGCTCTGAGCGCAGTTCCGAACGAGAATAAAAAATAACGCGTGTAGCGCAGCATTTCAGCCGCAGAAGTGTGCACGAAGGTGCCGATTTTTTTTTTGCATCTTCGGCAGTGTTGTTAACAAACGACCCGCGATCTCGCAACACTGATAAACACCAAAATGGCCGCCGTGGCTGACTTGCGTTCCTCGGTGACGGTACTCTGATACCTTATCTAGTGACACTAAGTAGAACCATTCATTTTGAGAAAAATGTTGCGGCGATTTAAATTTGGTCGCATGTTTAAGATGGTGGTCCGGGTTTCCGATGCGGTACATTTTTGCATGTCGCGTACTGTCGAATAAATTCGATTTCTTTTCAGGTTGTTTCCCCGGTAGAAACAAGTGCGACAGCACTACAAAGCCCGCTTCTCTGTGCGTCACAGAGGCCATAACAATTAGTTTTAAAGACAAATTGTGCGTGATGCAAGCACCTTGCTAATACGACGAGGTCGCCATTGTCTCGGCACATTTAGCGGTACACGGTACTTCTCTGATCACACTATAGTTTGTGTAATCACGGCGGTAAACACGAGCACCTGACTTTCCTTTGAACGTCTTTGCAATCTTCAGTGTATGGTTCAATCGGTAGTGCTCCTATTTTTATTAGGAAATCTTGGGTTCGGTTCTTTCGAATTAGTCCGCTGTAAAGTCTTTTGGACAGACAGACAGACAGACAGACAGACAGACAGACAAAATTGTACCCGCGTATCTGCTCGCGTCACTGCACATGTCGTCGAAAGGCGAAGATCTTCTGCAGCCTCTGCCACGTAACTTCCTGTTTCAGGACCTTTTGTTCAAGTTTTAGCTTAGCGCCCGAGCTGCGAGCTCCAGGCGTGGGCGCGAGCTCTTTTTGTATTTTGTAGTTAAAATATTGTTTTTAACGGGTTTGTGTTGGCTATGCGTGTATTTTTAATTAAAAGAAAACTGAAAATATCACTTATGTATTGATGTTGTGCTCCAAATATGACTAATGTTTTCTTTTTGCTGAACAGGATTGACAAGTACCTATGCAGTATGGTATCAAAATTAGTAGTTTGGAAATGTTTTGCTTATATTTTTTTATTTGATAAACCTTCATTCCTCCCCTAAGCGAGAAGAGTTCGGGACTAAAAGCTCCTTCAAGACGTCTCGTTCTAGAATTCCTATCACTTTTGGTCGGGGGGCTGCATTGAGGGACAGACAGACAGACTAAAATTATTGCGTTTAATAGCCTATGAAAGGATGTCCACTGAGACAACACCCGCAGAAGGGTAGATGTTCTAACTTTTATTTGACGGACAGACACTCGAACACTCGCAACAGCGAAGTTGTTATGACGTCCAAGAGAGGCTATATGGGTCCTTGGTAGTCTATGTAGGCTTGCCTCATCAGGGATTTTGTAACGAAACGTGCGCTATGGCCATGGAGCACGTGGAAGGGTTACCAGGAAACGACGGACGCACAGGAAACCGAACTGCAGAGAGGACGCTTATGCAATGCTTTCCCATCCACTGTATACGCACCGTGTGTTGTCTTTTCCTGCCGTTATGAGTGCGTACGCGCTTGCACGCGCCAGTAGTGTCACAGGCGGCCACGCTTAGTCGCACGCATAGGTGGGCCTATGTTACACCTACGTCTATGGTACACCTACGCCCCTGTTCCCTCCGCGTTCAACGGCAAGCAGATAGGGAAACAGTAGCTTCACGTAAACGTGCTGACGTCGCTGTCGCCGAGCCAAAGGTTCATTTTATGCATGAGCTTCGAAAAATGCTTGCCTTTCTTGAGCGAATCGGTTAGCAGGCGTACTGGCAGCTGTAACAGGTTGTTACTTCGTTCCACTTGCCAGGTGCTGAGATCTGTAGCTCGGAAGGACGACCATGGCATCCGCGTTGTTCATTTGTCTTGTCTTCGCGGCAACCATCACCATTGGTAAGACCTGCTTCCTTAAGTTATCAGTAACAGCTCTGAAACATGAAACGTACGTTGCCAGAGTGGTACGGGGAAAAATGTCTTTTTTGTTCGATCTTCTTTGCAGGAGTGCAGCAAAACTTTTGCGTCGAAAACAATCTCAACGACGGCCCTCTCGTAAGTGGCAGTGCATTTTCGGCTTCGGCCTTTGGTAACTTGTATTGCATGATGAAAATGCGCATGTAGCTTAGCAAAAGTGTAGTTGGCGATTTGTTCTCTAGTAAGCATGGAAACTCCTCGTGGGCTGACAAAAGTTGTGGTGGGGCAGCGTAAGGTGGGTGGAAGGGGGAAGTGATCTTGATGCATGGCCCCTAGAAAGTCACCCACAACGTTGTTTCAAACAACGTTCCGAGAAACTCCGAGAGACTAAAATACTTGTGTGCAGCGGGAGATCGCTCCTTCTCCAGAACCAACTTGGTAATACTGGTGCAGTGTCACTTATCACCTTACCGTAACCACTCCTGCGACTTCTCCATACAATTCGCAAAAAACGTACTTCATGCCCTGCAGTCCCTAACAGCTGCAGAGTACCTCATTAAAATGGTGGTAATGCCGGCTGCCCAGTAGACGGTGCAAAGGATTTCTTAGTCTGTACAGCGTGAGTTCTTCGATTACTCATGCCGATCAGGTTCCGCGTTTTACTAGAGATGAGGTAGAAACGGTGCTCAAAGCAATTAAGAAAGGCAAAGCTGCAAAAGATTACTGCATTACTGCCGATTTATTGTGCCTTGGTGGGGACAATGTGTTAATAAAGCTTGCAGACCTATTCTCGCAGTGTCTAAGCACTCTATTGGTGCTAAAGGCGTGGAAAATGCGAACTTAGTTTTTCTACATAAGAAAGGTGGCACCAAAGAGCTTAAAAATTACAGAACCATCAGCCGGCTCTCCGTAACCTACAATTTTGTTACAAACGTAATTCTAACCGCATAAGTGCGACGTTAGACCATCAACTGCCACAAGAACAGGCCGGTTTTAGGACAGGTTTCTCAACTGTAGACCACCCTATCAACCAGGTAATCGAAAAATGCCCAGAGTATAATGCACCGTTGTACACCACATTTATAGGTTATGAAAAAGCATTTTACTCAGTGCCCACTTCAGCAGTAATTAAGGCGTTACGTGATCACAGAGTCGACAACCCATACACGGAGCTCTTCAAAGATATGTACGACGGATGCACGGGAAATACACGGTTCTGCCAATTGACTCTTCCTATATGAAATGGAGTCTGGCAAGGGGACACAATGTCTCCGGAATTATTTACAACCTCTCTGGAGGGTATGTTCAGAAAGCTTAAGTAAAGAAAAATATGGAGGCAAATAACTGGGGAATATGTGAGCCACCTAAGGTTTTCAGACGGCATGGTCTTGTTCAGTCAAACCGGCCGGACATTGTGGTCGCAAGTTTGGTTGCAGGATTAAAAATAAACACCAAGAAATCAAAGGTTATGTTCAATAAGCATGCAATGAATGGGACTTCAAGGTAGTTAACGAAATCTTGGAAACAGTAAGCGACTACGTCTATCTTGTGCAAGTGTGGAAGTGCTGATCCCAGTCATTAGAACGAAATTTCCCGCAGAATAAGCATGGGTTGGCTGCTTTTGGTAGAATTTTCTGATATCCTGAATAGTAAGCTTCCTCTGTCACTCAAAAAGCTGGTATATAAACAATGCATTCTTCCAGTAATGACGTATGAGGCACAAGCTTGGGGTCTCACTAAGCGACTTGAAAGAAAATTTAGATCGGCCCAACGGGCTATGGAAATAAGAATTCTAGGGATCACAATAGGGATAAGCAAACAGCCACGTGGACTAGCGAACAGACTCGTGTGGAGAACATTCTAGCTCAACTTAAACGAAGAAGTTGGGCATGGGCGGGTCAGGTCATGCGCATGAGGGACAACCGGGGGACCATGCGTTTAACGAAGTGGCTGCCAACAGACCGTAAACGCGAAAGGTGTCGGCCAAAGATTCGGTGGAGGGATCAGATTATTCAGATTATTATTCAGAAACATTTGTCTTTATTCGCATTCACACCTTAAAACAAACGTACATGACGCTGGGAGCGAGCAGTAAAAGCTGTCAGAAATCGACGGCTTGACAGAGCTGCAAGCCCCCACGAAAATTCAGTGCGGAGATTGGACTCAAATAGCAGTCGATAGAAATGGCTGGAGATCCTGGGGAAAGGCCTTCGTCCTACAGTGGGCACAAAACAGGACGACTACTACGGCGATGATGCCTTCTGATACACACACACACACACACACACACACACATATATATATATATATATATATATATATATATATATATATATATATATATATATATATATATATATATATATCATGGTTGCAGTCGTCATTGCCAGTGCTATTCGGCTGTATCCGAAATATTTAATAGTGCCGAATTTGTCATGTTTCTTTGATACAGTGATAAATAAGCGAAAATATAAGTCGAGAAAAAATCCGCCGTTTTTTCCGGGAGCTCCCGGGGAGTTGAACCCACATCTGCGCATAACGCGTGCGGTGCACTGACCAATTATGCTATCCCGCAGCGGCTCCTGTCACGACTTTACCGGGGAGGGTTATATTTACAAGTGCTCTGAGGACGGTCAACTAGCGCCGCCCCTCGACCACCGCGGGAGACGTAGAACGTCTTTTTTCCCAGCGGCCGCCACGTAAGACGTGGCCGGAGGTCGGGGTTAGCAATTGGGATATCCGAACTGCTGGAGCCAGGGCCCTCGTAATGCACGTAGCAGAACAGAAAGATACGGGGTGAGGGACTCGGTAAGGACACATATCAAGGTTGCAGTTATCATTGCCAGTGTTATTCGGCTGTTTCCGAAATATTTAATATTGCCGAATGATGTGTGTTTGTCATGTTTCTTTGATACAGTGATAAATAAGCGAAAATATCATCATCATCATCATCATCATCATCACCAGCCTACCTACGCCCACTGCAGGGCAAAGGCCTCTCCCATTATTCTCCAATTGCCTCGGTCCTGTGCCAACTGTGACCAATTATCCCCGCAAACTTCTTTATCTCATCTGCCCATCTAACTTTCTGCCGCCCCCTGCAACGCTTGCCTTCTCTAGGGATCCACTCTGTTACCCTTAATGACCAGCGGTTATCTTGCCTTCGCATTACATGTCCTGCCCACGTCCATTTCTTCTTCTTAATTTCTACTAATATGTCTTTAACACCAGTTTGCTCCCTGACCCACTCCGCTCTCTTCCTGTCCCTTAATGTTACACCTATCATTTTCCGCTCCATTGCCCGCTGAGTCGTTCTCAATTTAAGTTGAACCCTCTTAGTGAGCCTCCAAGTTTTCTGCCCCGTAGGTGAGTACCGGTAAGATGCAGCTGTCATACACTTTCTTTCTTTCAGCGACAATGGTAGGGCTGCTATTCATTATCTGAGAATGTCTGCCATATGCACCCCACCCCATTCTGATCCTTCTAATTATCTCTGCCTCATGGTTTGGATCTGGGGTCACAACTTGGCCCTAAGTAGATATATTCGCTTACCACTTCCACTGGCCTCGCCACCTATGTCAAACCGCTGTGCTGTCCCGAGGTTATTGATCATTACTTTAGTTTTCTGCATATTAATTTTCAGTCCCACGGTTCTACTCTGTTCGCCCAGTGCGGAAAGCATGCTTTGCAATTCGTCCCCCGAGTTACTTAGCAAGGCAACGTCATCAGCAAATCTGAGGTTACTGAGGTATTCTCCATTAACCCTTACTCCCACCTGTTCCCAATCAACGGTTCTGAATATTCTTGTAAACATGCTGTGAATAGCATTGGAGAGATTGTGTCTCCTTGTCTGACCACCCTTTCTTATAGGGTATTTCTTGCTCTCCCTATGGAGGATGATCGTAGCTGTAGACCCATTGTAGATATCCTCTAGTATTCTTACATAATGCTCATCTACCCCCTGGTTCCGTAATGCCTGAATGATTTGACTGCTAGGGTTTCGACCGAGTCAAATGCTTTCTCATAATCTATGAAGGCTATATATAGGGGTTCAGTATACTCAGCGCACTTCTCTATCACCTGATTGATCGTGTGAATATGGTCCATTGTTGAATAACCTGTACGGAACCCTGCTTGTTCTTTAGGTTGACTGAAATCTAAGGTTGCAGAAATTCGGTTAGCGATTACCTTGGTAAATACCTTGTAGACGACTGACAGTAAGCTGATCGGCCGGTAATTTTTCAAGTCCTTCATGTCGCCTTTCTTATGAATTAGGATGATGTTCGCGTTCTTCCAAGATTCCGGTACCATTGCGGTCATTAGGCATTGCGTATACAGGTTTGCCAGTTTTTCAAGGACAATTTCTCCGTCATCCTTCAAGAGGTCTGCTGTTATCTGATCCTCACCAGGTGCTTTGCCCCCTTTCATTTCTTTCAAAGCCTTCCTTACTTCTTCGGTCGTTACTGGTGGGATGTCTATCTCCTGTAAACTACTGTCTCGTTCGGCATTATCCTGTATGTCCTGGCTACTGTACAGATCCCTATAGAACTCCTCGGCCACTGTGACTATTTTATCCCTATTTGTGATGACATTGCCTTGCTTATCCTTAAGTGCATACATCTGATTTTTCCCCACGCCAAGACGTCTCTTCACTGCTTTAAGCTACCTCCGTTCTTTACAGCGTATTCGATCCTCTCCATATTATACTTCCGTATGTCAGCTGTCTTACGCTTATTGATTAGCTTGGAGAGCTCCGCTAGTTCTATTCTGTCAGCTGCGGTGGAGATTCTCATGGTTTGCCGTTTCCTGATTAGATCTTTCGTCTCCTGTGAAAGTTTACCGGTATCCTGTCTAGCCATAGTGCCCCCGACTTCTACTGCACACTCCGTAATAATGCGTGTAAGGTTGTCGCTGGATTCCTGCGTCGTAAACTCGGCTTCCTCGTTAAGAGCGGAATATCGGTTCTGCAGCGCGATCCTGAATCCTTCTACTTTCCGTCTTACTGTTAGCTCATTTATCGGCTTCTTTCGTACTAGCTTGTTGCGGTCCCTCCTCAAATCTAGCCTAATTCGGGATCTTACCACACGGTGGTCACTACACCTTACCCTTGCGAGCACTTCCACATCCTGCACGACGCCAGCGAAAATATAAGTCAAGAAAAAAAAACGGCGAAAATCCCTGCCGAGCGCACGCCTACGACGCAGGTACAGCGGCCGTCAGCTCTGCTGTTTCTCCAGCTTTGCCCCAGTAGTGCAAGCTGCGCCAACTTTTCTGTGTATGAAGGCCAGTATTGCACTTATTGTGATTCGTTTCTATTTCTTCTCAAAATTTCTCTCGCGGGTTTTTACGCTTACAAAGAACAGAAACTACAGCACACAACAAGGTATACTGTGGTTAGCGGGATTTCGATTAATAATGTATGCATGTTTTACTTACGATGTGTTATTTATAGTGAAATTGTATTGCTTATAGAAAGTTGACCTGCAACAAAACGGGATTAATCTTTAGTGACATTAGTGTCACAATCTCTTGCCTTCCTGCCTGGCTCCCAATCTTTGCAGGCTTACCAAAACTGCACCTTGGCATGCGATGGAGCGGAGCCCGCCATCATGGCAAATACCACCGCGGCTAATGGTACGCCATGCATGTATACCTCAGAGGTGAGTAGTTCGACGTTTATACTAAGGCGAAAGCCTTAATTGCCCCATTCTGCGAAAAAGCGCCGTTGTTGTTGTTCGGACAAGAAAATGGCCGGAACTGGAAAAAGTTATCAAATAAAAACACACGCGTGATCCGGTGGGATTTAAACCCGGGTCTACGCAGTAGAAGCGAAATGCTCGACCAGCTGGGCTGTATTTTTCTTTAATGCATGGACATTTTAGAAAAACTCAGACAAGACAATTAACACGCAATATAAACACTAACAGGCCGCAAAGGGTAAGCACGTCAGTCCAGCAAAGGTCGGCACGATTTCAAAATTCAGGCAAGCAAACGCACGCATCCAAAAGAGGCAGCCACTCCGGTGGATCACTCTGCGCCGCATAAACGCTCCGCACCAACGCCGCCTGTTCCCTGAAGATGCACTTGGTTGGCCCAGGGGGTTCCGCATACCGATCAGTCATGCGGCCCTTTCACAAGCTAAACAATCCTAGGAAAACAAAAACGCCACATGGAACCCAATTAACGTCTTCAAACGGCAAGAAGCGAATGGTGTTCGGGGTGATGTCAATGTCCATTTTAGTGTCCGTTGCGAAACGTCCCAGAAAAACACCGCGTCACGGCACAGCACAAAACAATGGTCAATAGTCTCTGGTTGTTTGCACAAGCGGCAATTGTCTGACCAAGGGATCGACATGCCTTTCTCGCGCAGCCATGTTTTAACTGGAAGCGTTTGCGAATAAAGTTTAAATAAAAACGTTTTGGCATTTGGCGGCACGCACGTATACGGTTGACACGGTCTAAAACATTATTCTTATGGTCCCGCAAGTATGGCTGGCGATAAAGAGGCACGGGGAACAGATTATGAATTAAAACGTTCGTCATAGCCTTCCTTGAAAGATTAAACAGGTACTGCAGAGAAAACCGCACAGTAAGGAAATCAGAAGTATCCCACAACTTCCTTTAGAGGACCCTATGGCGGCTTCTTGTTAACCTCACCCCTATAAAACAAGGAGAAAAGGTAAATGGGAACTTATGCGCTCTTGAAGTATAGTAAGTAAAAGGGGATCATCCGCCAACTTGTTGACGAAAAACTGAGACACAAGTTGGAGCACAAACAAAGGCATTAACCCAGCACCACCAGACCTTAAAGGAAGAAACAAATTATCCCTGCGCGTAGTGTTTTCTTCCCTGCTCCGTGGCACATACACATTTGGGGGATTGGCCAGGAATCGCATGCAGCTTTGAGGGGAAATGGGCCCGTTTCACAAAATTCACAGGATTATGAATTGTAAACATAGAAGTTGTGGCATAGTGCGTGCCGCGTGAGAACAGAGTGTGCCGGCACGTGAGTAGAATAGGTGCGCACCAGCTGCGCAGAATCCTGAGTCCAGGGAAGCTGTGGCGTCCGCAAGTCTCCTTGCCGACGTGATTAGCGCCATAAGACGAAGATTAGAAAGGCGAAGAAAGAGACGCATACAAAAGAAGCCGGTCGAAGTAATTCGTCCATTAGTCAAAGAAACAAAGGCGACGAAAGAGATGCAAATACAATGTAGCTGTAAAGAAGTCATTTTGAAGAACAGCAGATTGAGCTGTGCGCGTTTCTTCAATGTATCTTTTTATATATGTTAAGTGCACTTTATTTGCACTTTAAGTGCACAATTGAATTACAAATCTTACAGAAGGGTTGGAACCTCCTCAGCGCACGAGCGCAGAATAAGATTTAGGTTGGCTGACAGTCGCTACAATTTGACAATAACAGCATAAACAGTCTGTCTTTTTTCAACGTGCCCGTTTTCTGCTCGTTTTAATGCGTAGCATTTTTTGCCGCGTCCCCCCACAGCCAGGACCATGTAACGCCCTGCATTTCCACAACAAAAATGCAGATTTGGCAAAAGTAACACCTGTAATCGTAATAATAGCGTAAATGGAGATAATTGGTCGAACGGAATTTTGAAAACCCAAGAAAACCTGAAAACGAGAAAAAATAAAATTTTCGCAAAAATTACCTCACAAAATCAAAAATATGCATCTTATACATCTCCCCCCCCCCCCTCCTCCCCACAAAAAAAAAATCGAAGAATAAACGAAAGACAGTCCCCAAAAGGACGTTGTAAATAGGTATAAAAATGGCGTAAATGAGCCAACTATGTAGTACGTCTTGCTTGTTCGCAAAAAATACATAATTGTCGATGCAAACACACTTCATCGCTATAATGGCATATTTTCACATCATTGGCGAAAAGAAACAAAAGAAAACTTAAAAAAGATTCCAACGTCTTTCGCTACTTATTGTCATATTTAGCTGTAAAGAACTCGCACCCTAGACAAGCGGCTACGCATTAGTAGACAATTCTCTGGATGTCTGCAGAGTTTTTGCTACCCTTTAAGATTATTGCTTAATTCTAGAGCGCAACCTGCGAAAGAGCTTTTTAGGCCGAAGTGAACATTCGAGAACTCAGCGTATACTATTAAAGTCAACTCAACCAAACGGTAACAAAAAATAAGCTTCACTTGTGTAGGCAACAAGACAAGTAAGTATTTCCCTGGGCCCCAAACAGAAAAAAAAAAAAAACTGCTATCGAACGCAGTGTTGCCACGCAAGCAATTGTCTTTGTGGAATAATACTTAGCCCTTATAGCGAACGAGTCGCTTTTAATCTTCCTGAGATTTGCTTTAGCGGAACATATTAAGCAACTTTGTGCAGCGTATTTTGTGGCGTACATGTGCAAACGAAAAGCGTATTGTGTGAGTACTCCGAAACGTATATGTCGTGCAAAAAAATTCCCCGCATTTCCCCGAGGGGAAGAATGTGAAAGTGCGAATGCACGAGTTGAATTTGCGCGGTTCGGTAATGTTCGCGAAAGAGAGATCACACACACACACACACACACACAACTACAAAGAAAGAAAGATGCATTTATTCACAGACACCTATTTGTGTTGTCGTTGTACTTGATTGCTAGAGCGGATCTCAGCTTTGAAATTTCGTGTCAGTACTCCTTTAAGCGGGTGCATTAGCCCTTCTCACGTCCGATTCCTGGCCAATCCCCCACTCCTGGCCAGGCAGCGCGCGCCCATCTCCCCCCGTTGCTAGAGAAGACGAGGAGCGCGCGCAGCCGCAGCTGTTGCTATGCGGACTACGGCGGCGGACGATTCAGGCTCGCTTAAGAAGTGCATTCGCACTTAAAAGACATGCCAGTCATTAACGTAAGCTGCCCTCTTTAGCAATAGGGACGTCATCGGGAGTTGGGGCCAGCATAGTGCCAAAATTTATCCTTCAATTTTATAAGGCATATTGCACGCGACGTAGCCTGCGCTGACCCAAACCAAAAGACAACGATATAGGGTACAAAAAAAAATAAATAAAAGCAACTGATTTCCATCACTGAATATGAAAGTACCATGCATATTTCCAGCGCTCACCTATGGAGCACGAATCGGGGCCGTATACCAAACCTGTTTAAAGCCAACTCCCACCATTATAACGAGCTAATGTGAGGCTGTGCCCTTCCTAAGGCTTTCTAGTTTATAACCTAAATAATGTTAAATTACGTTTATTTCTGTGTGACAAATAAGCCGAAAGAAGCACTAAAAAGCGGATATATGGGGGACATTCCGTGATTACTAATGACGTTTATAATATTTGTGCGTCGATGCATCCACCGTGCAAAATCGTATCTCTTGTTTTTGTCTTGTGGTAGAATCAGGAAAGATGAGGCAAATACATAACAAGCAGCATTGACGGACAATTACCAGCGCTGTTTCTCTTTCTTGTGTCAGGCTTGTCTTGTTCTCTATTTCCGCTGCTGGCTAAGGAACCAGCCAAATTGTTGGTAAACTTAGTAAACACGACTTTGTGTTGAGCATCGCAGGGGGCCTAACCTAAGCGGGTCTCCTTTTTTAATCCAAACAGGCGTAAAATCAACGGTGCATTCGTGTTTACATTTTTCCCCTGTATTAAACGTAACCATCCTTTAGCTGGTTTGCTATCTGTTCGATTTTCATATGCTTTAGACGCGTTATTCTGTATACTCTGGGCCAAATTAAGAACGACAACGGGAGTTGCCCCTGGACCTCATTACCGCAGCCGGCTGTTACTCCGCGTGGCGGAAAAGGTGCCCTGCGAGTACTTTTAAACGTGGCACGCGGCGTTCTCGGGATCCCTCCGACTTAATCTTATTCCTGCAGCGACTACAAAAAAAAAAACCAGGCATTAAAAAGAAGACGATGCTACGCGTTAAGCTCAATCTCGTTTCAAAACGCGCGCGCGCGTGGTGACATCCGGGTCCGGCGCTTTGTCGGAGTGATACACCACATGAGCTATTGCCGTTCTTAACTTACACCCGATTATAGTATTACACCGGCATTGTGTTTATTCCTAAGAGTGTTGTAGACAGCGAAACTCATGTTCTGCGTTTCATACCTTGCATGAACCTTTCATATCGTTAGAAAAAGCATGTATCTAAACCTCTGGAATTTACTAATTTAACTTGCAAAATTTCAAAAGTAATGTTTTTTTTTTTTTTTCACTATCACACATGTTTGTTTTTTTCTCATCTGCCCTTTGCATTTAGTTGCGTTGATCGACAGCTGCGAACACAAATCTTGCATTCGCAGGGCGGAAATGACATCAGTGACAGCATCCGACGAGAAGGAACGCAGATGGGCATATGTAAAAACAAGACCTGCAGCAGCACAATAAACCCGACAACACAGGGAGCAAACGCTAACAAGTCCGGCGCAACAACTTTGCCGGCGGGGTCGCATAATGCTACAACCATGCCATCCAACGAAACAGTTATGAACGGTTCGTCCCAGGCTACCAGCGAGGCAATGCCGCATAGTACTGGCAGAACTGTGCCAGCAAACATGACCCCTTCGAACGGCTGGTCCACCCCTATCCCCAGTGTTAGCATGAAGGTGACCAATGGTACAACCGTGCACGCCAACCAGACCACGACCAAGAAGCCCTCGAGTGCTGCAAGTCCTTCGAGGCTTCTCGGAAGCGCCAACCAGGGGGCCATCATCACTGTGCTCGCGCTCGCCGTACTCGGACGGTTTCCGTAAAAGTTGCGGCCTTTTTGCAAGGCGCCGAAAACAGTGGATTGACACGATGGCGTATTCGCGAAGTTTCCCCTGGTTGTGAGCTGTACACCCCTAAACAGCAACTTCAGAAGGCTACGTCGAGACAACCAGTGCTGCGACCACCAGTGCTAATCTGGCCGGCGGCTGATGGTTCGATATTCAAAGAAAAAGAAAGAGCCAGCAAACAATGCGTGAAGTAGTGGGTAATACAACGCGAAAAGAACGAAAAAGGTATCGTTCTCTGCTAGGTACTGCTCATAGTGCCCTGCTTCCATAGATCAGCGAGAACACCTCCATTGTGTAACAGACTCGATTATGTAACAGGTTGGTGTTCAAGCGCAGGGGTATGAGGCAGTGAGGGCATGTGGATTTGAAACGTGCACTGTCTATAGTGTTCCATTAGAATGTGAATTAATGTGTGAACTGGCCGCATGCCAATATAAATATCCATGCAGGAGATAACAACTGGGGTTGCTAGTCATAAGGCCAATTTTAGTTCTTTCCAAATGAATGTTCCTTACTTCTCTCTCCTGTTTGCTGTCAGTTATCGCATTGACGTGCCTCAGGACTGCAAATGGACATGCGCACTGCAGATTAGTCAACGATGTTTTTACTTACAATTTGAAATGGCGCCGCTACCGCCAAAAATGTTAAGCCTTGGACCTAACTTCAAGCCAAATAACGGTAGCTTAAACAAGTGTTCTCCTGCCCTGTTCGCTCCCGTTCCTGTAGGCTTCATTCAAAATGCTTTGAGTGATAAAGACTTAGGCCGCTTGCCAAACTCCTATACTTAAGGCGACCTATACCTCGCAGTCAATTTCTGGGCATGCGCACTTTACAAGCCATGGTATGGACAAGGTTGTCAGTTCAGCGCTCGCTTAGTACTGCTCTGTCTGCGATCTTTTTCTATTGTGGTACAGATCTTCAAAGCTGTTTTAGCGCTGCCATAAGATACCAGATCAAATAAATATGCCTTATCACATAATCTTCTTACGTATGTCGCAAACAGCACTGATTGTAAACATATAACAAAAGAGAAAAGGCAAATCGTTGTATATGTTTCATTTACACCATGAAAACCGCAGGAAAGTGTTTTGAGTGCGCAGTGTTCTTCCTATCATTAAACGCTTTTTATCACGATGTTTGTCTGAATTCATGCAGTAAACCATTCTTCCGCACGTTTACGATTGTATACCTATGCACTTCGCCAAGTCCTTCCCCCTCAGCACTTTTTTCCTGTTCGGTGTGCCCTCCCTCAAGCGTATATTACTATGAAACTTTATGCCTGAAGCCGCATTAGTAACATCCGAAAACTAAGGACGATTGTTGATGTATCTCCCTTCTGTTATCTACGCTGCACTCATAAAAATGCTTCAACACAATGCATCTCAAGGGGAAATAATTGCTATCAAGAGTGAAAAGTATAGAAAAGATCAAGCACATAATTTCATCCGAAAAAAAATGTGGTTTGCGCACTGACATTGCGCAGAGCACTCGGGACGTTTTGCACTGCAATAAGCCACAACGCAAATCAACATCTTGAGCAAATCATATGTCTCGCTTTGTTATTCTCCATGGTTTATCGTTACAACCCAGCGATTGGTCATTGAGATTCATCGTGGAAACGCCGGCAGGCGGAATAATTTTAGCGTACTATTCAATATCTCAACAAAGGAGACGTAATCACATATTCTAAGGCTAGAATTACTCCCAAAAAGTGCAATTAGTCCCAAGCTTTTTGTTGCAGCAAAAACAGGGAAACTTGCTATAATTTCGTATCTTACCTTTAAGAAGCCCCAATTTATTGTTCGTGGCTAGTCCTGCTAAGCTGTATGCCACTAGTTGTTACTCAGCGCATTAAATTATGCACGACACGCATAAAGCTTCTCGTCAATGTTCGAATGTTTTCAATATGTTTGCGTGACACAACATAACGTGGCATGTCCTTTGCCTCAGCAATAAACCACTTCATAAATCGACGAACGCGGCGTTGCAATTTTAACGCAATCAGTAAAAGCGGCACAACACAAGCTATTACACTCGAAGAAAGTACATAGATTTTCTGCGAGAAAATAAAGTCCAACAGCTCGAAACAAATGGGCCACTGCCAGCAACGGTAGGCTGGAACATATACACGTTGCCTGTGGGTTCACCCAAGAAATCGCGCTTTCATTCCTGGTACTATTTCTATTAAACATTCAAAAGTCTTCAATATAGCGAATGCGCTGAAGGGCGCCTAACTACTCGTTGCGTCCCTCCGCTTTAACTATTTAGATTGCTTGTCAGTTCATTGACGTGAGGCAGAGATGCGATACGTTAAGTATATATACGCGTGTGCCCACAGCCGTCGTCGCTCTCCCCGTAGGGCGCTATTCACGCGCCAATGCCGGGCAAGAGACGTGGGCAACCATGGGACTTCCTAGTGTCACTAGATAAGGTTACAGAGTATCGGCCCTCTTTTCTCCTATTGTTCCGTGCCGCCGTCATGATCATTGGCCAGTTCGAATCACGTGACATTTGTTTATACTGCGATGGTTCATGAGCGACGCCATTTTGTTGCTTGTGCATTTTCAGTCGGTAAACTGAGGTAGACTTAGCTTGCGCGACTGACGTCATTCCGAACGCGAATCAAAGATAACGCGTGTAGCAGCATTTCAGCAACAGGAGTGTGTCCGAAGATGCCGTTTTACTGCATCTTCGTCAGTGTTGTTAACAAACGACCCGGTACAAGTTAACGGCGAGGCCGTAGATGCAGCAATCTCCCAACACTGATAAGCACCAAAATGGCCGCCACTGCTGACTTGCATGCCCCTGCGGCGGTACTCTTTTATACCTTATCTAGTGACAATTGGGCTTCCAACGGGACAGGCGAACACCTCTGCAAAGCTTAAGTCCCTCGCGAGGAGTTCGTTTATCCGCCGGGTTGCGGTCGCGGAGCAGCAGACAGCCCACAGCGAACACTACGGCCGCCTCCAAGAGGCGTGCGAGCCCTTCTAGCCGTTCTTCGGGGTCCAAGGACCCGTCCCTGGCTCATGTCTCACACTTCGCCTTCAGAGCCCGAAACTGAAGTTCATGGACCAACCGCATGCGTCTGAGCGACTCTGGGCTCGTAACGGTCGTCGCCGAAAAGTCTGCGCTGCACCAGGAGTCCAGCGAGCGCTCGGCCTGTGTCTCATTTGCAGGAGCCCCCGAGAGGAAAGGCTGAGGCTGCCTGAGCGCCCAACGTGCCGTACCGGTTTCGATCTCAGAAGAGATGTCGTTTACGAAGGAGAAGATATATTCTTTGAACGGACCCAGCGTGATAGAGACGGAGGCACAAAGAACGGCGCACAAGGACAGCCGCTGACATTGGGTATTCTTCTTAGTGCCTCCGTTTCTATCGCACTGGTTCCATTAAAGATATCAATCCAACTCGCCCAACTTTTAACACTTCATAAGGTGAAGTGTTAAAAGTTGGGCGAGTGAAGTAAAGGACGTTTTGTGATCGGTGAAGGAAAGGACGTTTTGTGGAGGACAGTGTTCCCTTCCACCTGCTGGCTGTGCGTAGTGACAACAGAGCTGCCAATGTGTACATCACCTCGCGTGCAGCATTTTGGCAACTTTTGGGCACAGTCTGGTGCGCTTTCGCTCCGCTCAACCGGCACTAAAAAAACTCAGTAGTACACCTGACACGCTGTGCTGTAAAGCCAGAGCAGAGTTATGTGTGCACCAAGTGCAAGTTCGGTGGAGAATTTCAAGACTGGTTCGAACAGCTCGCCAAACGTGGAGAGCACAATAATGCAGGTATTGTCACAGATCGTGACAACCGTACGCGCCAACAGAACCAAGACCAACGTCTTAAGCACGGCGTTAGAGGCTCTAACGCAGTAGATAGAAGTGCTGACTTCGCGGAGTGAAAGCACGTCTGGACATGCGCAGGTCCCCCTGCATGGTAGTACGTTACGGTAAGTCGGGATCAGGGTCCTACATAATACATCTATTGCATCCTTATGTCAGCCAAACTTTGCGAGTCCAATGACATCAATCTTCAGATTAGAGGGGGTTCTATGTCTGCAGCTTGAAATTTCTGCTTAATGACTCCCCTGGGAAACGACGCAGCGTCGATACAGATAAGAAAGAATGCGGAGAGGTCTCTTCGATTTCCATGCTTTAGGCTTTCCTGGCACTGGATGTGGCAACACCGTCGCAGTCGCGTGCTCAGTTGGACCAGCTGGAGACCGTAACAGGTTGCACTCCAAGAGAACGTGTTGCTGGGCGTGTTGGTTGAGGTCTACAAACATACTGAGTGGCGCAAATACACAACACACAAGAAAGAAGACACGGACAGGCGCTACACTTCCAACAGTTTAATAGCAAAGACCGCAACGTACATTTATACACACATCCCGACATGCGCAATAGAGATGCCCACAACGTCAGCGCAAGAATTTGTCTAAAAACCGCCCCTCAGCTTTGAACAATACCACCGAAGTGTCACTAACACAACCACTGCCCTTCAATCTGATACGATGCGCCTCGAGCAATTCTCGGGCCTTCTGAAAATCGGGGCTCACACTTTGTGCAGGAAATGCGCTGTCAAATGTGCGCCATTATTAGACTTTAAATTTTGCGCATGCTCCCTTAGGCGGTCGTTCAAACATCTCCCAGTTTGGCCGATGTAGGACTTTCCGCAGGTGAGGGGGATTTCGTAAAACACCCCTACAGCGCAATCAACGAATGGCTTCTCATGTCGTTTTTCGCAGGCCCTCTTTTTGCTAGTAGTAGCAATGCGAGAGCAAAGTTGGCCGAACTTACTTGGAGCAGAAATAACGACAGGGCCACCGTACCTCGTCTCAACCTTTTTTAGGTAATGCAACACCTGGGTTCATCACGTGCTTGGGATTAGTGGCGAACAAAACAGCGTCTCGGGAAAGTTTATAGGGGGAGGGCGCTCCTTGGCGGCGACACATGAAGGAAGTGTGAGGGGGAGGCCGCGAGAGAGATGACGCCATAGCCGCGCCTGTGCCCCCCTCCCCCCTTCTCTGCACCCTTCGCCAGACGCTCCTCTCCGTTTTCTTTCTCCGGTCGCTGCTTCGTCAGCTCACTCGGTTACGCAGGCATACGCCGCCACCGCGAACCGGCCGCCGAAAGACTGCGCCCTAAAAAAAATGCATGACGGGGCCCACCGGCGCGTTGCTGGCAGCGAAGGGTGACATTATGGCGTCCCAGTTCCTGGCGCGAATGGCGCCGTCGCAGACTTGCTGGTAGAAGTCTTCGCACGGGTCGTGCGCGGGGTTCATCGGGGCGTTGAGGAGGCGCGCGAGGCGGGTGCATGACTGGCTGCGGCACACGAGGGCACAGAACAGGGATGATTACGAGGGGCTCGCGCGCCGCCGTGCCCGCGTGGGCGCGCGCGTTGAGCAGCACGAAGAGCAGCATGGCCAGCACCAGCCCCACGACGCCCACGAGGCAGACGAGCGGGTACGACTCGTGCCACTCGATGGCCCGAGGACTGCGCGCGTCGCCGCGGCCCCTGCCCACCACGCCGACGCTGTGCGCTACGACCGACGCGTGCGCCAGGGGCGAGGCCAGCGGCGACTGCGCAACAATGAGAAGGCTTAGCGCAAAGATGACATAGACGGTGACGAGAAGGGACAGGCGAGACGAAACGGGCTATCCATGGCTTCTTAGGTCTAAGCCTTCTGTACACAATGTTTTGGACAAAGGTAGATCGAAAAGCGAGAGAGAGAGAGAGAGAGAGGAGAGAGAGAGAGAGAGAGAGAGAGAGAGAGAGAGAGAGAGAGAGAGAGAGAGAGACACTTGAATCATACAGCAAGAATGAAATTGTGTTACTGTACATTTCATTGCCTTTTTGAGTGATAGATAGATTACATTCCTACAAGGCTGATTAGGGCAGTGCACTGAGTCTGGCGTGCGTTCTTGTGTTAAAAGCTTTGCGCATGCGTGGTGATCGGTTGATGGTAGGGTGTGCAGTTCTTCAAATATGTACGTTGAGTTGCTAGTCCAGCGACTGTGTTGTCCTTTCTTTGACTGGTGTCTTCGTGTGTTCAGTTTTTCGCTAGTTTTTTACAATACGTCATAATGAACGAACTCGACCAACAGGCGACTCTTCTTTTTCAGCACGAACCATCGAATGGGCTAGTGTGGCTGAATAAAGCTGATTTAGTGACTGTACAACGGTCCTTTTTCACGACGTTTATTTGCGCATCCGCTTTCAGGAGCCAATGGGAGCAGCCGTTACTTTAGAGGCTCGCGTTTATTGGAGTCGCCGCTCCTGACGGATGCCCGGGGGCACGCCGAGACCAACTTTGAACAGAGTCTGGTTGGCCTCATCGGACGGACAATCACTGACACTGGGAAACGTATTAAACTCGTCAACAGCGCGCCGAAAAAGCAAGCTACGCAAGTTAACAAAGCGAAGCGAATGTGCCTGCAAAGTAAGCCTCTGCAGCTATCGCCATTAGTTGCCCTGAGATTACCTAATTGGACAACAGCCTCACCGGCTGCCGTGGTTGAAGTAGCCACCAAGTGCGCTTTTCGTATTCGCCGATAGCTTATACTCGCCGATAGGGTCCATTCACCCAACAACATATATTTCACTGGAGATTGTATGTTGTGACGCTGTTTCACAGCCGCGTCTCACCGAGGGGGTCGTAAGTGGCGAATTGAGGGGAGCGTAAGGAGATTGCTGCTGAACTAGTTGTTTCTTAGTGTTCAAAAATATGTTAGCTCTGAACAAAACGTACACGGGAGAAACGGGTTGGATTTCTTTTCTGAGCCACAGCGCACATATATCGAAAACCTAGCATGTGCAGCATGCTTGGTAACAACCTGTGTTTTACTCTGACGCGAAGAGTGATTTTGATTGTAGGGTTTAACGCGCCGACGCAACGCAGGCGATGAGGCGCTCCGTTAGCCTCCGTAGGGGAGAGCTCCGGATTAATTTTGACCACCTGGGGATCTTTAACGTGCGCCCAAATCTCGTACACACGGGCGGATTTGCTTTTCGCATCCATCAGAAAAGCGGCCGCCGCGGCAGGGAATCGAACCCGCGTCCTCGTGCTCAGCAGCGCAACGCCTTAGCCACTGAGCCACCGCGGCGGGTGACGCGAAGAGTGTAATTGATGTGACCACTCATCCCTCATACAACCACTGCTTCGTTTTTTTTTTTCTTACGCAATACGACACCACTAACTCGCGTGCATCTTAATAATAATGCCTTCTACCCAAAATCATAAACTCACCAGGCCTGTATAGGGTCACAATTGCAAGACCAGCGGTATGCGGGAAAATGCATCTAAGGTGAGTACGGAAGGAGACAAAAAAAGTCGGGGCGGCCGCCCTGCGTGACCCAAACCTCCAAGTCCAAAAGACCTGGCTGGCTTGGCCCGACGGTCCCCGCCCAAATGGGGCCGTTCTGCCCGACGGACGACGGAGAAGACGTCGCCGGCCTGATCACGGCTGTGGCCAAATGAAGTTATTCTCTCTGTCCGTCTGTCTGTCTGCATGTGGGGCGACCCGGCCGTTGTTTTACGGTTCCTTCCCGAGGCTATAAACATGTTTACATTTTGAGCCAACGAGCGTAAGCTAAAATTGTGTAACGTTCTATTTTTCATGTCAAAGCGATGGCAAAAGTAGGGGTGTAACTATTCAGCTTTATGTTCGAGCCCCGTTAGCGTTGGCTACGTGACATAGGCCGCATAGAAAAATGTATAAGGTTTAACTTTGAAAACCTACTTATCACGAGCAAAGGGTCTGTTCGGCCTGGTTTTGCAGACTATACGCATACAATGTTTCATAAAAGTTAGGCTACTGGATGATTGAATTCAACCTGCCGCTTGCGCGCGCAAGCGCAGACGGCCCAGCAGGCGCGCCATCCACGGCGAGACTAAGCGACCAAGCGTCAGCGAAGCAACAATTCAACCCTCCCTTACTCACGGGGCGGCGGTGAGGGTCCGAGCGCAGCTGCGATACCTCTCGGCAGCGGATCACGCGGCGTGACGTCACACCTGCCATTCTTGCGCTCCGGCGGCTCAATGTCATTGCGACGTGATGAATGACCTTGCGAGACATGGGGTCTATTCGTTTCACCCGCACCACGTGAACCAGTTCAGGCAGTGCGGCACTTCGCCGTTCGTTTCAGTGGTGCAGCTCGCGGCACCTGAACCGCGCCGTTCGATTCGCCGGTGGTGCCGACGGGTGCAGGACGAGTTCACGGCTTTGCCTGCACTCCCTGCCGAGGAGGTGCAGCAGCAGACGAAAAAAGTGCAGGGCTGGTTCCGCCGATGGCGCAACCGACTTTGCACCGCTGTGAACTGGTTCAAGAGGTGCAGGCTGAACCGAATAGACCCATGGTGCACGATAGAGCTTTCACTCTAATAGGCCTCTTCAATTCAGCTGCATTGGCTGCACTGATCAGTGCAGCACCGGCTTTTTCGACTTGCAAGAGAAGCTCACAGTGGCTGCATCTCACAGAGAGTTGCCTTCTTCTGCTACTTCCTCGAGTTTTCGTGATAAATCATATATACAGAAGAGAAGACTTACAAGGCCCAGAAATGGGAACATATACAGCTATAGGTTTGCGGCTTTTTTCCACAGACGAGAAGGGGCTGCGCAAGTGACCGCTATTTAGGGACACACAGGGATTGGAAGCGAGCCCAATGGAGACAAAACGGATGTAAGACATCATAGCTCAAACTGGGCCGGGCATTTATGTGAAGGTCTGCGCAGTTCTCTGGTCCTGTGGACCATTGACGGGACTAGAAGAAGTGGAAAGCAATGAACTCGATGGAAAGATCAAACAAGGAAGTTCGGTGCCACAGAATGGAGTCGGGGGATTCGGGAAGTCTGCGGGAGGCCTTCGTCATAGAGTTAATACTACTGGTCTTCGCCCTGCAGTTGCTTTCTTACCTCCATGTGTGGTGTACATAATTTGCTGCTGATGATGATCACAAAGCATATATATATATTATATTATATGATATATATATTATATATCTATCTATATATTATATATATATATATATATATATATATATATATATTTGAATAGTCACCGGAACCTGAAACTAACATCTGCTGAAACGTGAGATGACCATCAAATTTAATAAATATGTGCCGCTGCTTCAGGGCTGTCCTCAATGATCACAGGAAAAACATAGTCGATATGACCTGTTTTTGGTGATGTGATATACACGCATATGTAATAATCTCCCAACATTGTAAAAAAAAAAAAAAAAGCAAATCAGGCGGAATCGCAGTCTTGATATATAAGCATTTTATGCTAGAGTGAGTGGTTGAATCTCCGAGATTCAATCACTCACTCAGGCGAACGCTGCCATGGTAATGGCACAACGTCACAAATCTGAGAAATATGCCAGAAGTAATACTTATTTTACTTGCGTATATTTTTCACCCCGAGTCATGTCGGATTACTTGGATGGAGCCCAGATATCATACCCATGGGGGGATTGGCAAATAAAAAAGACACACACTACCTAATCAGACAAAAAACGAAAACGTCACAATTGAGTTAGACACAACAAGAGAATAAGTAAAGAAAAAGTAAATTTGTATGCAATTGGTAAGTTCTGTTTTTGGTGTTGCAACAGAAGACTCGCGATTGTCGTGGTAATGAATGAAGAGCTGCAATCAAACGACGTCTTTAATCAAAAAACGTTGGCAGGTCGCGAGACAAGAAACTAGGGTTTGCATTAATGAAGTTACAGTCCAAGGCCGCAAAGGAAACTATGTCAGCTAAACTCTATGACCTCAGCCATAGAGTTTCAAGCTAGTGAGAAACTCTATGACCTCAGCCATGACCTCAACATCTTTCTGGGCAGCGCCGTCAAAAAAGGAACCAGAACCAGAACTCAATCCAGATCAATCCAATCCGATGCCTTATCAACCGAAATCCGTTTTCACTTCCCGTCACAGCACACCGGTCAGTGGGTGTGAACTGTGATTTGGAGTTACTTAAACATTTTTCGACCGTTCGCACTTTACTTAAACGCAGCAGAGGATGCCGGTAAGTGATTAGACCTCTATTTTTTCATGTTTTTCTTGCAACGACGCCACAAAAGTCGTAGGAAGCGTACCCTTTTCACAGCACTGAAAACGCGGTCGCATCACTTCCGTCATAATTTTGAGATTCCTCTTGGCTTGTACGCTGTGATATAGAGGCGAAACACGAAAACAAAAGCGACAGCAAGCTCGTAGAGTTGCAGGTGCCTCGACTTTTCGTGCAAGCAGCTATGTCGGAAAGCTGCACCTTGGCCCACCTTTCTCGGCGTCTTCAGTGCTGACCGTTCCTCATAGACGTTTGTATACACAACTGTAGCACGATCTCCTTCGTCGGCGAGGTGTTTTAAGGTGTGCCTCGCCACTGAGGCGTGATGTACTGCGCATGGATCAAGTGACCCGTGAGAAGGACAAAGCTTGGGGCGCGGCGGACTGAATAAGCGATTACTCATCTCGCCTACCGCGGCAGTGTGTTGCGTGTCCTAGCTGTAAGCAGTTTGCAGTGGGTGTACGGTGGGAAGCAGAGACGACGCGAAGGCTTTCAGTCGATCATGCCCAAGCAAAATCCGTTGTCAGACTCCGGAAAAATGGATATACAGCAGTGGATGAGGATCTGTCAGGTGCGTATTGTCTGCTTTAGTAAAATGTTCGAAATGTCAACTTGCTAAGAGAAACAGGTCATTGTGAATGAGTGAGCGGTCAGTGGACAAAACGATGGGCCAAGGAGCGCCAGAAAAGCTTCGTGTAACTATCTCTTGCCGTGCGGTCACTGCCCGCATATCTTCAGGCTTTGCT
The DNA here is from genome assembly GCA_013339765.2 of Haemaphysalis longicornis. NCBI lineage: Eukaryota > Metazoa > Arthropoda > Arachnida > Ixodida > Ixodidae > Haemaphysalis > Haemaphysalis longicornis. Next base: position 134,186 of record JABSTR010000235.1, read on the forward strand.
TTTTCCCTCAAAAGAGAACGCTGAGCCCACTTTTATTCAGGACAGTCATTGCAAGGATACCCGCCGCGGTTAAAGGATGCAGTGTACGTGGCGAGGATGAAATACTGAAACGACTTCGTAGCTACATCAAGGATGCACAATGAATTCAATTTAATCCCTATCCCATCAACCCCACCCTCTTCAGATCGCATGGGGCCGCGTGTAGCGATGGCTAGTTATGCCTCAAAATCAAGATATTGTGGTCTATGAAGTGCTAACTACATGGAACAAACTGCAACAAGTGCTAAGACGTGTCAAAGATCGCCGTCAAAGCCAGTAGCGGAGCCATCGGTGAAGTTTTCTGTCCCACCAGAAGTGAGCAACATGGTGAGAGCTAGGGGCCGATTGTATGGATTGAAGGCTCGGATCGTCTCATTTCTTGCTGCTGTCACCTTATGTGGCTTTAAACTCAGGATAAAGGTTTCGTTTTTTTCTTATGTTGGTTTTAGCTGCTAGATTTCGGACCCATTGTGTCGATATCCTCAATTTGCAAGCTTGCAAGCAGTCTGACGGTTCTCCTAGGACGTGGAATTGCATGTGAAAAACAAATTTCAGACTGTATTGTCAGTCCATGAGTAGTCGGTACGAAAAATCGAGGCGGCCTGCTATATTCCTCGCAGTAACATATATGCAGCCGCCGTTCACACAATGCCGGGATCCTCACTGAATTTTATTGCAGCATTAGCTCACGGTTTTATATTAAATATAGTAGATGCAATGAAAGAACGAAAGAGGCTACCGGTTTGCTCTGGGAGATTTTTTTGTTCAATTTTGGGATATTTTTTTTGTTTGCGAGGGCTAGCCACATAAGGAGACCTTTAAAGTTATGTGCGCTTCCTGAAATTCTTTAGGCAGTGTCGAGTGCCGTCCAACGGTACTGTAAGCACTCCCCTATATCGACATCCACCGGCATTTTGCAAAAAAACAAAATTCTATGTCTGGCACTACATTGCTCTACCTGACGTAAAGCAAGGTAGCCTTATCTAGACTAACATAAAATGACCTAACGAACAGAAAGTAATCATTTAAAACACCAAAAGCCTAACCTAAGCCATGAAAATTGTGGTTCAATTTAAAGGTGGAAAAAAATAAGAGGCAAAAAGCTGGTCTTGAACCCTCCTACCTTGGCATGAAGACGCGAAGACGGAACTCCTACACCACGCCAAGAGACGCTTTGGGCAGTGCTACCGTAGTCCTAAATATTTGAGTGTCATTGGACGGCACTCTAGCCATGCCTGCAGCTCTGAGCAAGAGGGCCGGGCACTCTAAACACTGAAAATTTTTTAAAGGGGCCCTGCAGACAAAACACAAGTTTGGTTCATTCGAAAGATTGCCTCATTAGAATCATATATACTCACACCACTTGTAATTTAATGGGAAAAAAGGTAATGGCCATGCGACCCACTAGCTCATTTCCCGCAACAGAACCTGTGATGTCATATGCCCAGCTGCTGTGCGATTGGCTGAGGCTGGCAAAGGCAAATTAGGCAGGGCTTATAATCTTGCCGAACGAGCTATTCATGCTTAAATTCATTTTGCAGCTGTAAGATAGGTGGGGTAAACAATGAAAGTTACGAAAATACATGTAAGCATAGACGTACCAATGTGCACTGCTGTTGGTACTGGGTGCACTATGCTTGTTTTAGCTGCACGGCAGTCCGCCGCTAGGGTTGCCACCTTTCCCCAAAGAAAAAACCGGCCCTTAAGCGGGAGGTTGGGGGGTGGGGGGAGGGTGTGTGGTACGTAGAAGGTGGAGTTTGTGTTGAATAAAAGACGCCACATTTTTTTATTGAGATGCAATGCTATTTCTTGTAGCGTCCCTACAAAGCAATCAATGTAACGTTTGCACTGCAGGTGATTGAGGTTTTGGTTATTGCTCTGAATGTGCTGCACTGAACATAGTAACCGCACTTGCTGACCGCGCCGGGGGAATTTCGTGGTTTTTCGTCGCTTTGGTCCCCTTCTTCCCTCATCCGCATATTTTCTCTGCCCGCGTGTTTTTGCACAGCTTGTCGACACATATTGATTGTCGTAGTTGTTGTATTTACGCTTACTAAAGGCCAAAAAGAAATAACCGCGGCACGATGGCCAAAAAACCGGCCAATGTCGGCCGGTTTTAGGTACAGACCGGCAACCGGCGCGCTGTCTAACAAACCGGTCGGTCCGGTCCAAAACCGGTCAGGTAGCAACTCTATCCGCCGCTTTGGAATTGTCTCACACCACACTGGCTGCTTGGCGTAAGCGACGTTGTGTTACGTGGCCCTGTTTGTCGAGCATACCCCATGTTTCACGAAATGATTACTACCTACCGTAACAAAAACAAGCGAGGTGCAAATACGGTCAGGAACAAATCAAATGAAGGCAGTTGGTCCTGCGCAGTATGGTGGCACCATCTAGGAGGACTAACGGTAAAAAAGGCGGACCTCAGTACACTTCAGGGTAAACAACGCACTAACATTTGCTTGAGCCTTATACTGGTTACGCCATCACAGGCGTCCCGAAGCGCACCAGTTGGCGGGAGAATCAAAATTTTAGCTTAAATTGATTATTTTCTCAGCGAATAAAGCATCGTTTGCTGCCGCACAAGCGCTGGGGGGCACCATAAAGCACGAAATCTTTCTAATAAAACAAACTTGTATTTTGTCTGTATGGCCCCTTTAAGCTAAGATTTTTGTGTCTCATTTTGTGACCCTTTTCAGGCTTACCACTCCCAGCTTACGAGCGGGTCGGCGGGATTGGTGGGGAACATGGCCATCCTTCCGATCAGATCCCAGTACAGGGGGCCAGCTCCGAAAACCAGTGAGTGTCACATTGATTACATGTGGAGGGTTGACTGCAACCGCAAACTTCAGTCCTAGTTTTGATCTGCATGCACGGAGGTACTTTTAAATGCTTCGGTCGTTACTGGGGTTCTTGTCAAAGATTTCAACTAACCGTGCACTTTTGAAAGCGTGAATTCGTTGCTTGCAGCTGATGAAAATGACATCATCGATGAAGCGCTCTACTACTTCAAGGCCAACGTGTTCTTTAGAACATATGAGATAAAGGTGAGCAAAACATTTTTCGTGAGACCTGCAGTTATTATGGGAGCATCTAGTCTGCACACCAGCATGCCTGTGTGTTAAAATCTTGCAATTTGTAACGGTTTTTGTGTAATGCTGTGTTCCAGGATTGAATACTGCCGGCCTATTCTGCTCATATTTTTAATGAACAGTGATGTGGTATTGAGTGTGCTGCTGGCAGTGTCAAGGCAGAAAGTCTATGAGCCGAAATGAGCATACTGATTGTCTTGTTGCAAACAGCTGTGACATCCATGTGAACTAGGCAACTAGTCATGCTTTTAGCCCTGCTTTTGCCTGAAGCAAACGAGCCAGGAATGCTTCCGAACTGTTGCGTTGCCATTGGATTTCCTGTGCAATGTGTATGGGCCAAAATTCAGTGTCGTGTTATGCAGTAAACACTTGTACGCCATCCAAACTTTCTTGCTTGTCATGGCGTCACTTGCACGAGCTCTTCCGAGATTTTTGTACTATTGTTCGGGTTACATCAGCTGTGGTGCTGGGCTGATGTTCCAACTGCCTTTTTGGTTGGAAATGAGGGCATACTTGATAAATTATTTCTTCTTGTGTCTCAACTAGCTCCTGCTCCTTTTCAAATGTAAATAGCAGGAATGAACACACACAATGCGCCTGATGGTCAGTTGGTCACATTCCAGGTAGACTAAGGTAGATGTGGTTTTGCGTACTGGCGACCGGGTAATGGTGGCACTTGGGCGGAAAGTGGATTGCACGAACCTACTTGAATGGTTCTTGCTTTGTTCGCAGTGTCTCATCTTATACAGTCTTGTTCAATTTGATAGAATTAGCCTTTGGTGACTCTCTCAGCTCCATTCCAGCGGCAAAGGCGTTTCTAACTGAAAAAAAAAAAAAAACTCAACAAATAGTACAAACCTTTCAAATTTTGCACTACAGTGACATACAATGGGCAGGAGTGACGTGTTACGGGCGGGTATTAAAGGGACCCTGCAACACTTCCAATGGATGCTTTCATTCTTTCCTTTGTGTCTGGAAGCACTGTGAAAGCTACAGTAATCGACAGCATGTAGCAGCACTGTGTGATTTGCTCGTCGCAGAAGATACGCACTTCCCTTCGTGCTTTCCTTAGGTGGCTTTCATTCTAATGGGGCTATCAAATGCATTCATTGCTGCAACTGAACGAAAGCCGGCCAGTATCCGCTCCACCGCTGTAATGGCGTAATTCCAGCGGTAGAAGAAGAACAGCAAGACTGGGAAAGAGAGAAAAACCTTTTGAGCAGGTTTCCAAGTTATGTGATGGGCATAGAGCACTAAGTTTTGACAGCTACTTTGTGACCCGCTAATCTAAGTATTGGATGGGCTCGTTGACTACGTTCTGCAAGCATCTAAGATTTAGAAAAAAAGTTGAAAAAAGTGTTCCAGGATCTCTTTAAAGCATAGTTATCAGTGTGTCTGTCAACTGCAGGTTAGCTTTCAAGTTGTACAATCAAACAGTACTGGAGGCCCCGCTACAATCACCCAGTCATGTTTCCTTTCAGTGGCTTTGGTCCACCAGTCGCACAAACAAGATTCTGTGACATCATATAAGCGGTGCCAGAAAGTGCTTCATTTATTCTTTTTTATTTGTTTGAAGTTTGTGGTAATATTGGTATCATCGTTATCAGGACAAATAAGTCTTTTTAATGAGTCAGACTTGTATTTTGTCTTCATGGTCCCTTTAACGTATCGTCCAGACATGTCTCTGACTATATAGTAGGCCACTACGCGTACTTTAAAAGTAGCAGTGTATTCCTTTAAAAGGGGCATTAGTGAAGTGGCCTTTTGTCCTGCCTCAATGTAGGTGCATGACCTTTTCTTTGCAAAAACTTTTTCATCTCTGGTGTTCTTTTAAAATAACCATTTGATAACCGTAACATTTGAGACTAATTCAGCATACCTATTTTAGTTCTCAGTTACGTTTGTTGCCATTTCCTTATACGTACTATGCAGCTTCTGTATGAACAGCACTGTTGAGATTCCGAAATCTTTTTGTTGTCTGAATTTTCAGAATGAAGCCGATCGTGTGCTGATTTACTTGACACTGTATATATCGGAATGCCTGAAAAAACTTCAGAAGGCAAGTGCAAGCAATTTTATAATGTGGTGACACTGTTAGGGCCTTATGTTCTGTTGGCCTGTTCGGAGTGCAGAAGTGTTTAAACAACTCCTGTAAGAACTGTAAGAATTGTCGTGGTGCATATTGTGCAAAAAAATATTTATAATATGTCTAACATAAATGTGAAATGTCTGACAAATGTGCAAAGAGCACTGAAATAGACTGCGTAAAAGGATCTTTTTAATGAAGTTAATGCAGTTTGCAGTTGACTCTTTAATTTGACCCTGACAGGGCCACTTACATAGGTGTCATCAAATTAATTGAAGTCGTAATGCACAGCTTATACTTTAAAGGAAGGTTTCAGCTTAATCAAATGAAGTGTTAAATATACTGGTGTCAAATTAGTAAGAGTCATCTTTATTAAATTTTCCATCTTCATTGAATTCCAAGTGCTGTAATTTAACTTCGTGGCACTAATTTCCCACAAAAAGCGAACATCAGCACATATTCATGTTCACAAAATTTCGCGAATGAGACCAAATTTTGGGGGCTTGAAACTGAACCTGCAGCAGGTAGCGGAGCCATCTTGCTGCCACTGCTGGATCCGCAGTTTGATCGAGCGTTCAGGCAGTGAGATCGCATTCAAAAAGAGCCCAGTGGCACTCTTCACAAGGCAGAGTGACCTCTTGCACTTCCAAGTTATCAAATTATCCCCTGAACATCTCTGGACTCGGGAGGACATAGCCAGCTTGACGGCTGGTGACTGGAAAGGAGAACGAAGGAACCGGGGGTGGCTTAGTTTTTTGTGCTGCTTTTTTTTACATCCCTCACTTGTCTTATGGGCAGAATAGCGGACAGTTAAGGTTTCGAAAAGCAGATTGTTACTAGAAAAAAAGTCAAGTTTGAAAATCATAGTGGCAAGTTATTCCCCCGATTTCAGCTGAGAGAGAGAGAGATGGTGATTCGGGTGAAAAGGAAAGGAAGTGCACTGGGGATATTATTCAGACCATCTGGGGGCTCACCTGCATACAACCCACTGCAGGGGGGAGCGGGAGGAGGGGGATGAAATATTCGAGCAGAAAAAGGGGGTGATAAAAGAGATAGGTAAGCTAAAAAAAGAAAAGCGTGGGGCCTGTACGTAAAGCTAAGCGAAGCAGCAGCAATGGCGCGGACAGCAGACCGCTGTCTACAGACGCTTGTTGAGTCCGGCTGATTCTTGGAAACATGTCTATAAAAATTGGAGGCCTTGTATGAAACCATGGCATGTGGCGTTATTGTTCTGGTTACATCAGTCTGTTGTATGTAGCACACATATCTGCACTACTCTCCCGCCTATTCTCATGATCGTTTCTCCTCTCTTCCGTTCACACTCAACAACAGTGTGCCAACAAGAACCAGGGCATCCAGGACATGAAGACTCTGGCCATCTCCAAGTTTGACATTCCTGGGGAAGCGGGATTTCCCCTGAATCCGGTGTACGCTAAGCCTTCGTCGCTGAGCGAAGCAGGTACAGCATCGTTTGCCGTGTGTTTTTTCGTCAGACAGACTGCATGGCACAAATGCGTTTGTCAGTTAGGTGCGATAACAGTGAGTTCGTGCACACCGGGTGAGGGGATGGAATCAGCACATTCTGGGTATTCCACACACAATGAGGATTGAAAACTGGATAAGTGCTTGTCTGGTAGCTTAGTATGTGGCTCTCCTGTCCTATTCTCTCTTAGTTCTTATTGCTGTTGCAGCAAGAGATGCCATATGTACAGTGTCTTCTCATCTGATGCCCATATCATACTGTACTCAAATTTTGTCAGTCAGTAATACGGGGTTAAGCCATCGAAGGGCGTTCCATATGAAGCTTGTGCTGAATTTCTTGTCTTAGTGCCTTTATGCCTCATAATGAAGATGACAGGCCCTTGTTATTGGAAAAGTATATCCACGGAACATTACAGGAGGGTAGCTCCTTGTATAAGTTTTGGAAAGAGGGGAGCCATCAACTGTACATTTGTTTAGCACAAAACCAGCATGTCTGAAGGTGTGATGAGGTATTGCCGATGTACTACAGTAATGTATTTCGGGATTCTACATGTTAATAATACAGTTAAACCTGGTTATATCGAACTCGCAAAAAAAAAAAAAAGAAACACCTATCAGTTTCATATTGGGGATAATTCGATATAAGAATGCTAAGAAATTGGACATCATAAAAGCACATAGCATTTATACAAAGACTTCATTGGTGCAACTGCGTTACTTTCGCATGAAGTAGTCCTGTATCTTCTGCTTGAACTGCCTCGCTGCCTGAGACAGTATGCACTTCTCCACACTGTCTAAAGAGTCGGAGCAGCTGAGGCCGCAACCTATCACATTAGCGAAGAAGCGCCGGACTAGAGTGAGGGCACCAATCACCTTGGAGATTGTGAGCAAAGGACCGTTGTTGTCTTCCCCGTTGCGTCCGCTTTTGCTTGCACTCGGTACAATGTCGGCAGTGTAGTCTTACTAACTCTCCCATGATTGTGTCACCATCATTCAAACGCACAAACTCGCCATGCCGTTGATTCAACAACAGTGCGCGGAAATTCCGACGGCTCGTTCCACACTTTGGCAACACCGGCGATGGCTTCGTTGTACTCCTCAGTATTTTCAAAGTCATCACTGGCACACACAAGTGGCAGATTTGAAGCAATTTAAGGCGGTTTTTTCAGTGACGTCTGCTCAGAACCTACTTCGAAAAGGTTAACCTAAGCTCCCTGCCGCTCATGCTGAAGGTCCTCTTAGGAATGTCATTTGCCACGGGGATGTCCGACTTCCCACTGCATTCGACTCGATTTATGATTGCCAGCTTCACGGCAAAAGGCAAATTCGGCTGTTTTTCACTAGCTATAGCAGCCAAATAAGCCTTTATTTAGTGACTCAAGCGCTAGCCATCACAGCTACACTTCGGAAGAAAGCCTACAAAGCGTGACCGGCCTAAACACAACAAACAAACAAAAAAAGCATGCCGGGCAGGCCAGGATCATTTTTTGCATGATGGGTTTGCCCTACACGGCGCGGCGCCATAGTCACCATAGAAATAGTGAGGGGAAAGAGGGAAAGAGCTAGTCGCTGCCCATGGACGACCGGGCTAGTACACTTTTACGGTGTTCTGGCAGAATTTCTCATCCATCACGAGGGAAAGCCAACTTGTGGGGGGGGTGGGTTTCACTCCTGCGGCATTTGGCGTTTGATACATCATGAGGCGCTGGTGTCTTTGTTCGATATAGGTGTAATTTTTGCTATATATTCTCACTGCAAATATACCGAAATAGTTTGATATGCAAAATAATTCAATGTAAATGGGTCGATATAGTTGGGTTTGACTGTATTGCCCAAACACATTAAATTTTCAGCACCATGGTAATATTGGAAATGTTCTACAGTCCAGACCCTGAACTGGTGGCACTGAAGACCAGGAAATTTTACTATCATGAGCGAAAGTTGGCTAATGCCCAGCAAAGAGTGGTCATTAAAAAAGGAAGCGTGATAGTGAGACTAGGCATGTGTAAACATTATGCCCAACTCCCTTCGGTTTCAGGTTTTTTCACTCGAGCATACTAGAATATAATATTGTTTGTTTATGAAAATGAAAACTGGATTTCCAAAGGGTGTTAAAAAAATCAATTGCCCCTTGGTTAGCAACTTTCAAAGTATCACCCAATTTTTGTGGCCCATGTTCCAGAGTGATAAAACATGAAAATGAAGGATTTTAAAAATAGCTTGTCATTAGTTTCCGAGGAGTGTTTTCCACCTTTCCAATTTTGTGTGTAGGCGTAGTCCCTTCACTCGTGTTGAACCTATTAAAAAAATTTCGCTACTAAGTTGTGAACTGGCCAGCTTATTTTTTGCAGCCTAGTTCTTTTCATAGTGCTGCATTTGTGATGTACTCACCCGTAAAAGTCCGTTCTTAAGGTTGGTTCTCGGGCTAACTGCCGGCAGCCACAGTGAAAATTGCACATTTCAAAAAGCAAAAGGTCGTATTAAAGCTGCCGTATCATGCAACGAAAAGCTTCTGTGGTACCCAACCCATCTTCAAGATTTTGTTCATGTGTGGTTGTATACACGCATGGACACCTTCAGTTGAAATGCTAGAAATAGTCCTCGTGAGTTGGCAGTAATGAGGGGCATTTTCAAAGCTGTGCTGTGGCATGTTTTTTTAGTACTGTTAAGAAGTCCTGGAGGCAGCACATTAGTTAATCTTTGTGAGTAGAGTTTGCTCACTTGTCAAATAATGTGCTTTTTATAGACAAGTTGCTATCGTCTGGTTTAAAGAAACTAGTGCGTAGGTTTTGTGCAATGGCACGAGACCCATGCGGGCACTTCCCAAGGATGGGTAGGATTTGCATGCCTAAACTTGGAAATGCTGGCTGCCGGGATGCGGGAATGTTGGTCATGGGTGTTGCCATTGCAACAAGGTGGCATTGCTTGAGACTGGCTGCTTTTCCTCATCGTCACGTTCTGCTTGGGTACCATTAAAACATGCCGTTAAACGTACTTGCTTGACCGCTGGCTTTGTGAATGCTCGCTGGTTTGCTACCTCTGCATCCTCCAAGTGGCGGACATGGTCTACACCAGCTTCCTCCTTGTTTTTCTGCTTACGCAGTCAGGAGATTTATGTTTGCGTTTTGTGCACTCGGTGACTGTCTTCTCACAAAAAGTGCAACTGCCATTCCTTTTCTTTTCTTAACATTGCAGAAACCATGAGGGCCTACCTCACGCAGCTGCGGCAGGAATGCGGGCAGCGTCTTTGCGACAAGGTTTTCGACGGCGAGACGGGGAAACCAAGCAAGGTAAGTTTTTTACAAGTTCTGTTCTCTGAGATGCCCCCAAAGAACGGCAGCTGAGAGCTCCTACGCTCGCTGCACTTACTGCCTGGTAAGCGGAGTGGAGTGTTTTGTGTAACTAGCGCCGCATCTTTTTGATTTTGCAGTGGTGGCTTTGCTTTGCCAAGAGGAAGTTCATGGACAAGAGTTTGTCGGGCTTTGGCCATGCCTACCAGTGACAAGTGTGTGTTGTGATGGTATCTCGAATGAAGTGTAATTATGAATAAACACTGAATACTGCCTTTACAGTTCTGTACATTAACTGTTGACCTAACTCCTCTTACAAACACGTTGTGTTCAAGGGGACCAAACACCTCTTCCTTTGCTTGAATGTGTATGTTGTTACACAAGTCTGTGTTCTTTAATTCTGGCTACCTTGTTACAATATTTTATATTCAACACAGCTTTCAGGGTTTGAATAGTACTACTGGTGGTCTCAAACTTGATTTTGCCCAGTAATGCTGCAGTAATGTGCTGTTAACCCCACTACAGGAGCATTCCCTGCAGGAATGCATTGAAAAAAAAGCAAAACATCAGCAAAACAAATAAGCTTCGCAATATGTATGTGCCAAAATGCTGTAAAAAATTTGAATGACAGTCGCACAACGGGTGCTGCGAATTTCAACTTCGGCGGGAGTTTTTGATTAAAACCAGGGTACTGAACCAGAACCAAAGCGGCATTTTTGCCGGAACTGAAGCCAAACTGCTACATTTTTAACCGTGCCCAATGCTAACCGAAAAAATAAATAGCAGTTACCAGTTCGCAAAATAACAGTTCAACCATATGCTGTTGGTAAGGTGTGGTCAATGATGGGATTTTCAAGCTTTCTCTGTCATGTGCAGACAACCTCTTAAACGTTCACACATCTTTGTGCTTCCGATAATTGTAAGAATGTAAACACACTGTTCTCAGTCGCAAAGAGAAGAAAGGAATGCCCACCAAAAATGTTTGTTTTCGCCATTGGCGCACGCAAATTGCAAGGCTGTGTCAAAGTCAAAAACAAAATGTCACACTCTGTGGCCTGCAGATGGTACGAAACACTGGCTTTCCACTGCAGTTCTTGGGCCTTGGTTTCGCTGCGACTTTGGAGGAACAAGCAGGCCATAAACTTCATGCACCGCGTAGTGAGGGCCTGCTGTCTTATTGCGACTATATGTTGTGTATGACAAGTCTGACGTTGCGCCAAACTACCGAGCCGTCTTTGTGGCAATAGCGAAGCAACCAGACATTGAGCAAAAATAAATACACGTGTCACATAATGCGTATACTGTGTGTGCGCCATTGAAGCAGCAGTAAGCATGATAGCCAAGCTAATCCTATGATAATCAAGTCAATCCTAGACAACCAGGAAAGCTAAGGATAACCAGCTGAACCTTAGCTCACGCTACGTATATCCTGGCATAGCCGGGCCAAGCCACTGCTAATTTTTTTCTCATTGTGCAAGAAATAATATCCCCTAACCTTACAGACACCACGTATTTTATCATTGTAGACCAACAATTGTAGACTGCATTAATGTAGTCCAAACACTCAGTACAGCACAGAATGGGCCTGTCTAGTTTGTGACCAGTTTTCGAGTCGCTTTGTTTTCAGAAACGCAAATTTACCAAATCTCTGAGCTCTATAAATCCATCGACTTCGATACTCAGGCAGTGGGCTGTTGTCGATAAATTAAAGACCTCCCAAAAAAAAAGATGTCTCCTACTTTTGTCCCTAAATTACAAATTCCATTTGTATCCTCAAAATGTGTAATACGATTTCATATTGTGGCGAAGGTGCATTGGCATGCGCCAGGCAGAGTGGAGATGCCTTCTCACGCATGCTCACCCCAGCTACAGCTAATAACGGCTCGCTGAAGCAACTGCTTTTTGGGGGTGTAGCGAACGCTGTGTCATGTGTTTGTGCGTCTGAATGTCGAAGCTTCATTGTTGATATTTGGTGGAGGGATGTGGGTAGCACCCTTTTACGAGCGACCGGCACCTCCGTGGATAGTCCCAAGTTCACGGGCAGCGCTATTTTTCTATGACGTCTTTGCACGCTTGACTTTGAATCTTAAACCTCAAATTCATTTGTTTTTAGCACACGGTCTTTAATTTCACTTACAGAACCTATGTGGCAAGTTGTTTTGCCCAACAGGATTGAAATGAAGCCACCCGTACCATTATTTTTTTTTAGTTCAGCAGCTGATTAAAATTGACATTCGCTGGAATGGCATGTGTTCGGTGCCCACTGAAGGTCGCTGCTAATTAATTTTGTCTGGTGAATTTACTGACTGAATTTTTAAATTTTTTTACCTGTTCTTTACAACCCTTGACCATTATGGGAAATGAAATGCCGACATGAAAATATGAACGAGAACAAGCAAAATTGAGATATGCTGTTCGTGGAGGTCCAATAGTGGCACGGCATTGGTAGATTTGGAAAGCCACATTTACCAACTTCAAGCCACGCATCAATTTGACCTGCATGGAAAGGAATCACTATTTGTGCATTCTAGTTCATATTTTCGTAATCGCGTTTCATTTGTTCATGACTACATACATCATTTGTTTATCTTTTGTTCATGACTACATCATTCGTTCATGACTACATACAAGTGCCTTGGGCCTAAAGCGTTGTGCAGGCACTTTAAATGTTGCAGTACAAATAAGAAGCACAACATTACAGAACCAATTCTTTTATTAGCTAGGTGTACACACCAAATGATGCCAACTGCACTAGCTACAAAATGCACTTCTACACACTTTTACCGTGACATTCAATGCCAACACAAGTATCGTACAAACAATATACAATTATCTTACAAACACCAGCAACATATTTGCAGTTGACACACTTACCGAATTTAGGCAACTTACACTGGCAAGGCATGCACACTATTGCTTGAGCTTACTCAAAAATACAACGCACTCTTTCATCTGCTCCAAAAGTAGGCGCTTCATTCAAATACATTGGCAACCGATGATATCACTGGTGAGGTATGCAGCCCAGCACATTTCAAGCCCACGTCGGCACAAAGCGTATCACAGTGTGCAAACCCGAGTTGAAAGTTTCAATGTGGGTGGAAACCTGCCTGCTGTGTACATAAGCAATGGCATCCTAGTAAAGAAAAACCACATTTTCGGGCTGTACAACTCGTAAGGTATTGGCAGGAACTTTATTTTCACTCTGCTATCTTAAAAAAAAAAAAAAAAGAAAGAAAGATTGCTGAAATGTTGGAGAAGCTTGTCTTCAACCTCAATACGCGAACTTGTGCACGACAAATTTCCACTTAGTTAGGTATGATTGTATTGTACAATCAAACTGCAGGCCCACACAAAAGACTCGCCACAGTGGCGGGCGAGAGATTTAAAATGGTCCTATGTGTAGGAACAGAGTTTGGCAGTTCTTGATGCCGTGGAAATTGGGAGAGCAAGACACTTTGCAGGGTCCAACAATAAAAGCGGCAATTTAGAACTAAAATAACCGGTCCGCAAGAAACCAGTGGTGTTACTTAACAGCAAAAAAGTAAGCCACAGCCTCTGCGTAGCGCATGTGTCACTCCACGAGCCGAACTGTCATAGCTGCTGCGTTTTTCTTTAATTTGTCGGGGTTTAGAGAAGTCCAGTTTTAGAAGGGAGGCTAGATCTGGTGTCTGCCGCTGACGGCTAGCTTGCTCCTCAGGCATTTGAACCAAACATCAGTGTTAAAGGGGTCATGAAGACAAAATACAAGTTTAGCTCATAAAGACGACTGCGTTGTCCCAAAAACAATGCCATTAATTTTATCACAAACTTCAAACAAATAATTAAAGGACACGGATAAAACAGTGGCGACTCTGCAGACCAAGAAACATAACTAGGCGCTTGTAGTGTGGCCGCCATATCCTCCTGATCGAATCACTTGAATGCTTGTGTTTTTGGTGGTGGCCTTTATGGCATTAGTCCTTCCCGTAAAGAGTCATTGTGGTGTTTCTTGCGTTTTCTTTTTTTCAATTTAAAAAACAACTTTCATGGCTGGAATGCAGCTTAAAAAGTTATGTATGACAGGGCCTTTTAAATTAAAGGCCAACTGCACTCAAATTTCACCTCGGCCAAATTTGTTTTTAATGCGTAGTAAGTACCCCCAAATAAGCTGAGACACAAGTGGTAGCCCCGTGAAACGCCTCGTTAATCAGTCAGAAGCGTTTAAAAAGGCTCCGCCGCAGACCACTCTGCACCTGCCGGCGGATCGCGTAAACAGCCATGACGCGCCTGTGACGTTCCAGCCGACGGTGGCTTTTTCCTCTGGCCAGCCACGCAGCGGGAGAACCGGTCGAGCTCTGCTGCCCCGTGCGCGCGTAGAGCTTGCGCGCAGACATTCTCCCGAACTGGTGACCGTCCGGCCGCTCGCTGGACGGCTGCAACGGCTGCAATGGCCGCGCTCTCCTCGGTTTCGGTTTCAAAATCGCCGATTTTTGCTGGTCGCTTGCGGCGTCCACGTGCGTATTTCAGCTGTTGTATTTTGCATGTTGCTTTCTTTTTAAGCAGACTATACGGAAATAGGGTTTTCAAGAAGTCGAAATTTTGAGTGCAGTTGGCCTTTAAATGAAGTCTTATTTTGTCTTTGTGGTTCCTTTAACAGAATTAAGACCCACACACACTGGGTGGTAAGCAACAGTACCATTAGGGAAGAGGTATTTTACCAGCACGAACACAAAGAAAAGCTAGCAGTCTTTCATACCACAACATGAAAAACTGCTGGTTTCTTTGTCCTGTCCCAAACAAGAACTGGTATTTTGAAATAGGAGCAAATGTCTTGCAGCCTCTGAGTTGCATTCTTGGGGGGGAATTTTCAGTTGTGTCCATATCGAGGGAGGCATGATTGGCTGAAAGATGACCTAGATGGGGCATCAGTTTCTGTAAATGCCATCGGTCCGCGGCCTCGCAAATACAACTATGCTGCGATTGGAAGGGTCACAAAAGGGACATTTTCGAAACGGACACAACTCGTGGAGTTCTGCTACTGCCCCGAGCTAATGTTTGAACGGGGCTTGTGGACACACTGACGTCACGAATAAGACACAGCTTTGGCTGAACGCTGACCCCACTTGCCCTTCTCTACTTGCAATAAAACCACGCAGCTTCCGCTTACTGAAGACAGTTCCCATTTACAACAAAAATGAAAGTGCCCAAAAAAGGACAACACTTAGTTTACCAGACAATCTGAAAATAACCGGGGATGATTAAAAGCGAAAGACATCTCTGTCACATAGCAGCAAAACAGAAAAATCCCCTGGCAGTCTTTTTCACAACAACCTGCTGTGAAGCCCTGAGTGATACAAGTGTACAATTACTACAATACAGTCGTGCCAAAATGGGAAATGCAGCATCACAAGCCATGCTGCAATATCCATGGCAAAAACCCTCTAAGCAATATAAAAGTTCTTAATAAAGTGTCAGAATAGCAGCTTGCACACTGCCAACTGCGATCGTGAGCCCAAGGACCACGGACGATAGAAACAAGAAAAAAAAAAAAAGCACATACAAAACGAAATAAACGTATAAGGCACAAAGCATGCCTCCCATAAAGACCTCAAACGAGCGTGCCTAAAAAAAAAAACAAAAAAAAAACACACTTCCCACTACTCTCGTTCATAAAAACAATGGCAGTGATTCGTCCCAGTTTATTAAAAACATAACCGCACAGATTTAAAGCCGGGATGACATAAACTGATTAAAATATACGCGGATACAACCGTCCTTGACGGCTAAATTCATTCATTCAGAGATTTGTACATAAATACTTTCTAAAAGGACAAACACATGGAAAAAGCTTCTCAATCATAACCCAGAATCTATCTGCCATGTTCACAGCTTTCAAATGTAGCTAAGCGAGTCAATTGTACGAATCCAAATGAAGAGCACAAGTCTTGTGTAGTCATAAAAACTTGGAAACAAGCACACCGTCTCAGGCAGCAAACACGAAACATGATCGGCCTTGGTCATGTTTCGTTATCATGACCAACTGAAATAAAGTACATTAAAACATGAGGGCAAAATGACCCCCTGAGAGGCAGTGAATTCGGCACAATGCTAAAAATAACAAAAAAAAAAAAAGCCAAAATGACAAAACAAAAAAATGGAATGCCACCTACTAACTGTGTCCATGACTTCAGGAACCACTGCTCTTGTCCACAGCAAGCTGCGACCGTTCAGCAATGCACAACCATGACTATGGCATCCCCAACATGGCCAGGTAAATGGGATATTCCCCAACAAAACACGTCTGTGAACTATTTTAAGACAACCCGGGGAATGAAATAAGAACAAAACATCAACGGGGATCTTAAAGTGGCCCATGACTACCAACACATGCTTTTGCCGCTATGAGCACCCCATACCTACTCTACACCAAGCCAGCAAAGGGAAACGTTGCCGGCAGTGTGACTTTGCATGGCTTGGATTGGCTTGATTCGGCTGCTGGGAGAATGTCAGAGCAGAGGATGTTAGCATGGTGAAGGTTGCTTCGAGTCTGTCTCTCCATAGACCCCGAGGAGGCCGCGGTGTCTACTCCCAGCAATTCCATTTCTTGTGCAACCCGCGCGTAATGAAGATGGCTATAAATATCGATGCGACGTTTGGGAGGAAAATTCCCCTGGCACTGCACGTCGGGACGATGAAACGAAGGCGAATGATGATGACGCATGGTCCACAGCCAGGAGGAAAACAAAAACAAACAAAAACACACACAGCGTGCCAGCTTGTCAGCAGACAGGCAGTCGAGCGTGACAAGGAGGCACTTCTCCGCACACGCACACTGGGTTCTGACCCTACGCATAAGCGGCTAGTTCGGCTCATAGTCTCGTCTTCCGCGCACGCATCTTTGGGTGGTCGATGCCGGGTGCTGCCCCCACCGCCACGTTTTCGTTGTCGTGGTGGGTCCGCTTCTGCGTCGCAGCCTCCTCGGGGTCCGCAGCTCCCAGGGAGAGGCGCCGCTTGACGCCGCCCGCTGCAGCATCGTTCTCCTGGGCGGCATTGCAGGCCGCCTCTTTCTCCTCTTGACCTCCTCCGGCTGCCTGCATTCACACTCCACCCTGGGCTCCCGGTTGCAGTCGTGCAGGGCGTCAGTCCTCCCTGTTGCCGCCGCTGCCGCTGCTGCTGCAGGCGGAGACGCGGTCGGGTAGACGCGCCGAGGCGTCAGGATCACCACTTGCGGAAGGTCCCGCATGTCGTCTTCGTTCCGATTGCACTGACATACCGGAGGAGCAGGAGACCCTGGGGGCGTCAGCTCCTCTTCTGTATAAGTGGATGGAAGGTAGCAGGGATGGTGGGAAGAGAGAGTGTTGAAGGATCGCCACAAATCTCAGCACCAGCTAAACTCAATATTGATTGAAAGCATTCGGTGACGACATTTTTCTAATGCAACGTCATCCTGCAAGTGCACTGCATATGAGCGCCAATATGCTGTTTCTTTTGTTGAGCGAGTTAAAAACATAACTTTATCAAGCCTTGGTGTTCTTTAGCCGCTGCCAAATGTCCCCAGGCCACGACAAAAGTTTCAATGCCACAGATAATCAGAGGCAGAAGCTCAACCTAGAGTGCGACCAAAAATATTTTTTGTGTAAATTACTTTATTTCAGACCTAGCAACTTTCGGCATTGTACGTCTGGGTATACCACAGATGTAGGGATGGGCGAATATTCGGTATTGTCGAATATTCGATCGAATAGCTCTCTATTCGTTATTCGCTTCGATCCGAATGCGGGTATTCGATATTTTCGAATTATTCGATGCTCCCGAATAGGCAGCTAAAAGCCAAGCTTTTTGGTCAAGCTTTCCGAGAGTTACCCCAGGCTTGGCTCAAGACCCACTGACGCGGACATTTCTATTATCAGTGCCGGCACTGCCGAGTTGCTGCCTTGCCTAGAGGTTCGACGAAGCTCTCGGCCGCCAGCACACTTAAGTTAAAAAAAAAAGGCGCAACTGAAACGACACCGCTCCGAACATAGCGGCACCAAGCCAGCAGACTTGTACAGGCCGCCATTTTGAATAGGCATGCCGCCATTTTGAATAGGCTCGCACAGCGCGGCAGTACGCCGCACTAAGCGAGCCTATTCAAAATGGCGGCCAGCCACTTGCGCTTTACTTGGCTACGGCCGAGGATACTAGTGGCTACAATACTTCTTTTTTTAGCGGAGCTTCTAGGCGGCGCTTAACTCTGCGAGTTTCTAGGCGGCGCTTAAACTTGTGAATGAGCAGCCGGCGGAAACTGCTGCACCTAGAGCATGTGGCGCAACAGGCGCTTCTTCATGAAAACTTGTGAATACAGCAAAGGAAAGCTGTGTGTAAGATTTTGCAATAAATGTTCAACTGGTAATAGTTTTACACAATGCTGTGCCTACGTGAGTTCTAATTATTAGAAAAAAATGTGTACATTAGGTCACAAGTTGCTCATTTGTCTTTGTGATTTGCAATGTGTACTATTCGAACTATTCGATTCGAAATTATTCGACCAAATCACTATTCGCTTCGAATTCGCTTCGAACCTCGAAATCTATATTCGCCCATCCCTACACAGATGGCTATGCAGGAGGTTGATGCATGCCAATGGCACGCATCAAGAATTCATCAATGTTGGCCTTGCAGTAAAACTGACAACGGTGCCGTTCAAATTCGGTACGCTAGCAAGGGGCAGGTCTCACAAATGGAGACAGCCATTTGGCATAACTCCTATTCAAGGGCAAAAACAGGCGCCCAGTTTGCACTTTAAAAGGAGACTGAGCTCTAGGAATGAAAAAGACGAGAATGAAATGCACAGGCACAGGACAAAGCCGCGATAACAGCACAAGCCAGTGACAGAGCTTAGCACGTTTAAAGGCAGCCAATGCCAGATTGGCAACGATAGATAATGCAAGCACCTGCAATTCATGACCACTGAGCGTTCCACTCTGAAGTAATGGGGGGGAAGACGGTTTTTGCATCCTTCCAGTCCCCCTGTGCAACTGACAGCAAGACAAGGTTGTCACAGGGGTGGTGCACTAGGTTTGTTATTGGCCTGCTTACGTCTCGTACTAACAGCACTGCTAGTACGAGACTTTAATGCTGTCACTTTTAATGTGACAGCATTAAATCTCCCTAAGTTCACGCAAAAAACCGGCGTCCCCTAGGAGTAGCTTTGGCACGTTAATCTCGCAAAATTTCAATTTGGGACACAATGACAAATAAGCCCTTCCACAGATTCAAGATTACAAGCTTGATGGAAGTGAAAAGTGAAAACGCCTGTGTGTTCGAGATTTCGGCACACGTTAAAGAGCCCCAGGTAGCAAAATTAATTCGGAGCTACGGCACGCCTCATCGTCTGCGTAGCATCGATGAGGCGCGCCGACCCAATCAATCAATCAACCAATCCAATCAATCAACCAATCAATCAAGACCACAGGCTCGCACGTCCGCTCGACGTTGCACTCACCGGGAGGGGAGCGAGGACGTGGCGCGAGCACCTGGTCGGGAGAAGGCGTTTCCTCTCGAGGCCGCAAGCGGCGCATGACCTTCTGCCGCATGAGGACGTCGTTGCGGGATGGCCCCGGCGGGTCTAGCATCACCGTCACCACGCTAGTGTTGTCGGCGCGCGTCTTGACGCGGCTCCAGCGGATCAGGGCCTCGTCCACCAAACACTTGGATGGGTTGTGCACCTGTTGCTCCGGCTGCACACGATTGCACAAAGCGCGTTAGGGTTAGAAGGTTCACGGGCAGGAGAGGGACCAAATCCTCACCAGGCACACACAGTGCTCCATCGTGCACCACCACAAACTGTCACAAGTACTGTACATGTGAATGCTCACCAGCCCAAGGAGGTTAACACCCGGGCCCCAGAGTAAGAACAAGACAGGAGTGGAAACGTCGCTTTCTAGGGCAGCCAGATAATGTCACAGGTGCTTGGCCAACGTTAGGCTAGCGGCATCTGTCGCGGGAAAACAAACTGTGCGGTCGCCGCAATCGGCATTTCACTGTGCAGGGGTGGAATGAACCGTGGCCGCTATTCATCTATCAGGTGACGCTACTCTCTCCATTGCTGTCACAGCTGCGAAGCTTTGTGGTCCACATTGGTTTTCATCTGGTGACTCACGTGCGCCCACCGCAATCGGCCGTTCGGTTTCCTATATATATTCTTGCTCCATGGTCACTCGATACCATCCACACCGGTGCGTGCAACTCACGGTGTCGCGCATCAACGTTAAAGCGGCACCAAGGCTGGCAGAAAGCCAACCGGCCATCTTGTAATTGCAGTGGTTTTTGCCCCTACATGGTTCTAAGCCCCCTAGATATACCTTTCTCTGGCACCTCAAGTGCAAACTACGACGTTGTAAGGCCAATTAAAGAGGATTGGAGTGCTGGTGGAGGAAAAGCAGAGAGGGGAAATGTAACGTAGGACAGCTATACTCGGTTACAACTTAAGAACGGCACCGAAGTTGCCGCTGTGCCTCATCACCGCAGCCGGATGTCACTCCGCGCAGCACACAAGTAGCGCGTTACTGGGAATATTTTGAACATGGCACGAGCCGTTTTTGTATCGTTTTGGACCTAATATGCTTATAAACTACTGCAGCGACGGCAAACAAACTACGCGAGAAAAGGCAGACGCTATCACGCATTCGTGGCAGTCTCCTTTCAAAACGCGCGCGACCGTTGACATCCGGGTCCGTCGCTTAGGCGGAGTGATACCGCACATGAGCTGGTGCCGTTCTTAACTTGTTTCCGAGTATACCACCAGCAACAGGCAAAATTTAAGTCCAGCCTGCCGCTAAGAGCAGCACAAAAATTTAAAGAGCAGTATTACACAGATAAAGTAATTTCTTTGGTGTGATGACACATCTGCACTCCAATATAAAGGAGACATCGTAATCAATCACTCAATCAACTCTCATTAGTGACTCACCGTGGCACCTTCAGGGGCTTCAAGGACAGCACGCTCGTTTTCCTGCTCGGCCCGCTGAACTATGCGCACAGCGTCCCGGACGTCCACCATGTTCCAGAGACCATCCGAGGCCATCACGATGCACCGGTCACGCCCCCAGTCCAGCTGCACCACGCTCACGTCCGGCTCGGGGCTTACCACAAATTTTCCCGCCACGTAGTTGTAGCTCCAAAGGTCACCTGCAACGCAAATGCCAAGACTGAATACGACTGCCCCACTTTTAAAGGTCGTTTGACTCTGGTCTGTGTCGGCCCAGAAGGTATTATCAGTCGCTTCTTCAACTGAAACCTTACTAACTTACTTTGCAGCTACTACACAAAATGCAACAGTAACGCGATGAACCAAACAGAACTTTTGTCATTTTACAGGACACGTTCAAATGTGCACCCAGCAAGCTTGCGATGGACCTTTTTCCAGTAGCGTAGCCCTGTAGTGGCGGCCGCCCGAACCACACTTAGGGGAATATAGAAGAACACGCCCCCTTTTTTTCCGCCTGCCCTGTGCAGTTGAGGAAGCCACCCCAGGCGCCATGCGTGGTTCTGGTGGGAGAGAATTTTTCTATGGCGGCCGTAGCGCCTACCTGACAGCCGCTTTCATGGCTCGGAAAACGGAGCAACGCTGAGCTGGCTCAGCGTTCGCAAATGGCTAATCCAATATGGCGTTGTTCTGTTTACATTTTGCCCCCCCCCCCCAAGAATGGTGGATTGGTCGCTGGGAGCGAGAGTAGCGCTACTAAAAGAAGGTCCATTGTCTGCGATTGCAACTACAGCCGGGACTAGCTGTTGCCAGACTGCAGACTAACTAACAAATAGGGCCACAATTTCGAATGAAACAATTCCATATAAGTTACAATAACGAAGGTGTACATACTATGTAAACTTCAGTTTATTTATGAACGCAACCTTTTATCAAGTGCATGGTTCAGTGAGGAGCAACACAAGAAATGTTGCAATTGAATTCGTTCGTGATAGTCCTGTTATGTTCAAAACGAAGCAGCGGGAGAGCTTCTACATGCTGGTTACACACACGGAGCAAACACGTACACAGTTTCGTTCAGGGAACCTACAGCGACGCGGTGCCAGTCCCTCGTAACGGCCCCCTGGAAGCACTGCAGTGCTCACCGAGTGATCGTGCCACAGCCAGGAAGGGGATCTTGTCGAAGTGGGTGCTCCGGCGCACGGGGCCACGGTGGCCAATGCACGGCCGGTTCCAGACCACCCGGTCCACGCCGGACTTGTTCATTACAAGTCCGCCCACACTGTGGATGCGCTCCTTCTCCATGGGGCTTTCGGGCTTGTGGTCGCGCGTCAGGGGCTGTGGGAACCACTGGTCACCATCTGCGTGGCAGGCAGCCGTGGGTTTGCAAGGTGACTACAATCGCACGCACAGTGTCACAGTGTTGGAACGAAAATTCCTCGGGGCACATAAAGACAAAATACAACTTTGTTTAGTTCAAAAGAACTTGCCCTTGGTAACTCACTCAGATCCCTCCGAATCCCAAATATTAAAAAGTCAAATTTTTGTGCTGCGTAGACATAATATAAGAAGGACTGACGTGGTATCGGCCATCACTAAAAACATAGTTCTAAGCATATTAACTGCTTGTTAGCATTCAAGTAATATAACCATGCAGACCTTGGCAATCAGCCAGCCATATTACTTTGTGTTGGTTTAGATCATAGCACAAACTAATAGCACAAATGAGATTCTTTGTCATACAGAAATCGCCGTAAAGTGGCTGGGAGTCGTCACTGCTTTATATGCTTCCTTTAACACCTCGATTACTTCTTTGAAGTTTGCAATATGACAAAGACGTCTTTTTAACTCTGTGGTCCGTTGTTGGGTCCTGCCCAAAAATGCAACATGGCCATAGCAGACCACTGTCGGAGTACGACGCCCGAGTTGGGTGTTCAAGGGTACATTTCGCAGTTTTTCTCACTGCGATGCGTCCGAATTCTTTTTGTACATGATGCGCCATCTCTTGAGGGATAAGTAAACATTGTCTGTTGAAGCTTCCTTCTCTTTGCACTAGGGTGCAGGAGCACAATGTTCAGCATGGGCCTACTGGATTCCGGAGCGTTTTCACGTGCGCGCTGTTCGCTGGGAAGCATGGCCGCTTTTTCATCACGTGCGTTCTACGGTGGTGCACTTAGCGAAAGCAATGGTTGACCTCAGTGAGGAAGAGAATCGCATGCCACCATCAGTTAGCCATGATTGTGATTTGATAGAAGCGAGTGGCGAAGACCATGGCAGCGGTGGAGACGGCACCGTGCGGATCATTACTCTGCGAGCTATGCATCTTGTTGAAAGACAATGAAATGGTGGCAAAAGCTTTTCTTCCTGGCATCTAGAGGTTTCCATTGTCAATAGGCGTACACAGCTGCAGAATTGTGGAGAGAAAGGGTAGCGAAACCTGCAATACTGCCGCAACCTCACCCAACAGCTGGTAGGTGAGGAGGGCTCGAGCCAAAAAGCAGAGCCTGTCTGGACGTATGGAGTGCGAAGAAAGGCTAGATAGGATGGCCTATTTCATCTACAAGCTGCCAGGCCAAAGCAGCAAGGCCTGTGCTGTTTGTAGCAATAAGAAAACAAAAGGAAGCTGGAGGGAAACTGTTTTGCTGCAAAACCTGCAGCGAAAACCTCAGCCTGTACCCACGAGAATGCTTGGAGCGGTTTCACACGTTGCTCAATTATTGGCAAAGGAGTCGCAAGCAGAATGCAAGAGAAAAAATAAATATCCTGTGAGTTTTTCTTGCACAGTTTGTGTTTTTCTTTGAGACGCCAGAAACAGGCAAAACAGTTGCAGACCAGAACTGCCGGAAAGAGGGCAAACTTTCCGTACTGGAAGGGGTTAATGCACCGAAATAGTGTTTTGTCTTTATGGCCCTTTTATGTCTGCTTATGCGCTTCAAAGGCAAAAAGCACTACTACTTCCCTTACTTATCAGACTTTTGCTGCATATCGTGCTCTATTTCCGTAAACGAGGTTCCGTAGGGCAAACAGGGCGATGTATTAATGATCGACTGCATGAACACGCTAACTCGTTAAAAGGTGTTCCTAACACTCATCATTCGGCTCACTGTGAAAAATGCGAATGCAAACCTCTGTTCAAGAAGTGTCAAGTTATCAAAACATACAGAAACCAACGTCGTCGTGAAATTTGTGAGGCGCACCGCATTTATGAACGCAGTGACACGTGTGCAAGCACTCCACCATTGGCCTTACCATCAAAAGAAATAAGATATCTGTCCGTTTCCCTCGCCTTGCCAAGTTTGCAAGCTTATGTTCTTTGTGCCCCCCCCCCCCTTTTTCTTCATGCCCCAGTCCGTCCTTTGCGCTGTTTCGCCGTCTTTGGATATGTACCAACCAGCCCAAAATTTTTGCCTTGTTGAAGTTTCTTCGCTATCATTTCTTCATCTTTCAGCGATAACTACTTCGACAGACACCTCAGGTCAAGGTTTCCCCGCTGCAGCCAACTCGTCCTAGGAAAACTGGTCAGGGAGACTGGTCAAAGGGGGCATCTCGTTCTAGGTGATCCCGTACTAGGAAAGGTGGTAGCACTGACCTTCTCGTACTAGGAAAAGTCGTCTCGCGGTTCGATTTTTGGCCGATGTCGAGGATAAACGGAAGGGAGAGGAAGTTAGTGGCTTCAACTCTTGTAATTACTCCCAGGTTGACCTCTTCAGAGTTCGGGGGGTCCTCTGCTTTAGTTAGTTTGCAGGCGGTGGTTGAAATGATTTTCCTATTTCAACACGTTCCTCTGGTTTTTCTATTTCAACACGTTCCTCTGTTCCCTTCTTAATTCCCTTCCTGTTGAAAAAAAAAAATCAAATTTTTTTTTACTGGGTTATTCTTACTGGTTTGGTTTATTTTTGTTATTTTTCTTCTCCTTGGCACCACAGCTTCCAGGTATTTATCATCTTAATATTTAGCGACTCGCCGTTTTCGTTACCTGAGTTATACCAGTTGCTATCTTTCAATGTTCTTAGACGAATATCAACTGCACCCAGTCAAGCATCTGATCTTTCCTTGGATGCCTTCAGAAAGAGCAGTCCCAGCAAGAGATGAGGATCGCGCAGCTGGATGCTGGTCAGCAACCGCCTGGTCTACCAGCGAAGTACCGGGCTCTCAACGCTCGCATCTTGAGGGTGCTGGAAGACCACAACAGTGCTCGACCACTTGCAACACTAGAAAGCATCGCGCGAAATGTTCGGCTCTAAAACACAGGCCGCATCGATCCACAACGTGCGATTCGTTAAGAATAAACACTTTTCAACGTTTTTTCATTCACTTCTTGATATACTAGTCCCTGGTCATTTCTTGCATGGCCGCACGTATTGCAAAAGTATGCCTTCAGCGTTTGAAGCACCAATTATTGGAGCTTCCCGAAGTGCTATTTTCATGTCTCGTAGCGCTGACACTGTTCGAAACGGGCGTGCGCATGACCATAGCATGGTGAAACCTGTGGAGACAGCCGGGAGCCGAGGTCTACAGCGATCGAACAAGAGGTAAGCAACAGCTACATATCCCGTTTATAAAT
Organism: Haemaphysalis longicornis; assembly: GCA_013339765.2. Taxonomy (NCBI): domain Eukaryota; kingdom Metazoa; phylum Arthropoda; class Arachnida; order Ixodida; family Ixodidae; genus Haemaphysalis; species Haemaphysalis longicornis. The sequence continues at coordinate 159,684 of JABSTR010000235.1, forward strand.
AAAGCATAGAAAAAGGCTAGTTAGCAAAGCTAATAAACTTAATTACTACAATAGTGTACACGCAAGTCATACTCGCAAAAAATAACGGAATGAAAGTTACCCAGCTTTACAATCATCGTTGGTCAGAAGACATGAAAACAAAAAGATCAAAATATTAAAAACCGAAAATTCAGAACCAAATCGCAAAGGTATGCCCAATACAGCACAGTCAACCAATTACCTAAAAAGAAAAAGAAAAAAAAAATGTATTAGAAAGACAAACGGGCAAACGAAATCTAATTAAAGGACTTACGTGATTAGCTGCACAAAGAAAAAAAAAAAGCATTCAGATACGTTGTCTTGTCTGTCGTGTTCTTCAAAGGCCACAAAAGAAACATTAAGGTTGGTAAACTGAAGGAGTGTAAAAATGTTTCCGCATAAGTAGAGAATTATATGGGTTTCTGTACTCTTTCTTTGAACATGCTAGACGAAAAATGTAAATTGCGACGAGTTGGCCGAGTGGCCAGTTGCCCTAGGTTACGAGTTTCCCTAGTGCGTGATGGCCTATGACGACTTGCCCTATGTGACGAGTTCACCTATGTGACGAGTTCACCTATGACGAGTGGGCTGTGACGAGTTCACTTTTGATGAGTTCTCCTAGACCCCTGCGGAGATACGGGTTTGATTCCCATGCACACTTCAATGTGCTTACTCCTTGCAACTACGGCTATTTTCTGTAACGGATAACCACAATGGGGCCCCTAAATGCACAATGCCGCTTCGTGGGAGTGCGCAGCCAAATGTGGCGGGAGAGAAGAAATCTTGTGAATCGCTTGTTTAAAGTGATCACAACACAAAGAGCAACTTTAGAGTGGGTGCAAACTGTATGTATTAAAATAACCCACCCTCCCACAAACCACACTGTGGTTTTGTTCTGAACATGCCAGGTAGCGCCACCACTCTAAGGTGGTCATTTTTTCATCATGGCCATAGGCTCTCCCATTGGGGGAAACAGTTCCTATTCAACGTCTAAATAAGCATATAAGCAAATAAGTGACGCCATTAGTAGTGTAGAGGATGTCAAGGATGCCCCTATGCAATGCTTTTATATCTGAATGTTGAAAGACACTATGGTTCAGTCTACGAAGACCAAAAGCAGAGCAGTGCAGAACAAGATGTTCCACGTTTGCTTCCCACACAGTGCGACAAAAGGTACATGTGCAGGGCGCAGCGGTGCCAATGCCCTTCTTCCCTCCCTATTCCCGCACCAGCGACCTTCAGTCCTCCCCTTCCTAATAAAAGAATTTATCATCATTAGTAGTATTCAATGTTGTGAAGACAAAACACAAGTTTGCTTCATTAACAGAGAGCTTTGCCAAACAACGATAACAATGTTAATAAAACTTCGAACATTAAAGCAGCAGCGACTCAACAACCACTTTCTCCCCCGACCACAGCTACCACCAAGAAGCATCAACGCGCGATTGTAGTGGTGTCTAGCTCCATTTCATCATACCGCAAGACTGCATGTTGTCTCCATGGCCCCATTACATAAACAAAATAGACCAATAAGACATCATGAATGAAAAATCAGTTTTGCTCGGAACAGTTTTTGGACACGCTCATTATTGTTGCAACACCCATAACAAGCTCTCCGGGTGACTTTTCCCTAGCTTCAAACAATGCACGTATGTTCAGCCATCAAAGTTGCAATGGCAAATGCCCTGGTAAGACCAAGACATAAGCTGTGACAGCCATTAGCTGCCTGTTTATTGGAAAGCTAGACAGCCTGTTTCTATAACTCTGAGAAGCAGGCTGTTTTCCCAGCTTGAAGGGGGTGATGATCGCTTCCATGCTGTCTTACAAGGCCGTTATCCTGTTAATGAACTTGGGTGTGGTGTTGGTACATAAACTGGAATATTATGGAAGTCCCGTTCAATTGGACATAAATTCAGTGTACTAGCGCAATGTCGCCGGCAAGCTTATTCAGGTACAGCCAACAGAAGACTCACCCACACTCTCGTATCCAAGCACTATCCTTGAATCCCCAACATGCCCAATGTACAGCTTGCTCTTCCGGATGAATGCGATGCTTGCCGTGGTGCCTGAAGTGCTTGGCAAACCGGACATCGTCTTCGGCCATTTCCCTGTTACAGCATTGAGAAAAACAAATGCGGAGTTGTCAGGCACGAAAGTATACAATCTTCGATACACCTACGGTGCGTTTACACTCTTTTTGATTGCAATGCATTTATGCTGTGCAGCAGTGCCAAAATACACAATGATGTGGGCACAATTAAAGCTTTATGGCACTAAATTTTCTAATTCTGGGGTGTAACACGCCGGAGCTACACTCAGGCTATGAAGCGCGCTGTAGTGGAGGCCTCCAAGTTAATTTTGACTACCTGGGGATTTTTAACGTGTGCCGAAATCTCTATGCACAGGTGTTTAAGCTTGCCGCCACCATATGAAAAGCGGCCGTGGCGGGGTGCTCATTCATAACATCTACCCCTGTACTCAGTAGAGGCTGAAGTCTGAAATGTAACTCTGCATCATGTCATGGGCACAAGATAGCAGGACACAAAGCTGCCTGATTTACCGCTTTGGCTTTGACAAGAGCGGCTCTCGCGCCATTGTTTGAACACCCATCATTGGAAGCGCTGGGCTCAAGGCTTTATGGTAATTTAGCACTTTGTAGGAAGTTCAGCTTTCGATGTTCGATTTTCTATTAAGGAAGCAATGCTCCGTCCATTTCTTTGTTGCTGTGCTTACAATATGTCTTCGCTACTGCATACCTGCCAACCTGGGGACTTCGAAAATCTGGAGGTTCACGACGGGGGGGGGGGGAGCTTTTTCTTTAATGCAGCACATCTGATGTCTAGTGTACATACAAGATTCATCTTTAGTTTTTTACTGGGTATCATGGCCACAGTTCATTTCACCGACAATGGCAGTTGTCTTCGTTGCCACACCCGCAGCGCTTCGCCAGTTCACACTTGGGAAACATCTTGCGCAGAAGTGGCCCAACGTGATCACTCACGCTTAGCAGCAAATTGTGCTCGATAAGAAATCCCCCGAAAAGACACTCCGCACGCACAACACTGTCTTCATTGCTGTTGCCAAATAAGTTGCTCACAGTACTCTGCTTCTCAGCAGCACGAAGGAAGCTTTTGGTGCTTAGTAGTCCCCAAATGCAGTTTTAAGTCTCCTTTACCGCTTGTCGCATGCGCAATTCGTGCAAAATCCGAACTGTTCGTCTTTCCTGTACGGCACGAAACACAAGAATTCTCAAGTGTAACACTTCAAGAAACATTGTAAATACTTCTTCTTGGGTTTCAACGACGCCATGACGTAAAGAAAGCTGTGAAAAGCAGAATGTTTCTACATTCAGTCCCGACTCAACGCACTGTCCAGACCACATGTGAACAAAGTTAAGCTTGTACACTCCGTGCACACAAACGGCTTGGATTCCAAGCCGACTTCGGCTAGCTACCCAGCTCGTGATCGCAATGTGGCTGTGCTGCATAACGCAGTTTTTTTTTTTTTTCGAGAGGGGCTGGGGTGGTTTATCGGGAGATTTATGGCTGAGTCCGTACAATCGGGGAAATTATGTAAGAAATCGGGATTCTCCCGGGTAAATCGGGAGAGTTGGCAGGTATGCCACTGTCGCAAGACTGTAACAGACAGAAAGCTGTGTGATTTACCACTTTGACTGGCTTTTACGAGAGCGGCTCTCGCGCCTTTGTTTGAACACCCATCATTGGAAGCGCTGGGCTCGAGGCTTTATGGTAATTTAGCACATAGTAGAAAGTTCAGATTTGACGATCGACTTTGTAGGCAGCACTGCTTCGTCCGTTTGTTGTTGCTGTGCGTATACTGTGTCCTCGCCGCTTCCGCCAACTCGGCCAATAGGAAACTAGTTGCGATCTTTAAATTTGTGGCAATCGAACTCGGCACGGAGTACCTTGCTGTGCTGCTTTGCTTACGCTCAACCAACATGCAAGTTGAGCCGAATGATGACAAACTGTTTAAAAACTCCCTGTGTGACTGTGTTTTTAATCCATGGCAAATAATCTCAGCTGATACGTGGTCCTACAATAGCTGCGCAAACGTAAAGACATTCCAAGCTGAGTTGCCCCGTCACAGTCACTCGAATTTTGTAAACAAAAACAAACTCCTGTCCTTTTCCTTAGAAAACAACATCCGAAACTGTGTTTGTGTTTGAAACGCGGTGTGCACGAAAACGTAACAGTTGGAGTAGAAGCTAACGACAGTGGGGTTTCAGTTAACGATACGTACTGTACAGTTCTTAACGGCCAATCAGTCCTAAAATGCTGGCTGGCCAGCGCCAAGATCACACAAAAAATGCAACACGGCAGCCAGCGTGCCACGTTCACATAAAACCGCGCGCACAATCGGGCACAATGGGCAAAGCACAGCTGCCGAACAAATGTTAGGCTTAGCGTCACAGGCGTGTTGCATCACGGGTAGCGCCGCCGCTGGAGAGGCCGATCTCGCTTCCCGTGACCCAACAGCCGAGACGGCGGGCTAGCGGCGAAGCGGTGCGGCACGAGGAAAACGGCCCCAGCCGCAGAAGAAACTCACCGACTTCCTTCCACATGCCCAGATGAGTTGTGAGGAAGCCGTGCTTGATCGCGCGCAACACGTGCTCATCATCGTTGGACCAGAAATCGCTCTGCTTCACGATAGCGTCGAGCAGATGCTCTTTGGCGTACAGCGCGGCTTCGCGACCGCCGTGGCCGTCGAAGATGCCGAAGTACGCGTACTCCAGGTCCGTCCTGTCCTTGGTCTGCTGATAGGCGACCACGAAGGCATCTTCCATGTATTTGCGACCACCCTGATTGCAGTGACCGGTGACTCGCAGGTTTAAACCGATCATCGCGGGCATTTCACAGCACACACACACGACGCAGCTCGATGCCCTCGCACGGCACGCGCCTTGGATTCACCGTTCCCAGTCGTCTGCCAGACGCGAGCAGCGCCAGCTTTGCGATTGCACCACACAGGCTTCCCAGTTTCTTCAACCGGCGCCTCCTCGCTCGTCTGGCGTACGCTATTCATCCATTCTGCTTCCATCGCCCTCGTGTGCCCGCTCGCCCTCGCACTTCGCTCTCGCTCGTTGCCCCCGCAGGGCGGAGCCTCATTGGCTGCAGTCGGCGCTGACGTCATACATAGTTCTTTCCTTTTTATCTTTTGAACATGTCATCGAAAGGCTGACGAACGCAGACGCTACCGCCGGTCGGCAGAAAACGCGCCGAACGGTGGAGTTCTGCCCGTACAAGTATTTTTTGTCACGACACGTGAATCCATTGCAGAGGTTTTGAGTTGGCGCACGGTAAAGACTGATCCGCGCGCTTCTTTTCCTACTAGGTCATTAGAGCTACTAATTCATTAAAGGAACCTCTGGATTTTCGGAACTCGCTGACGGCAGAAAACATCAGTTGAGAGTCACTTGCGTCAAGAAAATCGTAACTGGAGCTCACATATACGCCATGGTCGCGACCGCCGTTTATCGCAACATAATCCAACGCTAAACAGTCAGATCGGTCACACCCTCGAAATAAGCATTTCCTGGCGGCGCAAAGGTTCAACCTGTGCATTACTGCCCACTTCAAAAAGTGACATGCAATAAACTACCCGTCAACACCAAAAAAGAGAAACGCCAAGCAATGCGTCTATCGTTTTTCGCACCATGGTTTTTCGCCATTTAGCGGGCGTCTTCGTCTGTTTGTGTAGTTTGTGTGGTCTGCTATGAGAGTAGCGCAAGTTCGTAGTTCGATTTACACTTAAAGGCTGTTCTCAAAATAAAGTAAGCTCTTTTATTTCAATTTAATTGCGGTTTATTCGGTTAGTTATTAAAAATCCTCCGTCGATCTCCTTTCTCAGGTTCTTTTTTTATTTTCCATCGCTGCACATCGGAGCGCCGATGGAGCGAGAGCGGCTTCTGTGTCAGTCACTAGGCTTACTCGATTGTGCGCGCAGACAACCTTTTTTTGATTTGTGCTTTTTGCTCGCATTCGAATTGCACTGCCTGAAAATTGCAGGCGTCGACTTTTTGGCTGGAACTGCGCTACGTCGCCGGCGGGTGCCTCGACTACGCCGTCGCAACGGCTGGAAGTTCGCCTCAGTGGCGTCGGCGAATGGGATGCATGTTCGGTAATTGCTCCCGCCTTGCGCTGCTGCCCCGACGGCAGAACCGTGCGGAGTTGCTAACGTCTGCTGGTGCTCTGGTGTGCTCGCCGCCGCCGATGACCTATTTCTGCGTCTTCAGCTGATACCCATGTTGACAGTCTGCCGCATCTAGCTGCCGCAGCTCGTGCCTTTCGAAAGCTGGCCTGCAAGATCGCGACCGTGCCCCACGTAAGCGACGTTCCTCGCACAAGAACGGACTTTCTGGTTTCATTTTCTTGCTTTATTTACTCCTGGAGCTCTGAAACAATTCCGAGCGATAAACGAAAGGTAGCCGAATGGAGAACGTGGATGCTGCTTGCTGGTGCGCTCAGAATTTAAACGGTGGCCGTTTTTACGCGGCGCCTACCGATTCAAAACAGATTGGACCGCTATCGTGCCTCGGCTGCTGCGTTGGGCTGAGGGGCCGCGTTGTTATGTTGTTCGCGTCAGTTGTAACCCGCCTTCTCGAGCATCAGCGTTCTTTTGCACTGCGCGATGGATTGCGGGCACTTTACTATAGCACACGCCCGTAAATTCGGCGTTGCTTGACGCCGAGGGCGGCCCCGTCTTCGACCGAGACCTTGCCTTGCGTTAGCTTGCAGGCATGGTCATTAGTAACGGTGTTATGCAAGAGCACGCAGGCGTGCACATAGCCGGAAAAATTACAATCACGCGCTCACGCGACACGCCCTACTAGCAAGATTTGGGAGCATCTGCGGTTCTAATATTGGCGGTCATTTCACCTAGGTCGTCAGTCGATTCCGGCAGGCGGAGGAAAGAGTCAGATGAAAGAAGTTGGCGTTCGGTAAAGTGCATGGTTTGCAGTTATTTCAAACAGCGAGCAGCTCCTTCGAATTCGAATTTAAACTGAGTTTTATTTCCAAAGAGTGCACATGATACATGATTTAATAACTCACGACAAGGTCCATCTCTCTCTCTCTCTCTCTCTCTCTCTCTCTCTCTCTCTGAAATTTCTTTTTTCGAGGGGAAACTAATTTGTTATTCTGGCAGATTGCATATTATGTACGATTCAAAGTTGCGTCTCGCGGACTACCCATATGGGCCTCAATGAGTGCAAAAGCATTTTTCTTGAAAGCCAGTAGAATTCCTGCTTCGAATTTTGTCATTGAAACATTTCCTGCATTACATTTTTCAGCACAGCTGAGACCACACCTTATAGTCTTGGTTCTGGGCTAGAGTCAACGTTTGTTTCAGTAAACTGAAAATAATGCGCAATCGGATGGTTTAACAAAGCCACCAGGACCCACGGAATATTTTCTCAAATTTGAAACTTTGTACATATTAAGCCTATGGGTAACTGCAAGGGTAAATCCGAGTGTACCTACTGAGCACCAGGTCGCGGGTTCGATTCCCGGCCGCGGCGGCTGCTTTTCTGATGGAGGCGAAAAGCAAAAACGCCCGCGTGTACAAGATTTCGGCGCATGTTAAAGATCAAAATTAATCCGGAGCCCTCCACTACGGCATGCCTCATTGCCTGCGCTGCATCGGTGCGTTAAACCCTACAATCAATCGAATCCAGATGTATCTGTTCGTAGTCTGATTTAGTAAAAAATTTGTAGTCTAGTTCGTAAAATCATGGTTTAACTCTACCCGTGTGTGCACAATCCCTTGGCACGAAATGAAGAGTATCCCGTTACCTAATTTGGCACTGCTGCAAAACAAGTGTGATTTTAAAAAGTGCTTTGTGGTCATTTTCTCAATGTTTTGTGTTTAATATGTAGCCATATGCATTCACAAACCACGGAAACAGCAATGTTTTGGGAATTCTCCTCCAGCATTGCAGCCGGGCAGCTGATTTGCATGGTTTTAGTATAGTTTAGATGTCGCCCAACATACGTGGAAGTTTTTGGGATACAACAACAAAGAGGTATTCCTGGAAATTTTAAATCTCAGGTCCTGTAAACTTTTGGTCGTCCCTGTGCCTTCTTATGCCTGCTGTTCATGTTTTAATGGTGCCTGCATACCGCTGTTTTTTGGTGCGAAAGTTGTTCTAGAATAGAAAGGGCTGTGTTGGGATTCAGTATAGACGAAGAAAAAAAGCGAAGAATTTCTGTTATAATAAGTACTGTAGAGGCCAGCCATCTTATGCTAAACAACAAAAAAATGTGCATGGCAACAGCCAAAAAAACGAAACAGGAACTAATGAGCCAATGCCACACCATGAGGGTCGTGCAAGCACTTGGATTCTTAGGGTTTGTTTGTGTTAACTAAGGCCGCTAAAAAGGTGGTTCCATTTCTGTGACGTCTTTGGGATGATAGATGATCTGAAGCTCTGTGGTAAAAAGGGGTGCTGACTCAGGGGGCATCACCTGTACGCGATGAAATGTGGGTTGGTGACGCGAGCGAGGTATATTTTAAATATGCAGTCATGTGATAAAAATATGTAAGGGGGAGATTTTTTTTATATAGCTTAAAAAGGCCATGGAGACAAAACACTAGTTTGGTTCATTCGAAAGATTGACTCGTTAGAAGCATACTTACACCACTTTTAATGGACACTTAGCTCGAATAAGCTGCATAATTAGGGAAAAAGGGAATGGCCATGTGACCCACGCTCATTTCCCGCAACAGAGCCTATGAAGTCATGTGGCAGCTCTGCGATTGGCTGAGGCCAGCAAACGCAAATTAGGCAGGGCTTTTAAGCTTGCCGAACGAGCTATTTGCGCTCAAATTTAGGGCACCTTCTTTTTATAGCGGTAAGAATGGTGGGGTAAGCAGTGCAAGTTGCGAAAGTACACATAAACATAGAAGTACCGATGCGTACTGCTGTTGGTACTGCACGCACTATGGTTGTTTTAGCTGCACAGATCTGCAACGCTTTGGGGTTGTCTCAGATGACACTGGCTGATTGTCGTAAGCGACGGTGTCTTACGTGACCATATCTGCCGAGCGAACACCATGTTTCACGAAACGATTATTTTCTACCCTAGCAAGAACAAGCCAGGTACAAATACGGTCAAAAACAAAACAAAGGCAGAAAACAGCCCGCTGCAGTATGGTGGCGCCATCTAGGTTGACTAACGGTAAACAAAGCTCGACAATAGGCTGCAGAGAGGTTCTTGTGAGGTCATTGCAGACGTCACGAAAACACGATTTGGCGGGATAATCAAAATTTTAACTTAAATTGATTAATTTCTCAGTTTATGAAGCATCGTTTACTTCCAGACAAGCACTTGGAACACTATAAAATGTAAAATTTTTCAAATAAAACAAACTCGTATTTTGTCTGCATGGCCCCTTTAATTTAAGAAGCGCTAATTGTAAAGTGTGTGTCATTGGTGTGTGACTAGCTGAAAGTTCATAGTTAGTGGGGGAAGGGGAATAAACAAGCTGTGCAATTCTGATGTTTTTGTCGCATTCATTAGGGATTTACTCTGAGGTTCTCAAATTGATACACCATATGCAAGCTTACTACAGGGTAGTCACTAGACAAATTTAAAGGAAGTTGATGTCATCAAAACATGATGTTATAGACGTCCAAGTGTGCGGTTAACATTGATAACACTGCTCACGGGATTATAACAAGAAAAGACCAGTGTAAGAAATACACTGATTGGTTTTATTATACTACTAGTTACAACTAACAGTAGGGGATGTGTTGTTGATAGTGTGAGAAAAATAGTCTGCAGTCTTTAAGAATTAAAGGGATCTATATGAACCCTTATAACTGTGCTGAACAGGTTAACGGAGGCGATCTATTATTTGACTAGTTAGTGATACCAGGGCATTAGTTTATCTACCTGTAATGACATAAAATTGGTTTGCAGTGCGTTATGCCATTTCAGCCTTCAAAATAATGATTTTTCACTCATTTCATGGTTCATGTCAGCATTGTGTACAAGCTAAACATGCTAGCACTTTGTGAAAGTGAGCCTTGCGAACTTGCTGGTGTGTTGTCGTAGCGGATGTCCGCAAATTGGCAGGGAGGGTGCTATGAAAGTGAGAGAAACAGCATTCTCGAATGCACATTTCTTATTCATAGATGCATGCAAATGAGCTGGAAAAGTTGAGATGACGAGGTACACACGGATTTCAATCTGGTGTGGTAGTTAAGCTTGCAAATCATTTTAGTATTTCTTTTAAAGAAGTGCGTTTATTTGCGCTGAGTGGTGTTGAAGGTAACACTGAATATTCATGCATGCATACATACGTACATACGCCTTATGGGTACAAGTATGTATTAATACAGGATACTGGAATGTTATACGGACCATTGTGACTACTATTTACTTTTTTGTTGTATATCGGTCATATGAACGCACTAAAATTTTTGCAAAGGGCGCATTTGACGGTGAAATTTGTTTCACACCATGCATTACAATTGCATTTACCCGATTATTTTAAAATCAAACAATAATTTTCTGCAGTTGGCTATGGCTGTAAAGATGCCATGAACTGATGCTGCTGGCTATCAGCACTAAAACGAAGCACCTGACATTGCTTTGTGAGAGTCGGAGTGAGGAATGAGGAACGTTTCCGTGTCGCACCCTCTCTCTACTTGCAGCGGTACCTGGAGCGCGATTGTGTCAGCGTGGCCCGATGATGCGCAATGCTGGGCGCACGGTGGGCGGCACCCTGCGGTCAGCGGGCAACAGTGCGCTGCCCCAGGGGCTGAGCGCCCTGCACCGGGCCACCACCCGCAGCCAGGAGAGCATCTTCGCGCCCGTCAAGAAGGACACCCACCACCCGTCGCGCCCGGCCGGCCCCACGGGAGGGGTCGCCACCCGCACCCGCACCAACAAACCCATGTCCACAAGGCAAGCCACCTTAGCATTCTTTTTCTCTCTCTAACGTATAGCATAAAGGGCCCTTTATCAGAGAAAGGTTGGTGTTGGCAGCGGCGTTGGGAGTGAGGGAGGCTTCGGCCGAGCGACAAGTCATGTAGTGCCACCTTGCAGTGCCCTTTGAAACCTTTGAGATCGTAAGGTGCTGCCCCAACAGATGGCATGCGAGCAGGAGTGGAAAGTTTTCACACTGCATCCGGGCGCCACTAGGGTTACAATGACATCAGTACTAGAATGTAATGGGTTGTAGGGCCGGCACTCTCTTGATACACGTCACGTCATGAATGCGATGCTGTGTATCTGTGCCTGGTGCACTACAGTGTCATTGTTATCCTCAAGTATGATAATGCTATCGCGTTCCACACTTAAAAAGTGAACCTTAGCGTCTTCTAAGTATTTATTTGTATTTGTGTGAGGCAGGAAAGAAGCTTTGTCTAAAAAACAGGTGTTCGCAGTTAGAAGGTTGAGAAACACTTAACAGCAAACTACGTGCATCTTTATCGCAGCTCAAAGATTTGACCTTTTGTGGCTGTAATGGCAGTTGTTTAACAACGAAAGGTGCACTTTCTTTGCCTGGAAATGAAGCTAGAAAATAAAGCCTTTATGGCAGTTATTTAACGAGGAAAGCTGCACCTGTGCTTGTGAATGAATGTAAAAAAGAGGGGCCTTTTCCTCCCTCCCACATTATTCTCCCATTATTAGTGACTCACAGCAAGGTGCTGCAAAACGTGAGCAAAGCAGCGGGTGCATTTTAGCATCAGTCATTGACAGTACCTACTGAAAGTTGCCACGGGCATTGTTTGACCATATGTTAATGCTCTCAAAAACGAACCTTGCTGTTGTGTACTGCCTTAAAAGGTGTTTACAAATAGCATAGACTATGCATGACACCATTCAAAAGCATTTGGAACCGTCATGTATGATGGCTTTAATGTTCCTTCGTTACGGGCACATGTAAACGCCACTGAGAGTTGTTTTGAACAGAACACATATCAGGCAGTTGTAGTGGTCTTTGTCAAATGCAAGTTACAAGTGAAATGTGCAGGACTGTCAGCAAAGCTTGCCCATGCACCACTTATGTCACACATCAGACTTGCAGAGGCATATCGCAGGCTGGAGACAGGCTGGTGCATTGCTAAGTGGTGTTCACACTGCTTGTCTTTTTATACCAGATTCTCAAGCTGTGTGAGATTCTCAAGCGATGTGAGAAATTTCAGACTCGGAGCTTTAAGCAAAGCACAAGACAGTGCCCCTATTGGAAATTGCCGCTGTATTTCACTCATATCTATGCTGTGTGAAATTTGAGGACATGTTAATATTCATAAAGGTGTATTGTATTTTCGTGCGTATAACCCGCACCAAAAATGCGAAAATTTCAGTGGCAAAGTAGGGGTGAGGATAATACGCGAGGTTTTTCCTTTAGTGCAGCTTCACGGCAATGCGCATTGTGCCGTGAAGCTCCTACGCAGTAACCCTGACTAAGCCTTCCATGGCAGCGATTGCGCAAGACAAACCAGGGCAAGGAAGAAAAAACAAGGATAAGGGCACTCTAACAACTGAATTTTATTTAGTGTATTGTGACTTTAGCCTTGCAGTCAGCATGATGTGTTGCTTGAGCGGTAGCTTCGGTACAGCCTTTCCTGTATAAAATGTGCATGCAATACGCAAGGTTTTTTCTTTTTTGGTGGGCTGAAAGTGGGAATGCGGATTTTATGCAGGGGTGGGTTATATGTGCTAAAATACGGTATTTAATTTTTTTTCTGACAGCTATGATGTATTCACAAACCTTCAGTTCATTCAATGGATCACTCAAAGATATCGCACATAGTTTTGCTGAATCAATGAATGAAAGGGAACAGGCTGACATGGTTATTTAAGCTTCTGAGAAACCTTTGGCAAGGTATCGCTTATGAAGTTGCTTTATAAATTGAGTTAGATATCGAAAAATGCAATTTATGCCTGGGTGTGAGCCCGCTTGTCGAATCCACATCATTTCGTCGACTTAAAATAGGCTTACATTGAACATGTTCCCCTATAATCTTGTGTTGCTGAATAATGCGTTGTTGAGCCATTTCTTTCAGTATACAGGACACTGTAGTGCTGTTGCAAATACTATAAAATATCTTTGTACAAATTGCTTTGCTTGTTTGCACCTAACTTTTGCACGGAGAGCACATTTTGTGGTCTATTACGAAGGTCATGCAGTGATGCTACCAACTTGGTTATGATGCAGTTCAGTTATGCGAGCTAGTTTTCATTTACGGAGGCTGCTTCTGTGGGGCTGTTCTAGATATCTGTGAAATGGCAGTGTACTGTCTCAATGACCAAACAAAATGCAGGGGCAATGCGTTTCCTTTTAGCTCTGATAGTTAGTGCCCCGATTCGGCAAAATGTCCAGAATGCTTTGACCCCTGCAGAAACTGCCCCCATGCGTGAAAGCTGGTTTTTACTCCATTGAAGCATAATCGGTTTAGTGTCATCACCAATCTGAGTGATGGTACTTCCCCCGTTCTTACTGCCTGTAGTTCACATTTTTGGGTCCATGTGGTGCTATGCGAAACGTTACATCGGAGTGCGCTCTATCGTGTGCCCCTGTAGTCGTTCTGATCCCGTGAACAAGGAGAACATGCTGTCTCGGGGCACCACGGGGGCCCGCAAGGCCAGCAGCATCAAGTCCTCCTCAAGCAAGGACAGCCTCGACTCCAATGGCCAGACCAAAGAGCACAAGAAGCCGCGCACAGGTGGGCGGCATGGGCCATGTCCCCATTGGCAGCCCTTCTCACTTATCACCCACCAACTCTCTTGGAACCCGGGTACCTTGAATCTTGACTTTGAGCACCAGCAGTTTTAATTCCCCTTCACAAGGGCTCGTTAGGCCTTTTAGTGGGCAGCACTTAAGCGCCTGCTGCTGCGGTTTGGTGGCGTCACCGGCCTCATAACCGAGCGAACGAGGGAGACACAGAAGACAGAAGGGAAAACGGGAGAGGAAAGTATGGTGAAAGTGTGTGGGGGGGGAGGGAGATATGCCGAGGCGTCGTGAGACGCTCCCCGGCGGCATCGCGCTACAAGATAACCGAAAGAACGAACAGGACAAGGATAATGAACCCGCAGAAAAGCGGAGGATGAAAGTATGGCAGAAGTGTGAGGGGGAGGGCATTATGCTGAGGCCGTGCCACAGAAGCTCAGCAAGTGCAGCATGCTGCACATACATTGGTCCTTCGTCGCCTCGTTGTGTGGCTCATCCGAACCATATGGCATTTGCTGCATGGAAGGTTCAAACAATATTTACAACAACATACACGGCGGCACTGACGTGCTGTGAGATAATGGCAGAGTAGCGCGCTCCGCTTATCACGCAATTGTCTAAATGCACGTAGGTAGGGACAAACTAAACTGGGGCAAACTACCCATTGTAATTTGTTATGAGAAGTGTTATTTGTACAGGCTGTTTTAACGTGTGGAAGAAGCCTAATAGCATTTGAAGTAGTTGTACTATGCCAGAAGATACCGTATGCTGTTAGCATGTCTAGAGCTGTGTCATGAATGAACATATAATTTAATGAGCATTTTTAGTGATGCTTGAGTAGTGGTTTTTCAAAACTGAATGGCATACTTCTTGACTTGTATGCAAAGTCTTTTTCACAGACTGAAATTTTTAGCCAAGAGCATCTATCAGACTGTTATAGCATGCACAATCCCTTCCAAGTGACCATGCTATCGGAGTGGTGCAACCACATTACAGTGTACTAGAAGAGAGAGGCTTGTCGTTCGGAGCCGATAAGGGGGGTCCCTTTTGCGATGAAAATTTCTGCTGAGGAACTCCTGTTGTAAGCAGAGCCCCTGGCGGCCACTGCTTACCAGTTGGTTTCAGAAGTTTTGTTTGCCAAATTAATCCTTGTTTATTTCCCTAAATAGTCCTATTTCTTCATTTCATTGATGTAAAGTTTTTTAGAACGCATAAAATAATTGTGTAGTTTGATTTAAAAACTTATAGGTGGCGCTGGCTGCAACAGGAGTTCTCTGGGGAACGCCTGCACTCCATACAATTTTTTCATCGCAAAAGGGACCCGTGCTCCCCATTGGCTTTTCCCCCACACGACACACCTTTACCTTCTAGTACACTGTAACCGCATCGTCAGCAACTGTGGCTTTGTGCTCGTGTACGTGTGAACTGCCTCCAGGACACAACTGAGAGAGACGGGCCTGCCTGCAGTTACAGGCTCTGCTGTCACAGCACTGGTCCTCCTTCGTATATCTTTCCGTCCCGGCCCCTTATCTGCCAGGAGGCGGAGGTGGAGGGGGCCCCCCGCTCTCCCACCAGCCCACGGTGGGCACACAGACGAGCGAGAGCGCGGCCAAGGCTTCCCCGACCACCATCCTGCAGCTGGAGCGGGAGAAGGCCCTGCTGGAGCAGCAGGTCTCTGAGCTGGTGCGCAACGCCGAGGGAAAGAAGGCCGAGATCGCCACTCTGCGCATGGAGATCAAGCACCTCAAGGTGGGCTTTCTGCAGAGGCTCTGAGAGGCCCTTCCTTCTCTCGTTCTATATCTCCCCCTTATTTCTCCCCCCTGCAGGAGAGCTCCGGTGGGGGTCGTCAGCTGGAGGCCCTGGAGGTGGAGAACAGCAGCCTGCGCGAGCGCCTGCTCCAGCTGGGGATCGACCCCCAGGAGGAGGGCAGCAAGGGCCCCCTGCAGCGGTCGGCCTCAGCGGGCAGCCTCGACGGCGGCACTCGGGAACAGGTCTGCCTCAGGGCTCAGTTTTGGTGCAGCCTTCGTTTTGAGCTGCGCGTGGGGTCGTTTGGAAGGAACAGGAAGCGAGTGGCCACGTCCCTTGCTCGTCTCTCTTCTGTTCGGGCTTCGTTGCTCTGGTTACCGTATGCTAGGCCCTTGTTGCTCTGTTCTACCAAGAGCACTCGTGGCACTCCTGGCCACATGATCTCCTTGTCTTCTAGCAAAGCTTCTAGAAAAACAGCTTCTATGTGATCATTTGAATTGTGTGTATGTAGATGAGTGGTAAGAATTAGCTCCTTTTTTTTTTTTTACTAAACGGGCCATGAAGACATAATACAGTGGAGCCCCGTTGATACGTTCCCGGTTCATACAATTTCCTGGTTACTACGCTCTCAATTGTGAACACTTAAAATTCCCCATAGCGTTAACAGTGTTTTTTCCCAGTTACTACGTTCCTGGATAACGCGATTTTCCAGTAAGTACATTCAAAATTAAAAAAAATTTATCCAACTACGACAGGATGGTACATTTTACAGTGAAAAAAAAACATACTGATGGGCATGCGGACTGAGCTGAAGAGCGTGTTGCGCAATAAGCACGTGCCGAGCGGCGGTCGGGCCGCCTGGGTCATTCTATCGGCTTTCCCGCAGTTTGTTGCTCGGCTGCCTTTAATCAACGTCACCTGTATAACGACATCCCAACATGCGAAACGCGCTACCCTTAGAAGAAATCGTGGCGAAATCGCGTCATGAAGCAGCGCCGTGGGCGGACACTACTCCGAGAAAGATGGCGGCGGCGTCGGAGAGGAAGAGGTGGCATCTCTGGCGGCCACATATGCTCAGGCCGTGATCGGCTTGAAGGCGGTGCGGAGTTACTTTCGCGCAAAGGACAGTCCCAGTATGGACAAAAGTCCGCAATGTTTAGAAAAGGAGCCCTTGCTCTCAAAGGGCCACAGCATGCACCAGTAGACATTGACGAACATGTGCAAGTGAAAAAGGCCATTAAATGCTGATGTTTGTCTCTCAATTGCTTTTTTTTTTTTTTTACTGCGGCGGATCAAATGTTTCTCTGTATAGTACTTTTCTCCCTCGCGTTTTTTTTTTTTTTTAACGTATCAACGAGGTTCTATTGTACAAGTTTGTTGTATTAAAAAAATTTGCTGTTTTGTAGTGCCCTTAGTGTCAGGCAGTAAACAATGCTTTATTCACTGAGAAACAAAACAATTTAAGCCAAAATTCAATTCCTCAGCTGCATCGTCTGTTACGTGACATGAACAATGACGTATTATGGGCTAGTACCTAAAACGGAAGTTACAGTGTAGACCGCTTATAACGTATGTCGTGGGAGCCGCAAAAATCCACACTATAAGCGGTACCGCACTATAACCAAAACGTGCGCGAATTCAACCAAATCGCCCCCCCCCCCCCCTCCTCTCAAGTCATCCTAAATTTTTTATCACCCAAACGCACAGCGCCTAAAAACGAAGGAAGGGTCTTTATTTCGTATATTTTTAAAATCAGCCGCTGCTGCCGGGTCTCACACATTGCAAAAGCGCGGTCTTACAAACGGCGAGTGCGGCTTTAACTTCCGTTGTGTTTGTGTTTTGAAAGACCATGGCTGCGTTTTTTGCGTCTATGAAGATGCCGCAGGACATGATAAGAAAGGCCAGCGGGATTTTTTTTTTACCCCACCTTGTGTTCACGATGCCGAAGGCGGCTGCTTATCAGCGCAATGTACTGGTGGAAATCTTCGCGCGGCTCGCTTGTTTGGGAAGAGCTAGGGCTTATCTGCACAACGTTCTAAAGCGTGAACCGCATGGAGCGATTTCTCGCGAAAACGTGCAGCACACGCCGCAGGCGCGGCTACGCCGGCGCGGATACAACTGACATAATGTGTGCGGCGCGGTAAGAGGCGGCAACATGGCGTCGGCACTGGCCGTGAAGCGGTGCAGGCTGCTCCAGTGACCACTTCTAACCGCTCGCTGAAATGCCGCACGAGGCGCAAGCGAAGATGCTCATGCAAAAAAAGAGCTGATAAGGTGACCGCAAAGTGGAATATAAACTGCCATCCACGCTGCTTGTGAAAGCGCCCATCAAAAAATACCGCGGTGGTAAGCCTAAACTAAAGTCCCTTCATCTGATCGAGCGACTTTAGCCTAAACACCTCTGGCGCGGCTAGCCGGCTCGGAGCGCTTCGAATCTCCTGCCATTAGGTGCGCGTCTTTCCATTGGTGCAAGTCGTCAGGCTCCTCCCACTGCCACGCGAAGAAGCCACTGCCAGCGCGGAATCGTAGACGCGAGCATGAAAAAAACGCATGCGCAACGCCGATGTGCACAATTCGTGTGCGAAAACGGGCCATGCGGTTCATGATTAATAGAAACAACTTGCCACGCGCGGACGGGGAGCCGGTCGCTATCTTCTGAGGTGCATCAAGCAAGGACAGCTGTGGTTATCACATACGCGCGAACTAAAGGGATTTTTTGCTTCTGTGTCGAAGTTAGAGGAGAGCAAGGGGTGCGCGCTGCGTCAGATGGCCGATTTCATCATTTCTTTTTTTCTTTTGCTACCCGAAAACGATGCCCCAGCTGCGCCGGTCGATGAGCAGACCCGCCGAAAAACCGCACTATAAACGGTATTGTGCTTCGGCCAACCGCATCTTAAGTGGTATGCTTATGCATTGAGTTCTATGGGAGGCAAACCGGTGGTCACAAAAACCCGCGTTATATCCGGTCCCGCACTATAAGCGGTTGCGTTATAAATGGTCTACACTGTATTATGCTGGCTGAGGGTGCTGCTATTGGCCAAATGCCTTTTTTGTAACCTTGGTTACCCTCTGCCTTCTTATATGGCGCAGCGATACTGCTCAAGGAATCCGCACTGGTCTGCTTGTAACTGAACTTCTAGCTGGCATTTTTTTTGCTACGGTTGATAGCTATCGTTTCATAAAACATTGGACGTGACTCGTCATACAGTGTCACTTAGGTCAGTTGGCCAGTATCATGTCAAACAAGTGCAGTGCGCTCGATGGCTGTGTTTGTTCGTAACTTCCATTCTTCACACCACCTATCTTACTGCTATAAAAAGAATGAGCACTAAATGTAAGTGCAAATAGCTCATTCTACAAGCTTATAATCCCTGTTTAATTTGCGTTAGATTTTGTCACCCTCAGCCAATCGCAACAAGTATCCCAAAATATGTTATTACGGGAAAGCATCTGGGGATTCGCATGCCTGTTCTCCGTTTTCCTCATTATATAGCTCATTTGGGCGAAGTTTACGTTAGAAGTAGTGTCAGTGTTATCCTAGCGAGGCAATCTTTTGAATGAACCAAACTTGCATTTTGTCTTCATGGCCCCTTTAACCGTGGTAATGTCTATACAGTGTACCAATAACCAGTACTAGTAGTGGCAATGATGGAGCAGGGATGCATGGGGGAGCGGGTTTGAAACAAATTTACTGCTTATATACGACGGCACAATTCATTGAGGCACTACTCCCCTGGAGCGAGTACTCTTGTTTGTGCGTCGTGAGGCGTTCTTGCACTCAGTAACTCTCCCAAAAAGCGCATTCTGGAGGGACATTGTGAATAGACTGCTTCCTGCCCACTTCCCAAATTTAGCCAAAATTAGTACGGGTTGTGGGTGGGTGCTTGTTCACAGGTGTGGCCACATCTGTGGCTTACAACCAGTAGGTGCGAACATAATTTTGGTCTTCTTGAGTCTTCTCTGCATTGTAGTGGCATCGGGGCTACAATGAAAACTTTGTTCTGGTTGGCCCCCCCCCCCCCAGGCCAAGTCGCTGGACGGTGCCCTGTCGGACGAAGCCTGCCCCAGCGGCAGCCGGCTGGACTGGGACAAGGCAAGCACGAGCAGCATCAGCGAGATGTCAGTCGCCTGCCTCCAGGACCGCATCATGCAGATGGAAGAGACCCACTACAGGTGCAGACCCCACTCCTCTCACACCCGCCCCCATGTTTGCCATTCTGGCTGCGCCTTTGCTTCGCCCGATCCTCTTGGCCAAGTCCACGAAGCGTTCCTCTCTTTCTCGCAGCACCAACGAGGAGCTCCAGGCGACCCTGCAGGAGCTGACGGACCTCCAGGACCAGCTGATGGACCTGCAGCTGGAGAACGAACGCTGCTCCGATGAGAAGGCTCTGCTGCTCGAGTCGCTCTGCTCGCAGACCGAGAAGCTCGAGGACTGCCGCTCGCACAACGACCACCTGCGGGCCCTGCTGTTCGGCAACAGCGGCGGCGGACAGTCCTCTTCCGCCTCCTCTTCCTCATCTTCGGCTGCCCCACCGGTGGCTCACCAGCAGCTCTCCCGGGAGCAGCACTACGTCGAGCTGCTCAAGGTGGGTGGGTGGTTGCAAGCCTGCAGCGGCACTTTAGTGGTCGGGGTCATCCGAACTCGCCAAGCATGGGGATTGTGTGTGTGCCACCAGGGGCAGTATTCTCGTGTTTGTCCGTTTTGAAAACGTCCTATTGCGTCCGTTTTATTTTGACGTATTTCCAGTTGTAGGTGGGCTTTGGGTTGGCTTTTGTGCAGCTGTTCTTGTAAACACATTTTAGACGGCTAAACACACTTTAAACTATCTTTTATGTGTTCATCGTTCCGCCAGCGAACCAACAACAAGGCGACGAAAAATCCTCTGGCCCAAATCGTCTACTCCGAGAAGCCGGGGCTCATAGCTCCGCCATGCTTGCGTGGCGTCACATCCAGGTGTTCGCTTTTAGCCAATCAGGGCTTGCTCAAAATGGACACTTTTGAAACTGACACAAAATGGACAAACACGAGAATGCCACCTCAGCTCGTTGCAGAGTAGCTGCCTCAGCCCTGAATTCTCTCTCTCTCGGGACAATGGAAAGGTCATTCTCAAAAAAATCTTCTTGGAAAAGCTTTTAGGGCACAAAGGCATTTACAAAATTGCACCATGAGCAAGGCAGTACTGGTGGAACACTGCAAATTTTGGTGATGATATCCGCCAAAAAGGTCCTGTTGTTTGTGCAAAGTCATTAAAACCAAAAAACTAATTACCTTGAGGAAGCTTTTTTGGGTACCAAGCTGTTACACACCACAGGGTTGACTGAAGTGTGGCATCTGCTTTGGTATAAGCTGAAGATCGCTTCTTTCGTACGATGTAGGCAACAGCAGCACACTATTGCATGTGATAATGCTTTTGTAGGCTTTGGGGAAAGCTGCAGGACAAGGGCAGTGTCCTAGTTAGCATTGTGTCGTTTAGTCTGTAGAAAACTAAATACAGATAGCCGCTTCTCCTAATAATGAAGTCTGCTGAAGTGCTGAGAAGAGGTTTACAACCCACAAGTCATTGTCCTTGCAAAGCATCAAAGGGGTCTAGAAACATCTCTTGAAACATAATCAGTAAACTTGCACAGTGTGAAGCTACGTTCTAAACTACACTTGGGCCGAGTATTGCCTTTTCACGAACAGCAGGAAGCCCACAGTTGCACAGCAAATTTTGCCACCTGTGTCCCCTGCTTATTTCGAATCCCTGCTATCCTCCGTGTCAGCTTTATGCGCCACGCCAGCACAGCAGCACTTTCCACGATGCTACTACAAATGGCACAGAAGAGAAGGATGGAGTGAGGGGGAGATAGGGAAAAATATTTCAGAAGCCTGGCAGTTGCGGCCAGCTGGTGACCGTAGAGGAGAATAGGGACTAGCGCAATCTTTTTTGGAGATGCAATGACTACACCCTCCTCTCTCTTTGGATGTTCCATGCAGAAGGCGCATGAGGAGCAGACAGTGCTGCGGGGGCAGGTGGCGGAGCTGCAGTCGTCTCTGGAGCTGGCCGCCCGAGAGGCTCAGGACCACCAGCAGGACCTGCAGGGGCTGGCACACCGGGTCTCCCTGCTGCAGGCCGCCCTGGAGGCCACACAGGCCTCCACCTCCTCCTCCTCCCCCTCTGGCGCTGGTGAAGGAGGAGGAAGAGACGGCACCACCACTGCTCCTGCCGCTGTGGTCACAGGGTCAGTTACCTTAAGGAGAGAGGGGCAAGCAAGTGCTTACAAGCAGTGTAGGGGTATAAGTAGTTTTCTTTGTTATTAGGGGCGAAGCCCCTTAGGGGCTCGGGCTGTCGGTGTCTCATGTCGTCGTCTCATGTAGTCACGGTACTAAAACACCGGGACACTCATTGATGCCTCGCGCTAGTCACGTTACTAAAACACCGGAATACTCGTTTACGCCTTGTGCTAGAACCTAACGCGTACTAAAAGACTAAAACACACCAGGACACTCGTTTTCCAACGCCTCCCGTTAGAACGTTTCGCGCTTCAAGCAAAGCTATATACCGCTACCGCCCAACGGTTTCATTTCCTTGGGCAAAACACTAATACCCCCCAATGGTTTCATCTCCGTGGGCAAAAATGCCAAGGTGCAAAGAATACACTTATGCAGTGCATGCTTTCGCCCTTCCCCAGGTTTCACGTTAGTGGAGGTGGCATGGGATTTTTTCCTTGACCTCACTGTAAGCCTTGTTTCAGTATGGGCAGTGTCGAAGCCACTGTTTACATCCATGCATATATGCTTGTCTAGATTAGTAGCACAGCTGTTTTGATGACTATATAATACTAGGCCTGTAAAGGTGAAGCGAGTGCGAGTTTTGTTCAAATAGCCTTGAATCAGCGCAAATATCTTACGATTTGCATCACTTTTACAAAAAATTGTAGAAGTTCTAGGAAAAGAAACTTGGTATGTGGTGCAATGCGTAGCTTGAAAAATGACTGATTCATAAAACCTTGAAGGCTTGCTCTTGTGACAGGGCGGTATCCTTGCTTTGCAGTCCTCTGCTCATGGTCCCCGTCTCAATGCTAACAACGCAGGAATTTCATTTTCAACACCTGCTCTGTGAATGTCTGCACATGCACAGAAATATCAATGTGGGCTTTGTCAAGCGCTACAAAATGCGATGGGACCCAAACTGGCGAAATTGCGCGACGATTAATGGGAACAGCTGGCACACAGCTTCGCCACTGCCACAGTGTGGACACCTTCCTATCGAGGAAAACTTTGTGTCGGTGTCTAGGAGTACAAAGCTAGAAAGCCTAGTCCTGCTTTCTTACGTCTTACATGTGAATAAAATAAGCATTACAGGTAAAGGTCATTTGATTAGAAAGCTGGGTCGCTTGGGTGCAACCACTTCGTCTGTACGCAGAAGGGTGTAGGTTGTTGGTCCAATGCCGAAGAGGTAAGAAACACTCCAAAAGCACCTCCTTCTTGCCGTCTAGCTGCATGCAACCGGTGCATTGTAGGTAAGCATGTTGTCACTGCAATACAAGGCCTGTGCATTTTTGCAGCAGTTGTGAGCGATCAAAATGCCATTCATCCTGTGCCAGACTTGTTCTTGCTCATTCAAAAGGGTTAATTTTGCAGGGCTTTTGGCTGGCCATTTCTCGTTTCATGTATCCGAGTTGATCGAAACAGCTGTCTGTTTGTGTTTTTGAACATTGCAATACTCTGAAAATATTAGAATTTTCTGGGCATGGCCGTTTAATTCGAAGACAAGTAGATTTTGTAATATTTGCATCGGTATTCGGAAGTTTCAAATGTTCCCGCACATCTACTTGTACCCTTGCGCAGCATCCTTGATGTCGACAGTCATGTCAAACCAGCATTGGGGCTTCGCCTCGCTGCGTGAGAGGTGTGGTTCTTAGTTGCGCTTTGCTACGATTCTCCGGCAGTGGCTGTGGGGAGTCGTTCCTTGGAGGCTCCATGGAGGGGGTGTCCTCCTCCCGAGAGGAGGAGGAGCAGGCGGAGCAGCAGAGGCAGGAAGGCCTGCAGGAGCAGCTGGCCCTGGCCCAAAGAGAGGCCGCCCGCCTCTCACAGCTGCTCACCCAGGTGCAGGAGGAGACGCAGGCCACCAATGCTCAGGTACGGGGGCACCTTTACTCACGCCGTCCCTTTCACCGAGTCTCGCTAGGAGGCAACGTTGCTGCATGCATAGGCTCTCAGGCAGGAGAGTATGAGGGGCCTGGCTTGTCGTAGCTCATACTGGGTCACGGCATCTACCCACTGTACTCACGATGTCATGCACCCAAACAGGGGCTTCAAAAAGATTACTGCTTCCCCTATAGCCGCTCCCTCGCATTACGAAGCTGATGTCTGTCCCATCATTGCGTCAAAGAGGCACATGCTACTCATATGCGAAGTGTTGGAGGGATCTTTGTGCTGCGCCGTTTTCATGGAGGCTGCTGTTGCTAGGCCAAATAAGTGCACAATAATATAAAATAATGAGAACATCGTGAATTAATGCATTAATTACCCCTAATTAATAAAAACTCAACCCATTGTCCCTTTATAGGCCTTTTCAGGAGCTGCGGCACTTTGCCTTGACTACTTTCGGTATCAGCGCCAGGCTGATACTGAAACTAGTCAAGAGAGGGTGCCGCAGCCCCTCTGGTGAATCACTGCTCTGCACTTTCACAGCTTTTTATGTTGAGTGTAACTCCTTTAATTTTTTTCTATTTGTTCTCAAAATGGATGCTGGCATGGCTGGAAAAAAACGTGACAAACAGAAACAAGCTGAAGGGACACACTATGCAAGCACTGACTGTCAACTAGGCTATTCATTGCAACTACAACATTATTGATATGCAAACAAGTTTCCATTTCTGAGTAGGCTTGGGCTGTGCTGAAAGTTCGAAAACAGGGTGGTGGTAAAAAAGCAGCACTCGAGCAGCGAGTCAACGAAAAAACCAACAAGCGTGCAGCCTATTAATGATGACGTGTTTTCCTGAAAGCACTTCTTCCTCATCATCTTGGCAGAAATCACTTGCTGCCGTTGTTCTATGTTTTTTGTAGAGGTCATCTTCACTTCTTGGCTTTGCTGTTACGAAGTAATATATACTTAACAACGAAAAATGGGGAGAGACGAAATAAACAAAGAGTTGTGGGAGGGGCGAACTAAACTAGTCCGAAATCATACTTTGCGGCATAGCGTGAGATTTATTCAGGATTCGGGCTACGAATGTAGTTTCACCAGAGATCTCTGTTTGGAGTAGAAGATGGGGAGGAGGAGGCAGAGGGGCCCGTGTCTGGTGCTCATGCGTCGCGCACACGCTCGCAGGTGCACGCACTGGAGCAGCGTGTGGAGCAGCTGGAGGCAGAGAAGGCGCAGCTGAGCGCAGAGGCGGAGTCGCGCAGCCAGCGCCTGCAGGAGGAGAAGCGGCAGCTGCGCGCCGCCCTGGCCGAGATGGGCAACAGCCTGGCCGACAACGCCGCCCTGCTGGGGGCCGCCCGCCGCGACCTCGATGACCTGCACGCACAGCACCGGCTCGAGGCAAGGAGGGCCCGCCTGTTTAATATAGGGGGGCTTCTCAGGTGGATGGAGCAGGGCCTCTCGCAGAGAGTGGCTCTCGTTCCCGTCGAGAAGCGGAGCTTGCTCGCGTGTGTGCTCACGCCGCCCTCCCCCCCTTGCAGAAGGAGGAGTGGAAGCGGTTCGAGGCGGACCTGCTGACCACGGTGCGGGTGGCCAACGACTTCAAGACGGAGGCCCAGCAGGAGGTGGAGCGGCTGCAGTGCGACAACCAGCAGCTACAGGAGAAGCTGGACGCCCTCGAGGCGCAGCTGGCCAAGATCCGGGTGAATGCTTTCTTCTCGCTCGTTACGTTGGAAAGGAAAACCTTGGGCCATGGAGCAGGCCTGAGGGGATCAGATTGCAAAGAGTGGCCAAAACATCGGTTTTTCGAAAGTCACATTTTTGGATTGCACTTGTTATATTCTATGCGTTTCCAAAGTTTCCCCACCAAAAACGATCGCGAAGTGATGTCAGCCGAGGTGACAAAATATTTCCGCAAAATGACGAAAACACGGCAATTTTTGCAGCGTTGTATCTTCGGAACGATGCCACCGGGCGCTGCCATCATGGTCACATTAGATTCGCTGGGTCTTCAACTTCCGCTTTCCGGTCGCAGCTCTTATTGTCACTCACTCACAAACGTACAAACTGCAGAAAAGAGGGGCAGTGAAACGAAGCAAGTGATAGATTCTAACAGGGAATTGGCTATCCGGCCGCATTTGCTGAAACGGCTCTCCTGATTGGGCGTCG
This sequence comes from Haemaphysalis longicornis, assembly GCA_013339765.2. Classification (NCBI taxonomy): domain Eukaryota; kingdom Metazoa; phylum Arthropoda; class Arachnida; order Ixodida; family Ixodidae; genus Haemaphysalis; species Haemaphysalis longicornis. The sequence continues at coordinate 185,450 of JABSTR010000235.1, forward strand.
CCATTACAACAAAAACATAACCGCCAGGCTGCCGTGCATATGAGGTGCATTGCACTCCGCCAATGTTTTCAAGGTTTCCTGGTAGACTCGGTTCCAGTTTACTCATTTCATCTGTTGCAGTACTGAACAGTGACGTTATTGTTATTGCGGGGATAATCCCGGTGCTTGGGCGGCAAGTGAGGGCGCGGGAGCGAGTGAAAGCCACGATTGAGTCATGTTTCGTTCTATTGGAGAGGCCACGGTGCGTTTGGCAAACCTGGTGTGCTGTAGGGGACGTGGGAACAGGGGAAAAATAAAAAAAAATAAAAAACTAGAAACACGTTGCGAATGGGACAACAACCCTTGCACCCGTACAGGATCGCACGCCTGCCGTATGGTCACCAACCCGGCAGAATACAGTGCACGGAACGACCATGCCCGCCAGCAACGAAGGGTGGGCGTGGTCGCTCCGTACTCTTAAATATACCATCAGAGAAGCTTGAGAGTGAAAATATGAGCTACTAGAGAAATTCGAGAGGTGGGGCAAACAGTCCAGGCGCACCAGCTTTGCACTATGGCGAGAATTTTCGAACGCACAGTGGAAAACATACCGGTGCATCAATGACACTGCGGAGGGGAAGTGCTTTTGAATACGTATTGGTACGTCAGTGACAGCGAAAGGGTGAAGCAGCGTTCCTCTTAGTGATGGCGAACAAAGAATCCTTAAAAGGCAGGTTTCAGTTTATCTTATTTGCACACGTGTTGGTTATAGTGCGGTACCGCTTATACAGCAAAACCTCGTTACAAGAGGCACTCAAGGGACCCGGGAAACCTGTCTCTTGTAACCAAGGTCTCTTGTACGCGATGTTGCTAACATGGCAAACATAGGAAAACCAACCAAACTGCTTTCATTTCAGGTATCACTGTAGTGCAGATTTTTGTGGCTCCCAAGACGTACGTTGTAAATGGTCTACTCTGTTAACATTCCTATGTGACTTACCACTTCACGAGCCACGGACTTCAAAACCATCGTGCACCGATACAAAAACCTTTACAAATGCATATCAATGTTCACAACGGCCTACTTTGCTTATTTGAAAGATATGTCCAGGGTGTCTAGCGACCGGGAAAACCGGGAAAACAGGGAAAAGTCAGGGAATTGTGCGCCACCGGGAAAAGTCAGGAAATTGTCAGGGAATTTTTCAATCAAGTAGTACCAGTCCGGGAAAACCATTTCGGGGCCTGCCCACAGTTTCAGAATAGGGGAAACCAGTGTTGCGGGCCCCCAAGAAGTTACCGAACGCAGCACGTTCGCGTGCGACGAAAGCGTGAACCGCATGAAACGTTTTCTGGTTTGTCTGCAAGCGAAAACGCGCCATGCACGCCTGAGGCGCGCTGACGACGCCGCAAAAACGACTCGCACGGTGCGTGCCGAGCGGCACACGCCGCAACATTGCGGCTGCACCGGCCGCGGAGGTAGTGCGGTAGCTCCAACGACCGCTTCTAACCACTCTTTAAAATGCTACTCAATGTACAAACGCACCTGCTTGTGCAGGAAAGGAGCCACCGCAGGCACGAAATCGTCGACGCGGCCGTGAAAATACCGCGCATGAATGGCGTGCAGAAACTCGCTGTGCGGTTCACGGAGCTCGCAGCTGGCTTAGGTTGCTGGTTGCACTTGCACAGAGGGGCGATGTAGGTGGTGCCCAATCGCACGCACAATGCGCTTTTTTTTTTTCAGCGAATTTTAAAAGTCAGTGCTTTTTGGGAGTTAATCTGAAAGAGCTTCTTTTTTATGACATCAGGAGCCAGAATTACCTAATCAAAAAGGAACATGACTTGGTTTAGCGTAAACCGCGTGGGGCGTTTTCTGCTCGCGAAAATGCGCCGCGCACATCACAGAAGCTCTGACGCTGCCGCGGAACCACCTGCACGCTGCGCACGGTGCTGCCCGGCAGCGGAAACATGGCGCCGGCTTCGACCGCGAAGTGGTGACGGGAGCTCAAGCGACCGCTTCTAGGTGCTCTCTAAAATGCAACACAAGGCACGCACGAAGTTGCTTGTGAGGTAAAGGAGCTTATGTGGGCGAAAACAGTACTATAAACCATCATCCGCGCCGCTAGTGAAAGCACCCATGCAATACCTGCCGGGGTGGTAAGCCTAAACATCTGTGGCGGGGCCATCCGGCTGTCTCGAAAGCTTCGAAAGTGCCGCCATGAGGCGTGCGGCTCTCCAAGTCGGCATGGCTCCTCCCACTGCCCTCTCGCGACGCGCGTCATTTTCTGAGCGAGGGAGAAGCTGCCGCTCCCGCGAATCGTCGCACGGGGGCATCAAAAATCGGACGCACAACGCCGACGCGCCCGAATCGCGTGCAGAAACGCACCATGCGGTTCACGTTGCATGTCGAGCCAAGGCAATAAAAAAAAAGCAAACGGGGTGCTCGCTGAAGCGCAACTTAAAGCTTCTAGTATCTCGCAAGAAGAAATGAACTCTCTGAAGCCGTAACAGAAGGCAAGCAAACCTCAAACTGAACATGCGAACTGAAGTTAATCAAAGTGCATTTTGAGAATTATGGGCACTTGAAACAAATGTGTTGTTCCTTATGATAGAATGTGTTTTGTATATGCTTTTTATATGCTTCACGGACCATTTCCATAGAATGGCGCCTGTTGTATAGGTCAGGGAATTTCGTTTAACTCTTTCGCTACCGCAGAAAATTGACCAATTTTGGGGGGTCCAAGAAAACATTTTTTTTTTCTGCTAAAAAATTATTTAGGCACTAATTGCAGGAGCACAAAATGCAGATTATTTAACGGCCTTTCCAATAACACCAGTTTTTTAAAGGTTTTCATATATCATAGTTGTGAAAAAAAATATCAAAATCAAAAGTTTTGTCAAGTTGTCGAAAAAAATGATAAAAAAGGAGTTGTGTATATCAAACCACCGGTAGTAGAAAAAAATTAGAATATACATTTTGCAGGGAAACATTTCAAAAACACACCCTAAAAAAAATGTCGACTTGCGCGGAACAGTTTTTCAGATATAAAAAAAAAATGTTAGCACGCACGGTGCTCGTGTCATGCGGTGAAGCCCAACCTCTAATTCAAACTGTGCAATTTTGGGTGGTTCCTTGGAATAAATCTGGCGGTTTGACGTTATCAGAGGCACCAATTTGCCCCCACATAACGTAAAAACATCTTGTCAATGGCTGACTTTGCATTTACAGCGAGCACAATATTTGGGACAAGCACGCGATGCAGAAAAAAACATGCATGAAGTTGAAAACGGAACGCCGTGGCTGATGTTTGTTGTCGTTCACGGTCAGTTATCTCTCAAAACATAAAGCTGAGCTTTATTATCATCTTCTTACTCGCAATTGTAGCCTTGCTCGCAAAAATGAGGTACGATGAGCTAGAATCGTCCCCTGCGATCTTTGGCCGAGTAGCAGTCGCGCGCTAAAAAAGATCAGCACAACGAGCCTCCTCTATTGCAGCGCCACCTAACATTTTTCAAATGAAACAGTACAAAAACTTATCAGAGACTCCGTCCGAATAGACAGTTCAACTAAGCAGCAACATTAGACACCCGGATATACCCTCGCATGAAAACGAAACTGGAAGGCGAACAGCTGGCAGTGTAAGGCCGGTTTGAAGCGCTGTCCTCGGCGGAACAGATATCTGGCGACTGGGTGTGACCTTTTGACTTGCATCTGAAGTTCTTATCGCAGAAATCGGGTTAGGGTGGGGGGAAATGAGGAGCGGCGTGCTTTGTTCGAGGATCAGTCGCGGACGCTTCAGGCGCCATGGCAGTTAGCCTTGAAGTTGGGTAACTGCGTAGTTGCGCTAAATATGAATTTCGCGATGCAGAAACGAAACCGAAACTGTTGTAAACTGTTTGGGAATGGTCCTGGGGTAAGTAGAACTACCAGAGTACTTAGGACAACTTGCGCAAAGGCAATAAAACTGCCTAAAATCATAAAGTAGCTTTGCAACCAGGCACTGCTTGACATTTTCAGCCGATTTCTGGGATTATTACTGTCAGAGCGTGAACCTGACGATTGAAAATCGTTTGCTAGTTCCCCATTCACGCCCTGATAGCAAAAAACAAGCGCTGGTGCAGAGTAATTACGAGTTGCACGCATTCTTCGTTGGTAGCCTTGAGGCGCGATGACCACGCCCCTTTTCCACAACCAGGTGATTCAAAAGCGTGTCAAAAATCACGTTTCCGTTGCAAAAATGAAAACAAAACTGATTTTGAAAGGCCATTTTCTGATCTAACTCCGAACAGCTTTACTTGTTCGAGAAACGCCTGGAACGCTATGAAAAGGCGCTCCCAAAAGTATCGATCAAATTGATCGATTTTGATAGGCGCGGTAGCGAAAGAGTTAAAATGGTCATGGAAAACATGGAAAAGTCAGGGAAATTGAATTAGGCAATTTGCTAGACACCCTGTATGTCACTTGGGTCACTGTCACTTGGCCGCTAGCGCCGTCTAGTGAAAACTGGATAAACCAAATTTATTTCTTTTTTTAGCTTAGTAAAGAAGTGATATATTTTTAGAAGAAGCAAACTAGGCCGTTTAGAACATTTTTATCGATTTATAAAACTTTTCCTTATTGGTACACGATGCTTTTTAACCCTGTGGGTCATGAATTAGCAGAGAGAGAGAGAAAAGACTTTATTGAATAGAAACGGTGCGGTGGCGCCGATGGCGTCATCCGGGCCAGCCCTAGGAGCTTCAGGTCGGGCGTCCGGCGCTCGGCCCCAAGGGGCTCGCGCCGCCTACCCGCTGCCTCTCCAGGGCCTCCCGGACGCACTGGACGACTAATTTCTGGGTGTTGTAGTCTGACGAGGTGATGGCTCTTCGCACTGTTACTGGTAGCTGTCGGATGCTTGAGGGTGCGGGGTCTTGGGGGTGCGCACTGTAGTATGTGGGCCAGCGTGCCGCGAGTGGCGCGGCAGACGGTACACTCATGAATTAGCAAGTGCCATAGGAATGTGATCAGGTGAGTCCCCCTTAACGCAGCGCAGCATTACGGTGTGTCTGTATGGCGTAGTACAACAGCCCAAAACTGTTCTTTTTTCAAGCTTCCCCCCCTAACCCTTTCTCCCTCCTCTGCGCGCATTGTCCTGACGAGCGGGTTTCACTGAACCAAATCGTCTACACCTCTCCTGTCTGCAGAGCAAGCAGGAGCTGTCCCCCAAGACCCCCTCCTCCTCATCGGTAGACGGCCTGGCTCCAGACAGCGGGCTCCCGGAGGGGGCGGCCTCACTGAGCACCCCGCCGCGCAGCAGCAGCAGCAACGGCGGTGGCAGCAGTGGCCGGCCCAAGTGGAGCGACCTGCGCCCCAGCAGCAGCAGCAGCAGTGCCCAGCACTCGGTGCGCAGCCTCATCGAGTCCATCGAGAACGCCAGCAAGCAGGCCAAGGGTGAGCGTTGATTCCGTCGTAAAGCAAGAGGTTGTGTGCCCAGTTCCAAGTGTGCCCGACTCCATACGCTCCTAGCTCCACATGTCCCTAGCTCCAAGTGTGCTCCAAGGGTTCCTGGCTCTAGTGTGCTTGGCTCCGAGATGCCAGCTGCTCTTTCCTTCCGCTTTGTGTGACGTGCCTGTGTGTGCTGGTGGTTGGCTGCAGGTCCCAGTAGCCGGAGCTCTTCGACCAGCAGCCTCAACAGCTTGGCGTCGGACTCGAGGTCAGCAGTGGCAGCAGCCAATGCTCTGCTCCTGGGCAGTGCTGGCGACATCCTCACCAAGGTGAGGAGGGTGACGGGAGGACGCCCTGGCTGCACCGCGCTGCTTTTTCTGACTGAAGTCCTGTGTTTGGTCTGGGCTGTGTTGTAACCCGCCACAGGGCTTCAAAAGGGAGGCCGTGACAGGAGTCACAACTGCCATTTTTGAAAGTAGGTATGAGGACCAGTTCGACGTTATTTGGTATTTAAGAGAAAAAAAAACATAAATCCCAGTTGTTTTCTCATCAGTACTTCAGTGTCTAATTTACTTTGTATCCATCTTTAGGAGTGCATCTCTCAATGACAAACCTGATTTGGAATTTTTTTAATGTGGCATAGTTCTTCGTGCTTTCTTGTGTAAATGTGTGCCCTAAAGCTCGCAAGGGGGACTGACCTGATCACATTCTTATGGGACCTACTCGTTTAGGATTCACAGGCTTGCAAAGCATCGTGCACCAATATTAAAAGTTTTACAAATCCATAGAGATGTCCCTAATGAACTAGTTTGCTTCCTTTAGAAATATATCGCTTCTTTACTGAAGCAAATAATAAATACACATTTTGGTTTATCAAGTTTTCACCAGATGCGCTAGCTGTAACATCAGGCAAATTTTAATTTCAATCTATTGGAGAGGGTCTGAAAAATCAAAACAAGTTTGCCATGTTCAGGTCACTGCATACTGATGCCTGTGGTAGCTAGTAAGGCACAAATATGAATTAAGACACACACCTGAAGAAATTGCATTGTTTTACAATTCTACGATAGTGATTAGAGACGGGAAGTTTAGGCAAAATGTCTATTTTCCATTGAGTCCGTATCAAGCCTATGTAACATATAAGCATGAACTAAGGAAAGAGCATTTTAGGCAAGAGTTTATTGTGACTATAAGTGCCTATTTTGACAATACGGGCTTTTTAGCGCCTAAAAATGCCTTTTTTGTGGTATGCACAGTCGAGTCCACTTATAATGATACCATGTATAACATTATATCGGATATAACGATGAATAACTATGGCGCTGTCCACTTTCATGTGCGTTATATGGTAAAATAAACTGCTTATAACAATGCTCCAATGCCGCAATATCGGATATTACGATGAAATGCGATTACATTGCGCACCGAAAATTTGAACCACCGCCCGCTCTCCGTGCCAATGGCCTGCACCAACAGCCACAAACCGCTTTGCATCCTTTCCACCCCTCAGAAAGGAAGTCAACTGCGCTGCTTATGAGGAAGTGAGAGGAGGGGGAGAGTTTTCCTTCCAAAACCCCCTCCTGGCGCCGCCACTTTGGCAGCTTTGGCATCATCCTTGCACCCGCTCGCGAACTCGTGCTGCCGGTGCTAGCGCCGCTCGCTTGCGCATTAGCCATCTGTGTCAGGTGCGCACCGCTTTGAATTTGGCTCGGTGCCTCTTCAACTGCCGAAGTACAAAGTGCCGAAGTCCTGAAATACAAGCACGCTGCCCAACTTCAAGTGATGTGGAGCGTTCTTTTCTTGCACACAGTTATCGACTGAAAGGAGATACCGATTCAAGCAGCAAATGGGTGGTCAGGTTTGTCATGAATTTTAAGCCTTTCCTTGTTTTCGAATTTCCTAAAATTTCACTTAAAAATCTGTTAAAATAGCAACTCTTGTGTGGCTCATTTTCACGAAGAAAATAAAATTACTTTTCCACAGCACAAGGCTTTGCAAGTAAAAAATTTGTCGTAAAATAAGCTGCTGAAGTAAATACGAATTGAACCTATGTGTGCCTAAACAACAGTATTTGTTGCCTATATTTGCCTGAATAGCACTTTTCAGTGCCTGTTCTAGGCACCTAAAACCTGGATTTTTCGTGCCTAAAGTTCTGGTCTTTAATAATGATCATTAACCCTGTTGTAGTACATGACCTACGAGCCACAAATCTGAACACTGCTGGCGCAGAAATGAAACTGTGTTTGTTTCACAGGGTCAGTTGTCAAATCTGGCATTGTTGCCTTCAAGGTGTATGGCGTTCGCATGCCATGTTTTGACGTATCTCCCAATTAGGCGGTACACCCCCGCATACATACGCCGCCACAGAGAAGAGGATCGGCAGAGGCTTGACGGAGCAGCTAGTCAAATGGTTCAGTTCAGGCCACGGTGTAAGATATAGTTTTAGGTGAGGACACACCTGGCGAAACAAACGTTTCTTCTTCGTTTTAATAAAGTCGCAAAACAGACACCGCTGAGACCTCTGACGGCAGCGCCCTCCACCGCGAGAGAAAAGAAGCTGCTCGAGCGCTAGCTACTCGGAGGCGTTCGGATCTTTTCGGCTCCTCGTCGGGCTTTCTCGGCAGCTTTCGTAACGGTCGTCTGCTGGCCACGGCTGGCCGACTCGGCGGAGGAGCAGACGATAATTTGCCGTGCGACATTTCGTGCTTGTCGCTTTGCGAGTAGTTACTCTCCACCCTGTTTTCTGCAGGTGCTTCGGGACGGCAGCGTTTAAAAAAGTTATGTAGCGTTAAGCTGACGGGCCTTCTCGGCAGCTTTCGTAAGCTGTCGTCTGCTCGCCGCGGCTTGGCCGGCTCCGGCGGAGGAGCAGACGATAATTGGCCGTGCGTCATTTCGCGCTTTTCGCATTGCGTGTAGTTGCTTTTTGAACATGTTTTCGAGGCGCTTCTGGAAAGGTTCGCTAGAGAATATTGGTTTGTTGGTTCTCTTCGAGTAAATAATATGTTTTATATATGTTGTGGATAACATGGGCTTTAACTTATTTTGAACTCGGCGGCCTCATCAACATGACCGCTCCCCATCGCTTCACGATTTCTCGTCCATTTCCACCGAGAACGCCGTGAAAAGTACGGTACTAGAACACGAGCATCAACAAGTTCATCGATGTTGGGTGCTCCCGTTGTGATCGCGACTTCTGTCCGTTTTCGTCCACGCCCTTGCGCTGGAAGCGTGTGCAAAACAACGTTGCGTTAAGCGCTAATTATGCGGTGGCCGACGATTCCTCCTAGTTCTAGGAAACAGCAAAAACACCATTACACAGTAAATCATTCGGTTTCGCGCGCAATATAGATCTACAAGCGATGGCAACGAAAACAGGCTCGGTAAGAAAGCAGACGATCCCGAATGGCCACCCCGCAAGCTTGATTCAAAAGGTGCGCGTGCTGACGATTTTGCTTTGCCACTGCCGGTCATCGGTGATTGTTCGGCGGAGCGATGCAAACAGATGTGAAGCGGCCAATGTGCGGTCCCAATTCTCGGAAACAGCCAGAATAACACCGCTTTACACACATGTTGCTGGCTTCAATGCGAATGGATAGTCGCCGGTAGCGCCGTCTGGTGGAGCGGCGTGAAGACTAGAAGCTTGTGAAGTTCAGAGTTCTTCCACCAGATGACCTTCCCATCGAAGGTCCACTTGCGGCGCCCGCGGCGGCACCAACTCTATTTAACAGCTTTTTGGAGCGCTGTGTCCACACCTAAAACTATATCTTACACCGTGGTTCAGGCTATCAATTCCAGTCAACTGATCAACAGTTGAAGTTTGCGATAACCCTATGTCGCTGTGACACCTTTCTTCTCTCTCTCTGCACTCGCCCGCTGTACGCAGAGTCCATTCAAGGTGCCCGAAAAGGTTCGCCTCAGTGCGCGGTCAACGCCACAGCCGCCCAGCCAGCGGGGAGGGGACGCTGCCGGGGAGTGCAGCGTGGAAGCGTCGCCCCGCACGGACCCGGAAAAGGCTCACCCAGTCTCCATTTTGGCGCACAAGCTGGAGCCCATCCGCAGGAACAGCTACAGGTGGGGGCTACAGTGATCTCGGCTGGGGCGATGTGGTCTTGCTCTGTCCAAGCCATTTGTCTGGGCTGAAAGGTGGCTGGCCGTAGCTCTGCATTTCTCCGAGACTTGGTTGCAGATGTTACGGTTGGGGACGACGCAGTTAAGCGCGAGACACATGCACGACTAGAGCATGCAATTGGCATGCGATTGATCATTACGACTGATCTTTAGAACCGGTTTCAGCATCGAACGCTGGTTGGAGGAGGTTCATGACGTGCGATTGGCGAACCAGATGCAATCATATGATCGTTGTGACCGCCGTGGGCCACAGCCAATGAGAGCCCGAAGGTGTCGTCATAATGAAGTCACTCTGAAAGCTTTCTTTCAAAGCTTCGAGGAGGCACTAGTGGCTAGTTCTGAGCATTTTAAGGGAGCAGCTATCCTCCGACCCACACGCTATCCACTGACAATACAGACACCTGGGAGAGACATGCTGCCAGTGGTACCAACAGTATGGACGTGTAGAATTGTCAGTTCTAAGCGTCCCCACACCACTTTACTGGACAAAAAAATGCAGTGTATAATGTGACAGTACTATTCATTTTTACCTCAAGTTGATAAATGTTTTCTTTTCCTGCTCGGATTTCTCCATCACGCATCTAAATCGGTTGGAGTGCATCTAAACAGGGAGGCAACCATGGAGCGAAAACAGTGAAAGCTGACGGCGCATCGCACACACGCACGCATCGGACCTTATGTCTCAAATTCACGTGTACAGCTAGTCGTGGCAGCCATTATTCCTTCCAGTCGTGCATCGCATATGATGGCGTAGTCGTGCATGTATCTTCCACTTTACGATGCACATTACAGTCAGACCCGATTCTGACGAACCTGGAGAGAGTGACTTATGCTATATATCGAACAAAAAAATCAGTTATTAAAATGCATGCAAGACATATTCTTTATAGCAAAGTGCACATCTGATAATCGAAGTGGTTGCGCCTAGAACTGCCGCTGAAATGCATGGTCTTGGAGCAGCACTATTTTGGCTGAGGGAGGAGGCTGAGCAGGCGTTTGCCCTCTAGACAGCGAGGGGGTGGCCCGGCAACTCTCTTTCCTGCACGGGAGTTGAGACGTTGAGCAGTTGGGATCGGGCCAACGAGGTTCACTTGTCAGCGTATGGGAATCGCGTGATCGCGCACCGAGCATATCCAGTTACGGCATCTGGGTTTGTCTTCGTGCGCCGCGCACTCAGCGTTGTGGGATACAGGGGTTCCATCACGCCCGCTAAATGACCCATCCAAAATGCCCCAGAGAGGTTCGTGGCGTCCGTGAGGGACGCCACGACGGGTTCAACTCACCAACAAAGGCGGCAACAGGCTCCAAAGGGCCAGGATGAACTAGGAAGTTTATTAACCGAGTGGTACAGCGCATATTGATTGCCTCGACAGGGCTGAGAACTACACTGTATCAATGTGTGCCTGAAGGCCCGGCCTCAAATGGGCTGCGGCCGAGACGACACGTGGGCTGCCAGCGAAGTAGGACTAGGCCTACCTCGCGTGTCCGGTTGGGGTCAGGGGCCCCGCTCCGGACGGTTGGCGGCGAGGGCGCGGACAAGCTGCGTTTCCCCGCATTCCCTATCCTAGATCCTTCATCTCCCTTCCAAGCGCCAAGAGAGCCGCGAAACGCGTGCGTCGCGCTTATAAGGCGCGGGGGAAAGGAGGAAAGTTCCTGTGCGAGAAGGAGTGGCAGCAGGGCGGTTGGTGCAAGTTGGCGTGTCGGCCTGTGATATGACGTCACATGCGGTGCGGGAAAGCGTGCTCGTTTGAAGGCCACACTCGCGGGAAGAGGAAAAGGGGATCTAAAGGATCCCCACAGCATCCCGCTGGTTCTGCGATAACACCTTTTGACTGAGTGCACTGTACAAGCTTCCATAGCGCTTGCAATGGCAGCGGCAAAGTAACGACAAGTGTTGTTGCTTGGTGGAAAGGTGGATCTGATCCACCGCGTGGAGAACGGAGGAAAAAAATTGAATGTTGCTGCTGTGTACGGTGTCCCCAGGAGGACCCTGAGCACTATACTGGAAAGCAAGTCGGCAATCGTGGAGAAGGCCCATGATAAACTGAACTCCAACTACAAATGCATCCGGAAGCCAGTGTACAATGAAGTGGAGAAAACTCTCTATGAGTGGTTTGTGGACGTCCACACGCGCAACCCTCCTGTCTTCGGCCTAATGCTACACCAAAAGGCAAAGGATTTCGCATTCATACTTGGAGTAGAGGATTTCACAGCAAGGATCGGCTGGCTGCAGCAGTTCAAGGACTGCTACAGGATTGTTGGGAAGGCCGTGGCAGGTGAAGGGGCTGCAGTTCACATGGACAGTGTGAACAAGTGGGTTGCAGGAAAGGGGTCCGGATGTCACAGCCAAGTACAAGCCTACCGTATTTACACAATTGTAGGTCGACCCTTTTTTTCAAATTTGACAATGCAATGTTGGGGGGTCTACTTAAAATCGAAATCGAACCGTCTACCGCTAGTAACGGCAACAGAAACGAGAAATTGGGGGTGCTATGAGGTGGGGACAGCTTTGCATCCTCGTTCCCATGGTTATGGTCTAAAGTGTGAACCGCATGGGGCGTTTTCTGCTCGCGAAAATGCGCCGCGCTGACGCTGCCGCGAATACCACCCACATGCCGCGCGCTACGCAATCGGCGGCGGCAACATGGCAGGGTCACCAGCCGCGAAGAGGTGCGCGTAGCTCCAGCATTCGCTTCTAACCGCTCTTTAAGATATCACTGAAGGCACAAACGAAGATGTTTGTGCAGGAAAGGAGCTGACGATGGGGTCGAAAACAACACTATAAAGCATCATCCGCGCCGCTGGGGAAAGCGCCAATCATATATCCGCCACCATGGTAAGCCTAAACACTCCGGCGGCGCCGGCTGGCTGTCCCAAGCGCTTTCAAACTGCCGCCATGAAGAGCGTGCCTCCCCGTTGGGGCAAGTCGTCAGGATCTTCCCACTGCCGCGCTCGTCACGCATCATACCGAGGTAGAACTTAAAACGCTTAAAAGCAGTAGAACGCCGACGTGCACGAACGTGGAAAAACCCTCAAGAAGCGTTTTATTCGTCTCTAATAAACAAAATGAGTATTAGCAAATCCCTTGCTTCAATGCGTGGCGCTAACGTAGCCCAAATCGTATCACATAGTTCCGTACACTTCCGAACGCGATGGTTGCTCAAAGGTGAATCGTGCGTGGCCAATTCCGTCAGCCGCCATGTTGTTTGTTTTATTATGGCGCGGCAGTGGCCGCTGCCGGTTCCTTCGTTGGTTGTCATCTCGCAGCGAATGTGTTCTTCCTGCTCAACCCACGGCACATGGTTATTCCGGATGCTTATAGAAAAGCTTTTATTTTTTAACATCTACCGCGCATACCGCAAGCGCACGGCTCTTGTGGGACCATCGATCATCGATGGTAGAGCCGCCGTGTGGGTTGACGGAAGCGCTTCTTTTTGTGATACGATTTTCTAAGCGGCGCTCGCCCTTTTTTTTTTTTTTTTTTTTTTTTTTTTTTGTGAGATGCAGTTTTTTGGGGTTGACCTACATTCGAGTCGACTTACATCGTGTAAATACGGTAGGTACACCTGTAACACGGACAGCTCGTCTAAATTGCGTCGGCTTGTGAGCAGCAAGTACAAGTCTCCGTCGGGCTAAGCGAGGCACATGTATCTACCTGTTGCCTACACCTTTAATAAGAAGGCATGGACGGCACGTGGTTTGAGAAACTGGCTGCGCAAGTGGGACCAGGGGCTTGCGAAGACTGGGCGCAACGGCTGCATACTGCTTGACAATTGTTTGATGCACCACTGCGGAGTTTCGCTGAAGCACATTGAAGAGTGCTTTCTCCCGCCCAGCGCAAACACAGCAGTCCAACCCTTCTGATCAAGGCATCGTGCTGGGCTTTTAAGCACGGTTGCTGAAAATGCTTAGTGGAACGGTTGCTTGCGAAGCTTCGTGCGGCCACGAGCTGGCACTAGACCTGCAGGCTGCGATTGAAATGTTGAGCCGCGCATGGAGTGACATGACGCCCGGCTCACTCCGTAACTGTTTCCAACGCCCCGGGACTCACAACGGAACCTGTCCAAGCAGCGAGTCCAGATCAAGACAACAGCATCAGCAAACTGTGGGAAGGGCTCACCAACGTTCCCAATGCTGTGCCAGAAGGTGTATCCTTTGAGGATTTCCTGAGCATCGAAGACAACGTTGCTGTCACTGCGAGCCCCTCGGACGCAGACACCGCTACGGAAGAGGCGGAGAACGCCGGGAGAGAAAGCCGTCTACCGCTTAAAAAAGCAGCTTCTGCAGTCAACGTACTCCGCCTGTTTTAAATGCAGAGCATTTCAGTAACTCACGATGTCACCCGCGTTGTCCCATCATAGTCTGCACCATCGTTGTCCGCACCCCTCCCCCTACACTATATAAAAGAAAATACTATCCGGCGCCCAGTTTCGATCCCTCGACCCTGCGGGCGGAACGCAATGTACATGGTGCTCTACCCACTGCGCCACAAAGCCAACACAGAATGGGACGCTACGAACGCGCCTTATATCGTTGACTCATTCAAATTACTGCTGACGAGCGCTCTCTCGTCAGCAGTTGCCACAAGTGCAACAACATTAACGTAACGTAAACTACTTAACGTCGTGCGCCCCCGGAAATGCTCTGCATTTGATTGTGCCCCTCGCGAGGGGGATGTTTCACTGCGTCGCCATGCGAACAGTTTGCCACACTTTAGTTTCAGTTATTTCTTTGCTGTTACTCTTTTTCCTCCATTTCTTCCGTGGTACAGTGATGGCGGGAGTACGAGGTCCGAGATAGCATAAAAGTGGACACCGGCCCCACTCGGGGAGGCGAACAGGAGGGAAGAGCCAACACTAAACTGATTACAAGTCCCTATAGTACGCCAGTGAGGCATCTTTATTGTCCAAATGTGAAGTTTTGATCGGTAGGGGCCACAAACTTCTCAGTGTTTATAAACAGTCGCCTGTTGGTGGCGAAGATAGAGATGGTAGGGTAGAGGAAGTGTGATGTGTGCATCCACTCTGGGTGGCGTTGCGAAGACAACCCCGAGTGCGTCAGCGGGACACCGTAATTTATGGCGGCCAAGGTTAAAAGCGAATCGCGTGACACCAACATCGTAGTCCTCTTGGCTGAGACGTGTCCGGCGGCTCTGGCTCCTCCCTCTCGCCTTGTCGTGTTGCCGTAATTCTTCGATTATAGGGGGCCAACCCAGGAATAGGGCGTGGGCGCGTGCCCTCAATGCAAGCTTGACCGCTGCTAAAATATCCCACATTCTGTTCGGGAAGTCCCAATCAATCTGAAATGCGCGCGTAAGCGAGCTATCCTTTGGTCTTCATGAGAGCTGAATTCCGCTAAATGAGGGAAAGGGGAATAAATCTCAGCCGATATGTACCGTGCGAGTAAAGAGGTTTTGATTCCCTGTTAAGGTCTTCGCACAACATAGTGACCCGATTCAATATGCACTTTCAATGGCATAAACGATGCTAGTTAGTCGGTTTACTAAAGTTAATCAAGAATATCTAGCAATGCATTTGTGTTTAGAGGTGAAGCCAATTAAAAGGATTGTTGTAAGCTTGGTTTTCATAAGATGGATTTCCCACATTGAGTGTAGCACATTGAAGCACGCCCAACTTCGGAGGGAGTATGATTACAGAAAGCGGTTCTAACTCTGGTTTTATTGCTTCGACATTGAAGGACACGGACTCGAACTGGAAGAAACCATGTGTTGTGTAGAGGATGCTGTGCTAGTTAACGCCACCAAAACGGAGGTGCAAACAAAAATGACCACTTTTTTTTTGCGAAGTGGGAAATTAAGTGGGGGAAGTAGCTTTATTACTTGCAATAAATGGATTGTTTCATGGGTGGTAAGTAGCATACTTTATTGTGTTCGTTTCTGCATACGGGGATGGAATATTCCCGCGTATGGTGAATTTGTAACAAGAAATTCGTTGTAGGCAGGTTCAGCTATATCGAACTATTGAATATAGAGAACTAATCGCGGCGCATATTACAGTTTGCTATAACCATGTTTGAC
This sequence comes from Haemaphysalis longicornis, assembly GCA_013339765.2. Lineage (NCBI taxonomy): Eukaryota > Metazoa > Arthropoda > Arachnida > Ixodida > Ixodidae > Haemaphysalis > Haemaphysalis longicornis. The sequence continues at coordinate 201,016 of JABSTR010000235.1, forward strand.
TGTACTCGGCATTCCTGCTTTTCCCTACAGGACTGCTCAAACTTGTCTTGAATGCTGTTGGTAGTGAGTGTAGAGAGACACAGCTGAGCTACTTGGTGGTAGATTCAAAGGTTTAACCTTTTGGCTGTTGTTTGGGAAAATGAACTGCGTTTCTCATGACCTGTTGGTTACCTAGTGTCATTTAAAATTCATGTGCCAGAAGCTCACTAGGTCACTTGCGTTAGGGGCTTGTCCTTGCAGCATGTTACCTTTTGTTGATGTCTAGAAATTACCTAGCACCACGGAAACTGAGGAGAATGGTTGATTTGTTATCCTACTGAGCCTCGGTTGAATATGTGTGCTGGATTTTTATGACTACTGGCTCCCATCAAAAGGAAGTGAGCAGGCATTTTGTTGATACTAACATAGTTGTTGCATATTTGCAGGCTGCCTCGCTAGCCCATTTGAAACACGGGACAGAGGGGTGGAACCTAACGTGTTGCCTGTGTTCCCTCCGTAGCGATCTGTCCTTTGAGAAGAAGGACCCCCTCGCATCGCTGGTGAAAGGGGGCGGCTCCAAACGCAATGCCCTGCTCAAGTGGTGCCAGAGTAAGACCCTGGGATACAAGGTGAGCATCATAAGCGGCAAATTAAAATGCTCGAAGCGGTTGCAAGCACCAAATGTTCGTCTTGCTTGAAGAAGCACAAACAACAAATGCTTTCCACCAATACTGGTTTTTCCACCTCCTATTGCCCGGAAAGTCTACGTCCATGTTTTGGCACTCTTTGCCCTTGTTGGGGTTACGCATTTAATCATAATCACCATTTATTTGTCCAGGAAGTCTGCGTTTTGTGGGCATCCAACTGTTCAGTAAACTGCTTGGGTCATTTTAAAGTGGCCGATCCTTTCAGGATCTATCTTATTGCTTGAGGCACAAGTGAAAATGGGAAAAGCACGGAGAATTGATTAGTTGGCCATTCCATTGCGTCGCATGTTTGTGCCCAGATTTTCAACTGTAGCTTAGAAGCACCTGTGTATTGGTTAGTAGCATCAAGCCTGGCAAGAAATGCACTGGGCAGTTTCCATTGCATGGTCAATAGACAGTTTTAGTTTCATGTGCGTACAGAATCCACGTACGCAAGCGTGAAAAGTATACGTAGCCCACGTGTGTGTAGTTTGAAACTCTTATAGTTACTTGTACGCAACGCACCCCGTGCGTAGGGTGCCTGGAGCCGCACATAAGGCCCCTTAGCCGCATGTTACTCCTAGTGCCATCTACTAACAGACACAGACGCTTCTGTAGCCACTCGTGATCTCGTGAGCCCGTTGCTATGACGACGACAAGTGCTACTTCATCAGGCTTAATAGCTGAAAAACAACAAGTGTTTCTTGATTTAAACTTTCGGTGAGGGTAAGAACGGGCAAATTGAAGGCGAAATCAACAACTTAGAACATGATATCACACCTAGGGATTAGCGACGAAGTTGTTATCGCTGTGAGGAGGGAGGGCAGGGCGCCGCCATGTTGGTCAACTCTACGTACGGAAGCCGCGTAAACACGGCAATGTAAAAATTTAAATCTCGCGTACTTCCGTACGTATGTGATGCTTCTACGTACGTGAAAATAAAACCATCTAATGCCTGATGCAATTGGCTGTTGGTGCAGCATAGCTAATGCAATCGAGGGTAGGACTGAAGCCCGCCTGGTCAGAATGAAACGTAACTATACGGACGCTGACCAAGTACAGCTTTGAAAAAAGCAAGACGTTTCAGCATCACTACGGAAGCACTGTTGATAGCAAATGACAGGACGCATCTCCTATAGGTTCCTATAGGTTCCTTATTGTGCATTTCCCTCCTTAATCTCCCCAACCCTGCTGTTTTGTCCTTTCTCTTTTTTCTGAGCAGGGCATAGACATCACCAACTTCAGTAGCAGCTGGAATGACGGTCTGGCCTTCTGCGCTCTCCTGCACACATACCTCGGGGACAAGATTCCCTATGACCAGCTGGACAGCAAAGACAAGGTGTGTGTGTGTGTGTGTGTGTGTGTATGTGTGTGTGCGCGCGCGTGTGTAGGCGTGTGGGTGCTTGAAGGCCTTACTCGGTATTAAACAGTAAACACCTGGTTTTGTGGACTGGGCAGTGCTTGTCGGTACAAATCTTGAAAGCATCCGTGTGTCACGATTTTAGTGCACATTAAACATCCCCAGGTAGTGGAAATTAATCCGGAGCCCTCCACTGCAGCGTGCCTCATAGCCCAGGTGTGGATTCATCACGCTAAACCCCAAAATCAATCAATCAACCACTCATGTCATTGCTTGCGTGTGTGCATTTTTTTTTCCCCCACACATTACATTTTTTACATTTCAAGTTCAGCTTTGTTATTTTCTAATGCTTTTGTATTAAGCACGTGAAGCTCACATATAGTATACGGAGCACAGAACGCGGGTAAGCAACGGGTTTGTGCATGCAATGGCAAGCACTACGTGTATGCATGCATGTAACATTTGCAAAGATGACATACATTGCAGATGGCGTGCCTCTGTGGTTGTGTGAGGAGGAACAATCTGGGGAACGTGAGAGCACACGCAGCAGTACTGCATTGTGTGGGTTAAAAGAGAACAGCAAAGAAGCACTGGCTTTGACATGCCTCCAACACATTTCGGGGGTGGAGTTTGTTCTGCATTCCTTTCCACCCTGGGCAGTTCTCCAACGTCACCCTTATTTTTGCAGCGGAGGAATTTCAGCATCGCTTTTGAAGCCGCCGAGTCTGCCGGGATACCCAGCACTCTGGTAAGCCTGGCTGCTACGTCTTCTTCTTTTTCCTTTTATTATTGGTAGTAGTAGAGTCAGTCCCAAATATATTGCCGCGAACCATGTATGCGTTTGTTTGTTTATTTGCCCTGCCACGCCCGGCCGTGTTATCTGTGTCAAGCGAAGCGCGTGTTGCATTCTTTATTTTTATGCCGCACGGGCTATCTCATTCAGATAAGCAGACTGTTTCGTCTTAACGTCACTAGCCCAGAATAATGTTCTCTGATCTACAATTTTCTGGATGTAAATCGGCGGTTCCAGAAACACTCGCGCCGAAAGATAAAAAAAGCCTGCAGAGCGGATGCCACGGCATTCCGATTGTCGACGCTCGCTTGCACACGTCACTTTGCTTGACTGCTGCTTCGCCGCCTGTGTATTCTTTGAGTTGTTAGGGGAGCACAAGTTCGCTCCAATAAACGTGTTTTCCTTCAAGACAACTGCGTCGTCTCTGGCTTCGTGACAATATCAAACCCGGATATATCAAATTATTGCATATATTGAACAGTCCAAACATCAGTTGGAAGTCCTATGCGCAAGTATAGCACTTTTATACGTGTGTATTGTACTCTCGTCCACCGTCACATTCCAGATGTCAAACTCCGTGTCACAAGTGCCCCTGTAAATGCGCTTCTCCTGATGGAGTGGGGTGATGATGACGGATTCTTGCACGTCTCGTCGCTTGGGTGGCCTTCCATAGTGTTCAATCTGCTTGATGTGCTAGCGTGGGGATAGCCTCATGAAAAGGAGAACGCAGGGTGTGATTGGATGCAAAAGGAGAAGGGGAAACCGGCAGGAGCTGTTGTGACCCAGTGGCGGGTCTTCTGGTGTAGAGACCGGTGCGGCGTGGTGCAGTGTTTGTTTTGTTCGTGGCGACGTGTCTTGAGAGCTATGGTCGCGAAAAAATGGAAGAATTTGGATTTAGCGACGACGGCGAACTTCATTAGACAGATGGAAGCCAGTAAAAAGGAGTTGTCGGTTGCAGGGACATTCAAAATTCAAAATTTGAGCACGACATTGCACAGCAAGCTGAATTAAGGCAAAGGCAGCGCAGCCCGGCCGTTCTGGAGTGCGTTGTGTGCATGTTCCTGCAGCCGGTTCAGCAAAGCAGCTTTGTTGAGGCTGCAGTTGAGAGGTGTTTGAATACAAAAGGCAACGGCAGACGCGGGTTCGATTCCCGGCTTTTCTGATGGAGGCGAAAAGTGTAAATGCCCTTGTGTTCAAGATTTCGGCGCACGTTAAAGATCCCCAAGTGGTCAAAATTAATGCGGAGCCCTCCACTACGGCGTGCCTCATCGCCTGTATAGTATTGGCGCGTTATACCCCATAATCAATCAAACAAACAAACAAACAATAGACAAAAGCATTGAGTGCCTTGAGAGTGGATCAGAGAGCTGTCATCATTCCCATGCGAAATTCCCGATGCTGCAACAGCAGGTAAGTTCGTCAGTGTTGGCGATGACGTGCAGGCTGTGGCGGATCGCAACGATGCAGCGATCCCGGCAAGGACTGCCGTTAACGAACAAGCTGACCTTATTAGCGATCCTGACGACGTTGTGAAATGCCTACGGCATCTGAGCTTGCGTTGGTATTAGACTTAATTTGCAGCTGTGGCGGCGCAGTGAACGGAGCTGGGCTTTCTTATTTGAATGGCGCTAGTAAGCTTGAAAGCAGTTTGGGGAACTTCATAACGCAGAAGATAAAGCAAGTGAAGGTCATGGCTTTTTTCGGGCTAAATGAAGTGCGGTGGTTGTCGCACTGTGTTGAAGGAGCAAATGGGGAAAGTACCGCTTGGCACGATGTCGGAAAATTCTCACTGATGTGCGTAGTTCTCGGATAAGCTTCAGATGGGCATATTTCGAATTATCGATATATCAAGCTGTTTCGCGATCCCCTTGTTGGAATTCGATATATCCGGGATCAACTGTAGTAGTAGTAGCAGTAATAGTAGTATTATTTTTGTTGTTGTTGCTGTTGTTGTGATGACAGCTTTTGAAGCCCCTGTGCTCTCCTAGTGGTAAGTAAAGTGTTGAGAAGAGTGCTCCCGCTTCTCTTGCAGAATGTTAACGAACTTATCTGCCTGGAACGTCCAGACTGGCAGTCGATAATGGCCTACGTGACGTCCATCTACAAACACTTTGAGACGTGAGGGACCTGAGGGGACCACCGAGTTGTGGTGCTTCTGCCAAAGGAACGCGCACACAGCCGCGCAAGACCACAAAGACTTACTACCATCTGTCTTTATATGTGCACATAGTACTGTGCCCTCTATCCTCTATCAATGTCTATGTACTCCACACCTTCTCTGTTTACGTCGAGTGAGCGTGTAGACTGCTCCCACTGCTTGCAATCTTCACTGTGAAGTTTTCGCTGCATTCTGCGAAATATTTCGAAATTTGCCGCTAACTCTGCCTTGTAATCTTGAGAGCATTCGTTGTGCTGATATGCGACAGTATTGAGCCAGTGCGCGTGGATTAAGACCGCTGCCTAGTGTGTTTCAAGCTGGGGAATTCACCCAGTCTGACGAATTACAGTACGAAGCGTGATTGTCCGGTTATTTTTTTGTAAGGAAACGGTAAATATTTTCATTGTATTAATCCGTGTGGTCTATTGTTCACACGGACGCATTGGCAGCCCTCCGCAACACATTTTGCTATAGCTAAACTTTTTGCGCTGCATTTACTGCCTCTATCGCACTTGGGGTGTGTCTGTGTGGTCTAGGGAACAGGCAAAGACGTGGATACGTTTTTGTCTCGCCTGTTTCGAAGTATAATTCTGTCCAGTCCCTCTCTAGTAACGGTGATCAGTCATTTGTTTGCATAAAGATGACTCCATGTTGCCTCTTGGGACCAGTGTGCTGGGCAGGAAGTTGAAACTTCTGCAGCATTTGTGTGCTGGAAGTGAGACTGTGGGTCCTGGTGCCCACAAAGCACAGGAGACGCAACATATGGTGAAACACGAACGTAAAGTTTATGTATTGATTCACAGGCGGCAGTACATGCAAAAGAACGCTAGGTAGGTAAAAAAACGGCACTCACAAAGGAGAAGTTTTTGAAAACTGAAGACGAGACATGAGGGAAGCAAGTAAACAAAAAAAGCCATGCATGTGCAGCCTTTTGTCTCGTTTACTGTCGAGATTTTATGACTACAGCACTGTGCATGTGCGATTTTTGTTTGTTTGTTTGCTTGTTCTTTCTTTGTTGTCATTCGTTTGTTGATGTGCTCTTACGTGCCTCACTTTCATTTACATCCGAAACTGCCTGTATTGGTTGTAAGGAACAGAGAACAAGTCATCTTGTCGTCTTTCGTCCTGTGGTTCGCACAAGCCGCGCGATGCGTACTGCCCTAAACCACGTTTAGCCGCGCGTTCAAGCTTCAGATCTCCTTGATATCATTCAGCCACAATTGTCTCTATTTTCTTACTCAAGTTTCTCTTGCGCATTTTCTATGTGCACCCATGCAAGGTTTCAAAGCATGTGTGCGTGTTCGTTTTTTCAAATACTCGATTCTTTGTTCTAGTTTTTATTGTGTGCGTGCACATGTGTGTTCCATTTTTTAGGTGCCCCGGGGCATCTTTTGTCACATGCTTCATCTATTTATGAGACCATCCAAGTTACCTTCACTGCCCTTGCCACGTGGGGCGGGAAAGTGCACGTCATAGGGTCCTCAGGGGCTCGTAGAAGTCTCACCATTTCGTTAGGCACAGTTAAGTTAACATTTTCATTGCTCACAAACATCTTGCACTGTTTGTGTTGCTGGATTTTTGTCCGGTCTTAATTTTCCAGCAATCATAGGTTGCTGCCTATGCCGGCAGGGATTATATGTAAAGCACTTCATACGGGGAATAGAAACTTCATACAGGAATAGTAACTTCATACGGGGATTCGAAACTTCATTGGGGAAAACTAAATTCAAGCGTTTCGCTGTCCCAGTGGCAGGGCTGTTATATATAGTGGTCTAGTCATGTGTGAAAATTCGTGTGTGTAACCTTTCAGTGCATGTGCATAGTCAGTGAAATGTTCTTCTTTTATTTTCATCGTATTTTTAATGTATATTTTTTTAATACGGCGCTTGAGTTGTGGGCTTGCGTAGGCAACCAGGGTGTTGCTCTTATAAAACAGAAAAGGCGGAATTATGTTTCCCAGGTGAGGTTCAAAAGCATTAGAACACAACCCGTAATGTACACCTAATAGCTACACCTATAAGCGACGTCAGTACTCCTGTTTTTATCTTTTTGGCTGTGTTAATGCAGCTCTGTTTCTCAGTTTCAGAAACTGGCGCGCTGAACTAAACAACAATATATTGGCATTTAAATTATGCTCCTTTTCTCCAGGCAAGGTTTTGGCTAATCTCAACAGCAAGAATATAATTCCGATTTTAAAGTAGGGTATTTTCAGTTGTGCTAATTAATTATAATGCTACTTGTGTTTACTGATGTTGTCATTGTGTCATATTAGTGAACCTGGTTTTCACTTTCAAGTTCTTTGCACCTCTTTTCTTTTTTTATTTCGTAATTTATGCAGCAAAAATTTGATCAGATCAGGCTTCTTTTTATAAATCTGGCTGCATCATCACTATTAAAAATTTATTTTGTCTTTTGAGCCATTTTAGTTGTTTTTATTACACAGTGTGGACTTTGTTCTAGTTACAGTGCAACGTAAAATGTGAACTTTCTTTTTTTCAATTAGTGTTTGCATTTTTGTATTCACAGGAAGTACATAATGTAACTTGCAGATCTTTTCAATTTGCACTTGAGTCCTTTCTGCATTAGGATTTTAAAAACCACGTAAACGTGTTTGATTTTGTACGTTTGCCCGCCTATTTTTGCCAATTCAAGTATTATGAGGCTGATTAAAGACAGTAAAGTCACCCATCAGTTTTTAGTAAAAACTTTGTTAGCTTACCATGATCAATGGAATGCACCTGTAGCTGTTGGTAAAATGGGTCATTTAGTTTTTTTTCCTCGGGTTTGTATGGCAGCTGGGAGAGTAGGGTGCATTATCGAAGTCTGGATAGATTATCAGTACATCCTCTTGCTTCATCGTGTATGAGTGCAGTCATTATATAGTGAGGTAAACACATCAGCTTAGTATTTTTCCATTTGCCATTTTGAGGAATGTTGTCAGTTTAGCTTCATAGGTTTTGAAATCGGTTTTTCTCAATGTGTTATGTTGTATGGCTCATACTATATGAATATTGGTACTCAATATTGTAGTATTGTGTGACTATAGTTTTCACGGCCTACGTGGACTTTTTTTGCAAGGGCAAAAATTTTATACGGTATGCCTGGATCTGAATAGCCCTGGTCTCGACAGGGGTATTGGTCAATGTGCAGCAGGGCATCTCATCATGCTCAGACAAAAATGTTTAAAAATGGGATCTTCCGAGTTCAGAGCACATTGCCCTGAATTCAAACTTGTGTGTGCATTTAGTGTTAGAACCTCAATACTTTTCATTTGCTGACTTGTCGTATCTTATAAATCGTACGGGTACACTCATCTATGTCCAGTTGCTGCGTCGCACATCAAATCGCATTCACGGTGTTGGTGTCAGCCAAAGCTTACTTTAAAAGCTTGGTGAACCTTAGCATCAATCTTATGAGTTCATGTTTTTGGTAAATAGGCTGCTGCAGTATAAGACGACCACACTTTCCAGCCCAAATACTTCGTTGACTCGTGTATGCAGCAGTCAGTGATGTCACGGTTGGCATCAAGATTTCTTCCCTTTCGCATTACGCAGGGCCACTCAGGGGACGTGTGTCTTGCCTTTGTAAAAACCTATATTTGTAGCAGTATTCTTAATACCACGTGTAAACTTGAGTGTCGGAAACCAGTCGGCCGAGTGTTTGTTGTGGTTCTTGGTGGATAGGTGCTCCAAAGAGTGTTGTCCTGCCTTTCCTGTGTTCCATGTGCATTTGGTACTTTTTATTATTTCCTATTTTTCTACGAATTTCAGCATTTTGTATGCTGTGCTTTTATACTGCTGTTTGTAAAAAGAAAGAAGTGGGCTGAAGTAGGAGGCTCAAGTGACCTTTTGTTGTACATTTTCTGTATTGGCCTCGTGATGTGTGTCGTCTTTGTGCTTTGTTGGAATGGGCAGGATGATTGTGTTCTGCACATTGTACACGCTTTTGTACAGCTCTTCATTGTAAGCATTTTATACTTAAATGCCTGCTACTCTGAAATATTCTGTGTGAAATTTTCATAAAGGCATATTCGATGACTGGTGCTGCCTTGGCTGTTTGGTGGGTACAGAATTCGTGCCAGCGTGAGCAGTCTGTGAATCTAAAGCCCTGTTCTGCATTTCTGTCCAATGTGCCTGAGGGCACTTACTATACTATCGCAGTATGCAAGTGTGTGTCTATTTTTTTTTTTTCCTTCCCATTTTTTCCTTCCCTGCAACAATTTTTTCAACCTTTTTTGAGATCTTAAATGCTTGCAGAACGTAGTCACCCAGCACACCCAGTACTTAGATTAGTGGTTTGCAAAGTGCCTCAGCCAAAACCTACTGCTCTATGCCCATCAGATAGCTTAGAAACTTGCTCAAAAGATTTTTCTGTTTGCCGGTCTTGGTGTTATCCGACCATTAATTGCATCATTACAGCAGTGCAGTGGCTATTGGCCGGCGTTCCTTCAGTTGCAGCAATGAACGCATTCGATGGCCATTTCTTTTTTTAAAAGGAAGCCACAAAACGAAAGCACAAAGGGAAGTGCGTATCTGCTGCGATGAGCAAATCGAGCAGTGCCGCACCATGCTGGCGATAACTATAGCTTTCACAGTGCTTTCCAGATGCGAAGGAAAGAGTGAAAGCGTTTATCTGAAGTGTTGCAGAGTCCCTTTAATGCGTGAATATTATAGTGGTCTGAAAACTATTGAATCACAGGTTTTGTAAATGCTGAAGACGAATTACCCATTTCAGCTATAAACAAAAAAAATCTGATTGGTTCAAAGGACAAGCAAGATCAAGTTCAGTTTCATGCTCTCATTCTTTAAAATAATATTCACTCAAAACCGTATCTTCGGTGAAACCCTGTTGACTTTGAGTTGTAAAAGAAAGATGAATTTTGGTGTGATGATCTAGATTTAAATTTAACTTGCACATTCTCAAAATCTGTTATTGCACATGAAAACCTTCTGTGGCATAATGAAATGGGAGCAAAAAGCTCAAATCCACCAGACTGTTCATCGTGCTTGGAATGCAAACAAGGTATACGCCTCGAGTTTCGCGATCGCTGCGCTGCCTGCCGCTGCTTCTCCGCGGCGCTTACGGGATGTCCGCTGCGCAGCTGGTAGTGGCTCATGCAGTATTTTGGTTCTCTTTCGCTTCCTTTTGCCTTTCGGCGCCCTAAACAACTTGTTATGGTGATGTCTGTGAGCAAAATATGCGTTTAGGGCACTTCAAAAAACAGCTGCACCCTGATGAGCGTTTAAATGCCAACAAGACTTATCGAGGGACGCGGTAGTGCGCACCGCGCCGCTCTTACGAGCGTCGGCGACGGCAGCAGCATATCACCACTGTCACCTCCGAATACGTCAGGCGCAAGTGAATTCTTTTGTCGCCTCGTTTAGACCTGGTACTGGCACAGTAAGAGGTTGGTTTCGTTTTGCTGCGCGGACAACGAATGTGGCTTTTGTTTTCGATAATATGATATATATATATATATATATATATATATACACACACACACCACACACCACGTAGAAAAATATGATTCAGGGATGTTATTACCTAATACCTGATAGAGGCCACGCGGAAACGTTAAGTATATTACAAGGCTCTGCGTCGTGAAATTGTGACCGTTCACGCCTTGTAGCAAGAACCAAGGTGGGTTAATGAATCTCGGAAAAATAAATGGTCTGCAACTTCAGGAGAAACAAAATAGCTCGTACGGGAATTTTGAAAACCCGCTGTAGCTTCAGAAATGCTAAAGAAGTTCATCTAAACTTCAGCCAGGTAGGACTCACCAGACCGCTACATGTGAAATGCACTGGTATTTCGCAAGACGGGGGGGGGGGGGGGGGGGAGACGCTTTATGATCATTGCGTTCAATCAAATGCAGAGCTAAATCAAGGAATGGGCATTTTTGCAGTCGCACACACAAGCTGTGCGTCCACTTTTATTTTGTTTTTCGACTTTAAAGGGGCACTGACACAAAATTTTGAAGGCGAGATAACTTCGGAGATAGATTGGTGGGAACACATTTACATCATCTGCAAAATATCAGCGGCGAATACAGCCTAGTCAATTTTAAAGTGTGCGAAACGCAACCGAGCAGCCAGCAGAGGACCACGCGCAATCGACATCCCGATGATATTGTGTAAATAAACAACGTCCAAACACGTCACGAGTTTGTGTTTGCCGCTTCCCATGGAGCCGCTTCCGCACTGCCGGCGTTTTTCGCCGGCTCGCCCGGCTCGCCGCTCCAATCGGAGGGCCGGAGGGCGGGAGCTTCTGCTCTCGAGAACGAACGACCCGATCGTTGCGGCGGAGGCGCCGTGATTCGTCAAGCTCATGGGGCAGCTGGCCGTGACCAAAGTTCTACAGCGATTCCAGGCACTCTGTTTCTATTACTGTTCATTACCATTGGATGCGAAAACGCGCCGGAGGCACGAAAAGCCCACTGAGCTAGCCGCACGGTCGCTGTGCAGACGGCGGCCACGGCCGCGAAGTGGCCCAGGCCGGCGTAGGTAGCTCGAGTGATAGCTTGTTACCGCTGCACGAAATTGTCCCCAAGTCCCGACCATGGTGGCTTACATAAGAAAGGAGTTAATGATGCGATGGTGGGTTGCATTAAAAATTGTCATCTGCGCCGCTTACGAGAGCGGCACTCGAATATCCGCCGCAGTGCTAAGCCGAACACATCTGTAGGCGGACCTGTAGGCATACCGGCCGCCTGCTCCCAGCGCGCGTCTTGCCACCCACCGTCTCGAGCGTCGCGCGTCGTTTTTTAGCCGCGGTAGCATTTGCACTCGCAGCGCCTGCGTCACATCCACGATCGCTTTTTAATTAAGCGCCTCACGAGATCAGTACGTGGGGGCATTCGCAGAAACTGCCGTCGATGCGGATTCGACAGTGCTACGGTGGCTCTGCTCTGTGATATCCCTCCGACGGTCACGTGGTCAGCTTTGTTCACACAAAATCCATCGTTTTCGCGGAACTCGCTGAAACCGAAACTGCGACTGGCCGCATTTGAAAATGCCTCTAATTGCAAACAACCGTCGCACGCTGAAGCAAATGAGGTTTCTACAGGTTATAAGTAGGTCACTAGCTACTTATCGCAACAAAAAAAAAACAAGATGCAAAATTTTTGTGTCAGTGCCCCTTTAACGAACAGCTGATCACTCGTGGACATATTTTTCAACGTATACAGTAAGTATATGTAGTCACAAGCGATAAAAGGTGTATCTGATAAGGCCCTCTGCAGGATTTGACTATTTCACTAGATTCTGCAGGCTGCCGATGTCATATGACGATGTTTAGAGGAAGCGTTTAGTCGCGGACACGGATATATAAGCGGAGATTATATGTAGCAGGTGATGAATGTTTGCGAGTGCTCACCTCGCTTCAAGACGACCGAGCAATCAGGGGCGTAGCCAGGCAGGAGCGTTTCGGTGTCGGAATACTCCTCGAAATTTTCTGAGCGCTGCCTCCACACTCCTCTTTTCGGTCTTTTTTTGCCCACGCGATTTACATACTGCTTCGATATAAGAATGTGAAAACTAAAAATAAAAATGCCTAAGATTAAAGCACAAATCATTAAGCTATTGCTTGGCCACAGGCGTTCTGTTATGTCACGTGTTTACTAGCGGTTTAAAACACGTGACCCCCCGGAAAATATTTCTGGCTACGCCGCTGCTAGGCATATGTGAATAGGATTTTCGCCTTAGATTCAAATAATGATTCGCTTCAAATTTCAAAGCAAACGTTTCGAGTAGTTGCAAAAAAAAAATTCAAGAAAGACAGCATCAACAGAAGAAGGGAAACTAATCTTTAAACGTGATTTTGTATTCTATACTCTGCGTCATGCTCCCAATCTAATGCATCAAAGAAAATCGTGCGCCCCTCCATCTAACGACGATTGTTGAACGCGAGGCTTTCTCGTGATGGATCCTTTGGTTGGCCAATCCCACATAAGGAATATGTGCTACTCTGGAGGTATGCACCACTTTTCTAGAATACCTACAGCAACCCTTGGGTGTGCACTACGTAGGACTAACGTTTGGGTTTGGGATGTAGGCGCGAATCGGTACCTGCATGCTGCTTGGCGTTCAGTGAGCAATTTTTGAGTGGGTGCCGGTTTGACGTGTTAAAACCCCAAGATGTGACATCAGGCCTGACGTCCTAAACCTCGAAATGGGAAGTTAGGCCTAACGTCTTGTGGCTAACAGCATGGCGGACCGAGCAACGCCATTCTTCTCGTTACGGACTCTCCCGGTGACACGGGCCAAGACGGCTGGGGCAGCGCATGGATTCCCGGACTAGGGCTCCACTCTCTCTCTCTCTCTCTCTCTCTCTCTGGTTGTCTTCTGAGTTTTCCAAACCGCTTCAACCCTGTCGAAATGGAGCAATCGGATAGACGCCGGCTTCATAAAACGTGCGGGTCCCCTGGTGGAGTCTCGCGGTTGTGACCAGCCATGGTTGCCCTCTCATGTCGGCATCATCGGCAATGAGGCGGTTGACACCCTGGCCAGAGGTGCTGCGCCAGGTGGGGGTCCCTGCCTCCCGGCTCGGCCCACGAACGCGGCTCGGCCCACGAGCGGGCAACAAAGGGCTGCGCCCTAAAACGGGAGCAGAGAGGGGGCTTCTTTTACAACTGCTCAAGAGAGCAGCAGAGCAGTTCAGGGCAGGTCATGCGATAAAGGAAGGTGTATACAGAGGAAGTGTATCAGAGTTTCATAACAATGTTAGTGCTTTTATGGCATCACTTCTGTTGTCAGAACTTCTTGGCCTATCTTTGTATGGTCACGTGCAATCGTGCAGAGTCCGCCGGTTCTTTCGGCGTTCGTGAAGAAAATTAGCGACGGGGGAGCTAGTGGCCGATTTCGGACAGATTTTGCGGCGCCCTACAGCAGGGCTTTCCGAGGCCCAAGCGTGCCTGATCAGCTGCTATTCGTACGGAAGTCATGGCAGGAAGGAATAGGAGAAGGTGGCGGGCTCCGTGGACATCCTAATCTGGCGTGAACAGTGAGTACCCTTCCCTCCGTGGTAGAGAAGCATGACGCGCCATGCTGTGCGTTGTGGGGATCGAGATCCTGAACAAAATCGGGACCTTCTTCACGTGGGACCAGAAATTTGGGGGGAGGAAGTGTTGCGAGAAAAGAGAAATTTTGCCGAAAGGAACACTAGCATTCGCTTACACGCTGCCTGGGAACTTCGTGGAAAGGGGGTTTCAATCTTCTCACCTGCAGGCTACGTCCCCGCGTATGTACGTATGTATGTATGTATTTATTGAACTATATAGAAGGAAAGGAAGGTCCACCAGCAGGCGTAAATTGTCTCGCCTAGGGGCGGAAACTGGAACGCCTGCTGGTGTAGGGGAGGTAAGATAGGGAGGAAAGAGTACAAAGGAATAGGTGGATAGGGTAGAGGGCTTATATGAATCACATATAACACATAGGCAAGATTAAGAAGGAACATATATACAACGAATAGGTGAAAGAAAAAAAACACGAGGAGTTAAACAAAAGCAAAGGACAAATACATAAACACTAGACATATAATAAACATCAAGGTATAGGACACAATGGTGTAGCAGAAAAACACCTACCTGCACACATACGCACACACACACACATACACACACACGAAAGCTAGCGCCTGCAGCAACACTCCACTACAACCTGGGCGGTTACATGATGTGGCGGAGTGCGCTGGGGAGCCCCGAGGCAACCGGGTATGCACCCGGGGCCTCGAGCACTTTGTCCCGCTCCCCGGCACTGCCTGGGGGCCAAAGCAGTTCCTCGAGCGGCCGCATCTCCTCGTAGCACGGCCAGAAACTCCACCCGCCCTGCCGCAAACTTGGGGCACTCGTACAGTACATACGGCCGGGACTGCACGGGCGCTTGGCAGTGAGTGCAGGCGGGGCTGGCCGCCTCCCCAGTCGGTGTTTCCGCTCTGCCGTCCACGCGTCCCCCACGCGGAGGCGCAGGACGGCCGAGCGCAGTCGACGAGGCAGGCGTGATCAACGTTTATAGATATCTATAAACGTTGGGCGTGATGCCCGCACAGGCGGCAGGCCCCCTCCGACTCGCAGCTGCAGGTCTGGATGCCTGGTCCGGAGGTGTTGTATGAGCAGGCGGGCTTCGTCCGCGGCCGCCTGGGCCACCATGTCCGAGGGAGGCAGCGCGTGTGCCGCGGCGGCCAGCTCGTCCGCCCGCTCGTTGCCATCCAGCCCGATGTGGGCGGGGACCCACAGCAGGCACAGCTGAGTGCCCCGGGCCGCCAGCAGCGCTGCACCAACAGGGAGTGCGAGTCACCATCCCGGAGACGCGCCAGGGCCACCCGGGAGTCGCCCAGCAGGGCACAGCGCTCGGGCAAGGGCTCCATCTCCAGCAGCAGGTCCAGGCCCAGTCCGACACCCACCAGCTCGGCTGTGGCCGAAGATTAGGCAATAGGGCAGCCGCGCCTGCCGGGTGGCCTCTCTCAGCACGGCGGCCGCTGCGGCCGACCCCTGCTGCTGCCGCACCGAGCCGACCGTGTAAACAAGGGCGTGGCTGTCTAGGTCGCCCCAGACGATGCCCCGTGCCAGCTGCAGTTGTCCGCAGTGGGGTGTCCGCCTCTTGC
The DNA here is from genome assembly GCA_013339765.2 of Haemaphysalis longicornis. Taxonomy (NCBI): domain Eukaryota; kingdom Metazoa; phylum Arthropoda; class Arachnida; order Ixodida; family Ixodidae; genus Haemaphysalis; species Haemaphysalis longicornis. The sequence goes on from JABSTR010000235.1 coordinate 216,591, forward strand.
TGCGCAGGCCTGGGATGTCCAGCCTCACGTCAGCTGCCAGAGCAGGAGCCGGGCCACCAGGTACCGCACCCACGGGGGCCACCACCTCTTCGTAGAGCGCGAGCATGCACCCCATGCGTGAGCGGTGGTGGCCCCTCAGTCGCTGCAGCAGCGGGCCGCCCCCCTCGGCGCGCCGCAGCCGGTCAATTTGGCCAAGCGCCCGCTGGTCAGCCGTCATCTCGAGGGTCCCCGCCCCCGCCCCGGCCAGTGTCTTCTCGCACGGCGAGCTCTGGGGCAGGCCGAGCCAAGCGCGGACCCCCTTGCGGTGATCTCTTTCCAGCTGCCGCCAGGTTGGTTTCCGCAGTCTCACCAGCGGCAGCGCATACATGAGGAGACCCACAGCGGAGGCACTATAAAGCCGGAGAGCTGTCCGCTGTGAGTAGCCACTGTCCCGGGCCACCATCTTGTGCACTGCCGTGGTGGCCAGCTGTGCCCTGGCTCGGAGCTCCATGGCTGCCTGCCGGAAGTTCAGCCGGTGGTCCAGGGTGGCCCAGACAGCGTACACTGATCCTCCACTGGAGCTCCTCGCCATCGATGATCAGGCTCCGAGTCCATCCACGGGCGGCGGCGTCTGGATGCACCAGCATGGCGTCTATCTTTGTTGCCGACAGCTGTAGGCCGACGCCCGCCAGCTTGGCCCGGACTGCATCCATGGCCGCCTGCAGTTGCCGCACAAGGGCTCGGCCCTGACCTTTGGTCTACAGCACCCACAGGGCGATGTCGTCAGCGTACATCGAAATTTACACTCGGTGGCCCCCTCCTCTAGGGCAGGCAGCCTGGCAGGGCTGCCATCACCAGGTTGAAAAGGAAGGGGCTGATGACGGAGCCCTGTGGGGTGCCAACGTCCACCGGCCGAAGGGCCGACAGGGCGTCCCTCACTAGCACCTGCGCCGTGCGGCCCGTCAGGAAAGCCTCGACGAAGCCCCGTAGCTTGCCCGTAATGCCAGCCTCCTCCATGGCCAGGGAGATGGCATGACGCTGCAGGTTGTCGAAGGCGTCCTTCACGTCCAGCTGCACCAGGGCCGCCACCTGCTTGGAGGTCCTGGCGTGTTCAAGGGCCGCCACGACGTCAGCGATGGAGTCGGTGGCTGCTCGGGGATGGCCTCTTCCTTCGCTGCGATGGCCTCCATCCGCAGCGCCACCCGTTCGAGCAGCTTGCAGCCGCAGGATGTGAGGGCCACGGGCCGGTACGCCGTGACTGCCACAAGGCCCTTGCCTGGCTTTGGGATGGGCCGCAAGATGGCTAGCAGCCACTCAGGAGGCAGCCGGCCCGTGTCCCATATGACATTATAGGCGACCAGGAGCCGGCCGAACCCCACCTCATCCAGATTGCGCATCATCTGGCAGGTGAGGCCGTCCGCTCCTGGCGCCGACTTACGCTTGCAGCTGCGAAGGGCACTGCGGAGCTCAGCCTCCGTGATGGTGGCGTTGTTGAGGGGGTGATGCACCTCCCCCGTCCCAGCAACAGCAGCAGCGGGCCCTGGTTCCGCCTGGTGTGGCGGCAGGAAGTGCGCAGCGAAGAGGTCGGCCAACTCCGCAAAGCTGGCCTGCTTGCGGATGGCCATTGCAGCCACGGGGTTGCGGTTTCTCTGGGGCTTCAGGATGGCGTTGAAGATGCCCCAGAGGCGGCGGCAGCGTGGGTCGGCCTCCGAGCTGGCGCATAGCTCGGCCCAGCGTTGCCGGCTCAAGCGGTTGGCGTGACGGCGGCAAGCCGCGTCCACTCGCCGGTACGCCGTCCAGTCCGCCCGCTCCCCCGAACGCTGGGCCTTCTTTCCGCACGGTTGCGCACCGCCCGCAGCAGCAGCAGCTTCAGGTCCGGCGTAGTGGCCCCCTCGGCTACTATGCAGCTCTGCATGACTTGCCTGGCGCAGCAAAACAGGCCCCGGAACAGTTCGGCTTCTTCCCCCAGGTCTCAGCAAGGCAGCGCCGGAACCCGTCCCAGTGGGTGACGTGGTGCAGTACGGCTCGCTTGGCTGTCCTGTCAGGTGGTGCGATGTGCAGCGGGTACTGCTCGGAGCCCTACGTGCTGGGCTCCCTCCTCCAGGTGGCCTCAACCCTGGCTGACACTAGGGTGAGATCAATGGCGGTGGCTGCGCAGTTGCCACGCCGAAGGTGCTCTCACCAGTGTTCAGCGCAGACAGGTTGAGGCGCAGCATGGCGTCCCACAGATGCTCTCCGCGAGCGTCCATCCGACCATCTCCCCACGCAGTGTGGTGTGCGTTGAAGTCACCACAGAGGAGATGGCGGGCTGCGCACAGGGACATCAGCCGATCCAGGAGGCACGCGTCCCAGGGCTGTCGTGGGACAATGACATATATCCGCTCCTCGTGTTAGCGAGAGCATTAAGCTCAAAGGGCAGTGTGTGCGCCCATAACCAACGGCATATTGGTTAGTTTTAGCTAATGGAGAATTTTGGCTGACCGTCTTCGACTGTCCGCTCCGGTACCGGCGGCACGCTCAGCAAACCGGAGCATTGCCGTTCGCGGCCAGACGCGCCACGCATGCGCAAGGGCGCTCCCGCTTGCTATCGGAGCGGAGCGGACCGTGAACAACGGTCAGCTAAACTCGCCATTGTGTTTGCTTACCGATCTCGTCACGAAAGGAAAAGTGAACCCATTTTTTAGCATTGCTAATAATTGTACGTCGCACTACTACGCTGGGGAGCTTCTCCCGTCATTGTTATCCGATCGAATTCGCCTAGTGCAGAAAGCGTATACAGCATGGCGTTGGCCTCTATAGCGTGATACTTGCCCTTTGATATTACCACTACTGACGCATCATGTCTCAATTTAAAAGCTGATAACAGTCTTGTACCCCCTACGCGTTCAATCACGCCTGGGGCGGCGCCCTGCGGGCATTCCGCCCGCATTGCACGAAAGTGATTCAGCAGTCGCTGTCAACTTCGCCCTAAAACACAAAACTCCTGTAGTTTTTGTCCTCTTTTTTTACCATGCAGGGAGCTCACCTATTGGATGCTTAAGCTGCTGAGGCTTCTTTATCAGTTGCGACATTGTCGGCGGCTCCGCAGAGTGGGCAGGAATTCCACGGCAATTACACGCTCTGCCGCCTTCATTGCTTGCAGGTGCAGGAAATTGATTTTGCTCCCTCACACCTGACCTTATCGCACTGCAAAAAAATAGGAAGCAGAGAGTGAATTCTGACGTGCCGGGCAGTTGTACCGGTCAAATGTACCCTCCCGGCTCATCAGCTGGCCGCGCGATCGAAACGACTATACTGAGTCGTAGAGATAATGCTGCGACATAACATACAAACCAAATAAGTCGCCCTAATGGCGTTGCCACCTGCCTGGTTTTGGACCGGCCCGACCGGTTTTTTAAACAGTGGGCCGGTTGCCGGTCCATACTTGAAACCGGGCTTCATTGGCCGATTTTCTGGCCCTCGTTCCGTTATTATGTCCGTTTAGGCGTTTTATAAGCGTCAATTCAACAACTAAATAATGTGTCGACAAGCTGCGCAAAGATGTGAGCAGAGAAAATACGCTGGCGAACGCGTTGCCTGAGATGGATGGGGACCAAAGGGAGGAACAAAACAACGAAATGCTGCCGCCGCGGTCAGCAATTGCGGTTACTGTTCAGTGAAGCACATACAGAGCAATAACCAAGCTTTCAATCACTTGATTTCTCTCTGAGAAAACGCTACAATAAATGGCGCTGCATGTCAAAAACATGGCGTCTTTTTGTCAACACAAATTAAACATTCTATATACCACGCCCCCTCCCCCCCCCCCCCCCCCCCCCCCCCCGAAGGGCCGTTTTTTTTTTTCGTCAGGGAAAGATGGCAACCCTACCCTAAACATGTACATATAGCTCTTTGACCATATTTTGCCTGGAATGAATCAGCAAGAACTCCTTGGCAGTGAACCTACGGCCACGAGTCGGGATGCGGGACTGGACTGGAAAAGCATTTAAACTCTACTCCTATTTCTGAGTATTTGGCGGTACTCCACCCAAGTGTTAATTCTGCTGTGATAATTGAGCTCCAGCAGCATTGACTGGCGTCACTGAAAAGGCACAACTGCAGAAGACACTCAGATATGGGCTGCTGGCCTTTGATAGCCAGCGAACATCCCGTCCCCTTCCCTTGAGCAGTGGGAGATACTGCTGTCCAGCTCCTGCTTGTGGTCAGGGCAACGGCGGCCTGGACAGTACATGTCATAGGCTCCTGGACTGAGGAACCACTCTCACATTGTTGCGTAATAAAGTTCTCTCTCTCTCTCTCTCACCAACACGCGGACAAGCGGCATGGTGGCCGCACACTCGGATTTTACCCATAGCATCGCGCCCACTCTGCGCCAAACGCCGCAGCGCACCGAGCATTCAGATGCAACACTGGGTCGGGTCCAAGTCAGGCCACACGTAGCAGGCTGGGCGTAATGCCTTGGCAAACATCGCCACTTCCATTAAACATGCACAACCCTTTCTCTCTCTCTCTCTAGGGACGTAGGCAGTTCCCAAAAGCCAGCAGGTTAGTGTGGCTGCGTAATGGGAGGTAGTAGGGCTGTATAGGCCTCCTGCGCTGGAGTTTTGGCGACATGCAGCGCCCCTAGCGGCCGACACCTCTTGGGTAGTACAAAAGCCAGACGACCCTCGCCGACCTCCATGTGTTTTCAATTACAAGCCAGAGTGAAAGTTGGTTGTGGCGCTTTGCGGCGTGTTTAAATGACTGCATACTGTATGAAATAGCCCTTAGAGTAGCTGCAGAGGCTAAACAAACTAATATCCGCTAAAAGAAGCCGATTCGTGGGCTTTCTTTTGAGCGAGCTGTCGCGGTGGTCGCGGCGTGGGACAGTATCGCTAGGTCGGGTGGTTTAACTGTTTGACGGACAGTTACAGTTTTTTCTTCTTGCGTGCGGTCGACAAAGGAAAGTTCACGAGTAGCATAAACACGGAACGCTGCTCATCTTAAATCCTGAGGTAACTGCAAAAGGTTGCTTCATCGGGAGCTTTAAGCGAACGCAAGAATTGCGCAGCCGACTCAGCTGACACTGCTGGCCTGGCACCGCCTTTGAAACGAGTGGAAATTTTGTTTCGTATTTTCGCAAACTAAATAATTCTTGCGTAACGTTTTACGTCGCACGATTTACGAACGGCAGGGTACATGTATACTAGCGAGTAGGTGGGGCAAATAGCGCCAATTAAATAAACAAATTAAGCGCTATTAAAGGACGCAAAACACGCACCAAATCACACGCACAGCATAACACAACACAGCCGCATACACGGCGCGGGGCCCCGAATATTTACATACGATCATCACTGACTGTGTTGGTTTTCTAGTGCAGGGGTCGTCGAATCTGAACGCCGACACGACAGTTTTGACTTCAAATGGAGTAAAACAGCGAGACAAGAACAGAGAATTGGCGTCTTCCAGTTGAATTTCCCCCCTCCCCCCATGTTCACACTTCGCCAAATTATTGTCAAATATTATTAGAAATTCGCTGAATTTTTTTTCTTTGCATTCAAGCCCCCTCCTACCTCCCCCCCCCCCCCCCCCCCCCCCCCTGATTTTGCCGTCCAGCCCTCCGCCGTGTCGGCTGCATGGAACTCGGCCGTTTGCTGACCTCAGGCTATTAAGTGCGAACTGGGAATGTAATGCTGCAAGAGCATAATTAGGTAAAGTGAGAGCAAACAAGGAAAGCGAGCGGCCTCTAGTTCGCCCGACCACTTTGTTTTACGGCCACTATTTCGGAATCGCAAAACAGATTTCACGCTTCTGGCGGTCGCGGCATTTTGTCCCTGAGACACGCAACAAAACGGCAAGCTAACGCTGCACCGTGTATTCGTAACGGCGACGCAAACGAGCACTGTTTAATGAAAGTGCACGCATAGTGTGCAGGTACGCAAAAGAGCGGCGCACCGCAGCAGGCGAGCATGCGGTCCGCCGGGATCTCGCTGGCTTTTTAAAGCGCGATCATCGACGATTCCGCCACTCTTCTTTTTTGATCGGCTGTTTTGAGAGTTTTTGTCACCTAGAGTGTTAGCTTAAACTAGAAGTTTTACTTAAAATTTCACTTCGTACGACCATCGATCGGTGACCCTGCGAGTAGCAGACGCCGTCACAGTCCCGGCAGTTTCGTCGGCGCTGTAAACGTGTTTAGCGCTGCAAAGATTTTTACCCTAATGCCAAGTTGATCGCTGAAATAGATCGGACGCGTCGGGGATGAGCTGGTGACCACGTCGCAAAATAATCGGGAGCGTCGAGCTCATTTTGCTTCTGTCAACACGGGATTCTATGGGACCCACGCAGCTTTGTACTACCCGGAAGTACTGCCCGGAAGCCGCTTGCGCAGCGCCCCCTGGGCAGCGCAGGAGGCCTATGTATAGAGAGAGAGTAGTATTTAATGGCACTGGTAAGCTCCGCCTGGCAAAAGTGCCTAGCTTGCTGCACCAGATGCATGAGGGGAAATGAAAGTTGTGAAGTGATGATGATGACTATGATGAGGATGCGCTCATTAATAGAGTCCTGTTTAGAGAGTCTTCTCAAGTCTTGTGCTTAGCAGGAAATACGATAGAGCTTTTGTCGCTAGACATGCCCGTTTAGAGTTATACCAAGGGAAAACGTCGCTTAGAGTTTGTCCTCTAGAAAGCGGAAGGCCCACGGACAGTAAAAGGGACGTCCTAGCTGCTCTATACCGCCCACATTCACATATTACGTGGTTCAAGTCTTCGCGCACGTGACAAAAAGCGCAGAGGGGGGAAGCGGCCTGTTTCACCTTGAAGTGAAAATGACTTGTGTAAGTGACATATAGCCGCACGCGGTGAAGAACCGCACGCGTCATGCTTGGACAGTCCGTCAGGCATCCTGAAGATCCCGTGCGGGTCTACGGAGTGAAGCGGCGCGCAGTTTTGCGGCGCTGCAGCCCACGTAGATCACTGAAAACTCCAGGCAACCATGGACGCAAGAGCAGAAGCATCTCATCTGGATAACGGTATATATAGGTAACACTGGTCCGTGCAGGTCGTGCGCGTTCGATGCGGCAGTGTCCGCCGTGACGCTCTCAACTTATCCCTAACCACAGTGGCCAGGAATCCACTGAAGCTCTACGTGATGGTGTGCCTTTAGAGTTTGTAAGTGCAAGGCATTAATGTCGAAAACTATCTGTTGTACGGAGTACGGTGTTAATAACTTGAAGCGCCGCCAGAGAATCCGTCAAGCTTTCCCACTGACAAGCTGGTTGATCGATGATGTAGGCCAGGGGTGGGAAACCTGCGGCCCGCGGGGCAGTATTATGCGGCCCCCAGCACGTCGTAAGAACCCCTACCCCTTTTCCTGCCACTTCCTATCTGAAGGCCGACACGCCAGTTTTGACCTCGGATGGGGTTAGACGGGAGACAAGAGTAGAGAATTGTTCGCTTCCAGTTATTGTCCCCCATCTTCACACTTAGCCAGCTTATTATCAATTATATTCGCTGCGTATTCGCTGAATTCTTTTCGCCTTATAACTCCCCCCCCCCCCCCCCCCCCCCCCCCCCCCCCCCCCGCAGATTTGCCGTCTGGCCCTCCACCGTGTCGGCTTCATGCGACTCGCTCCTCCACCCCAAACGGCGAAAGCAGCGCGCAGAGCGGCAAGTTCAGTGTGGCTAAGCCAGGGATTTATGCACCCCTTCCCCAACGACCCGCCAGAAGGATTTCGACACCCCCCAAAAAAAGATTCCACAACCACATATCCCTGCCCCTGCAGAAATTTGTACACTCCCCCACAGCCCCCCCAACACCCCCGAGGAGGATTTCGACCCCCCCCCCCCCCCCCTCATTGAAATTATGGATAAACCTCTGGGCTAACCGTTGCACTGAATGCGGTACGCGAGGACGGAAACCAGATTCCCATAGCAGATGCGGTGGCTGTCACGGATCCATCCGTGTATAGATGGGCATTTGCGCTGTATTTTTGGGAGGTCAGTTCACAATTTTACAGTGATTTCGCCGTGCTCCACGTGAGGACAGCATCCATGATAAGGGAAGATATACGGACGGAGCTGCGGCAACACAGCAACTGCAACTGATAGAGGTAAGGGAAGTATTCACCGCGGCGAGAGATTTTCCCGAGTGAAAGAACTTCGTGCACTCCGCGAAGAACGCTCAAGTGTTTAAGATATGCTGCTTGAATAATATGCTGACAGTCGTGGCAGAAACGTCCAACCGCATTTCTGCGTGAGTGGCAGCTGTTTTCGACGGCCTGAGTATGCGAACAGGGCAGCATGACCGTTGGCGCGAGCCGCCGCTCATGGCTCACCGCCGACGAAACGACGACCTGAACGCGCTGGCCGCTTCACGGCCAAGGAGCAGTGAAAGTTTGTTTTACTTACTCTGGCGCTTTTATTTGACCCCGAACACAGAATGCTGAGTCCGCTTAGATGAGTTTGGCTCAGGCTGACGGAGGGGCGAAATGTCAACAATAAAAGAAACGACGACAGCGGCTTATTTCGGTGCCCGAGCAGCAGTCACTTCGTACAAATGCGTGACGCGTATGTATTGGTATAATATAATTTTGCGCGTACAGGCATGGACAATTGAAATACGAAGCGCGGAGCGCACGGCCGAAGATCCCGGTGCCGTCACCTGGCAGCGGCCGAGGAAAACGCACGGACACGCGCAGTTGAGATGTCGGGAGCGAGGCTGCGTGTCCCACTGCGACATGTTGCTGTCTGCTCGCTCGCATGCTTGCTTTGTCGCCATGCCGCGAGAGCGCTGAAAACAATTGTTAGCGATCCGGCGCGAGACAGAGAGTTTTAGCTGACCGTTTTTAGATGCAGAGCATCTGATTCACTCGCCTTGTCCCTCCGGCGTCGTCGTCGTTGTCGTCGTCGGCGTTGTCCACCCCTCCCCCATTCTCCTCGCCGCGCCAGCTGCGCTCTCCGCCGCTCACCCCCTCTCCTCTCCGATAGCGAACACTCTCTCGCGAGGGGCATTAGATTGGATTCGATTGGATTGCATTGGATTGGATTGATTGGGTTGGTTTGGATTGGATTTGGATTGGATTAAAGTGTATTGGGTTGGATTGTGTTGCGTCATAGCCGCGGCAGACGCGCTGGGGCCGGCACATGTGCAGTACTCTCTCTTCCGCGGTTTCCTCTCCTTCGGGCGCGCTGCGTTTCATACTAATACACCGGTGTGCCGTTCTCCGGCGAAGCAACATCCACGCTTGGCTCAAACACCTAGAGTCCACGCCGCTTTACAAGTACGCCAACGTCGTCACCCACTGGGACCGACTTTACGCAGTCCCCTCAACGTTATGCGCGCTATAAAACGCGGTCCCTTCGCCGCTCCGCCTATGCGTCGCATCTACACAGGGGTTCCCGCGAGGGGAGGTGGGAGTTTTTTGACGCTCCGCTATGCTCCCGACGGCCCGCTAAGCACAACCGCAGCGTCAGCGATAACAATATCTCCATCGACGGGGAATGATTCGTGTCACTGGTCGTGCCCTGTGCGTGTGCAAACCCAAAACGTCATGCCAAAGTAAGAGAAGAATTGGAGTTTGGTCACTCAATTAATGTAAAATACCGTGTTAGTGCCTCATTTCACCTTTCTAATAGAATGTAGTCACTTACACGGTATATTGGTTCTAAATAATTTTAAAGAAGCCGATAAACTTAGGAATAGCCAAGACAAGGCTGTCTTTCTCGGTGCTGCATGCAGCAGCCCGGCGCTTGGGACGACGTTTTTCGCTTCCGTTCTAAGCTCGTTGAAGAGTGTGGTACCCTTGCCTATTCGGAAGCGCTTTCGCGATTTCGTCGCTGGCATATCAAATGAAGAAACGCAGTTCGAGGGAGCGCGCTCGCATCGCTGGGACAGCCATGTTGTAATTCCGCGCGGTGGCCTAAGCTGCCGCGACGGTTAGCGGAGCGGGGCCCCGCTCCGGTATCGCTGCTAGCGCCCTAGCGCGCCACGCATGCGCAATGGCGCTCTCGCTAGCTATCGGAGCGGAGCGGAGCTTCAGAAACGGTCAGCTGTGCTCGGCTCACGCGAGCGCGCCTGCTCCCCGTGTGTTTCACTGCAAGCATAGATTCACTGTGTTTCACTGCAAGCCCTGCAAGTAGTCACTGCAAGCATAGATTCTTCTGGCAACGCAGTCGTTAATCATCACCACGACGTCCCTTCTGCGGCGACAGAGGAAATGATGGCCATAACGCAAGCCATTACTCAACATGAACACCAATCAGAGAGCATTGTCATTCGCTCTGACTCCCAAGCATCCCTGCGGGCTTTCCTTCGCAACGAACTGCCTCCAAACATACGAGCTGCGCTAGCTGAGTATGGACAGCGCCATCCTCATATTGCCACATGCACTGGCGCAATGCGAGTCGCACCTGCACGTGCGCTCCTAGTCTCGCAGCGGTCGCGAGCGCTCGAAGACGAAGGAGGTCGCGTGAGCACGCGCTGAGATGTCGAGAAAAAGAAAAAGAAGAGGAGGGATCACGCGGGTGCAGTTGGGCAGTGCTCCGCAACGTGAACGCCACGCTGGTTCTTTTTGTCTTGCTTTGGGCACAAGTTCGCCCCTAATAAACGTTCTTTGGTTTATTGCATTCGGTTGTCCGTGACAATATCTCAATCACTTTAGAATGGACCCCAGGACATTCTTCTTCCTTAGGCAATGCTCGCGTCCACGATAAAGCCTCAACGGCCTGGTGTTCCGAAACTTCCCAGGCCTGGCCCGAGACCTACTTCCCGGCAGAGGACAGGAAAGAGCGCCATCAGGAACGAAGAGCGTATATGAAAACACTCCGAATAGACCGCAGAGAGCTCCCCAGACCACCTGATTCTCTTCCGAGGAAGTACACGACACTCCTAAGGCAAGCACAAACACACTCCCTACCAAACGACTACACCCTGCATCAAATACAGAACAATCCAAGCAGACCACATTGCCAAGTGTGCGCTCCCACACTCACACACACTTACTGGACCTGTCCCAGAGCCCACACACCGCAACGTCGCTCACTACCTCATCGCATTTCCTCCTGGGAGGCCTGGGTTGCCCACCTCGGCAAGACGACCTCTTCGTGGACAACTCTCCTTCAGCGCCTGCTCACCATCAGGGCGGGAGGTCGTTTGATCTCAAACCTCCTAGAGCGCGGACCCGGACATGGGTCGTATAAATAAACGTTTACTTCTCTCTCTCTCTCTATCCTCGCTCGCGATCTCTCTCTCTCTCATCTCTCTCTCCTCTCTCTCTCTCTATCTCTCTCTCTCTCTCTCTCTCTCTCTCTCTCTCTCTCTCTCTCGTCTCTCTCTCTCTCTCTCTCTCTCTCTCCCCGTGTGTGCTGTCGTCACATTGCCGACATATTTTTGCATGTGGGGTGCAGTAACTTGAGTAAATAACGATAGACACCTGGGTCACGCCCAAACCATGCTCAGTACTGCCCGCTCCGCATATTTCTACCAGCACTAATGGGCCGTTTGCAAGGCCACATTCGTGAACAAAAGGCAGGGAATATCCTCCTTATCGAGCACACGTTGTACGTAGAAATCAGACACAAGGAAGCAGGCAAGAAAATTTGTGTGCCAGCCATGTCCGGATATATATACCTAAGTATACTCAGCGTTATCTTGCACTAGATGACAATTGATTTGTAGTACTATAGCGCCACACAGCGTTTGACTCGATTTATGATTGCCAGCTTCACGGCGAAATGCAAAGTCGGCCGCTTCGCGCCAGCTGAGCCTTCAAATAAACGTTTCTAGCGCTAGCCACCACAGCTACACTTCGGAAAAATTACCCCACCTTCCCGCGAGGGGAACCCTGTGGAGAGGCGACGCATCTTGGGGGATCACTTGGGGTTTCCGTTGGGTTGATTCTTTAATTGCGTGAAACGTGTGAGGAACGTGTATGATGTTATTCTTATTTAACCACGCGGCGTAACGTTAACAATGACGGCCTTGTGGTCGCTGAAGTGTACGGGTAGTGGATGGTGAAGTAACGGGACCACCGTGCAATTTGCAGCGAAGATCAAGTCTATGCACGTGCCCGAAATCGGAACGCCGGTGCTGGAACAACCGCGGCTATGACGCAACGTGGCGCGGCTATGACGCAACACAATCTAACACAATCCACTTTAATCCAATCCAAGCCAAGCCAAGCCAAGCCAATCGAATCCAATCAAATGCCCCTCGCGAGAGAGTGTTCGCTATCGGAGAGGAGAGGGGTTGAGCGGCGGAGAGCGCAGCTTTCGCGGCGAGGAGAATGGGGGGAGGGGTGTGGACGGACAACAACAACGCCGTATGGGAGGGACAAGGCGATGTGAATGAGATGCAGTCGCATCTAAAAAAAGCCTATAAAGCGTATAAGTGGGAGACTCTGCGCTCCGTTGTTCGTATTTCTTTTCATCCCCCCTGTACATCCACAGGCTTTATCGGATAGCATGCGGAAGATGTTGGCGAATGAAGCAAGCTTGTCTTTTGTACGGCTGACGTGTTTTGACCAAGTCAGAGACCTGTCAAATATGACACCCATAAAGGAACTGCGGGAGGTATGGAGGCGAAGGCGCTTACACGCATTTGAAATAACCGTCGCTCTGTTCTGAGAGGAAACGGGTGCACTGTCCAGCACGCGGAGAGTGTGTGTTGCAAGCGGTCAGCGGGACAGAGATAATTGCACAAAATAAAACAAAAACTATGGTTGATTCCTCTGGTATAGCAATTGGTAAAACACGAAAGTGAAATGTCCAGCGAAATCTGCAGCTGAGCACAATTTGCAGGTCGGCGGCTGTCGTGCGCGTGTGCTTGGCGAGCGACGACCTGCTGGCGGGTCCATTCGGCAAAGGGCTGCTGGCGTCATTTCCGTGACGGATATGACGTCAGTGAAATATTGTGTATCTCGGCTGGAAACGCTTTCATATTAAAATATAAAAACCGAAAACGAACAACCCTAAGTATAACGTACACTTTAGTACTAAAGGTTGCTTCCCCGCAAGATGACCCATTGTGCAGGGATGCACCCTTTACAGGCCGCTTGCTTCGTTGTACTGGCGTGATTTCCGTGACGGAAATGACGTAAGTGAAATCTTCGTGAATCCCGGAATAAAACACTTTGTGATAAAAATTTTGAGGTTGGCCTTTTCCCGAGAAAGCCACCTGAGAATAAAATTGGGAAAACGGAAAGCAATAAGCCAGAAAGCAGAGATGCTGGCGCCTCGAGCGCATGGTGCGCGCAGAGCCTTTATTATTCTTGAGCCCAGTCTCACACCTGGATATTTATTCCCCAGTAGTTTATAAGAGAAGACTTCTGTTCGAATTTTAAATGCGCAATCATTTCGGTCTACTTCTCTCAGCTCCTACACGGAGGCTCAGCTAAACACAGTCCAAATGGCAGAAGATGCACCCAGGGCTCGAGGGCTTTTGACCGCCATTTAAGGAGGAAGGACTGGTGAAGGCTGCCAGTCCACCCATCTCCTTCCTTATTTCCATTTTGGGCACAAATAAAGTTTCCTTTCTCTCTCTCGCTCGAAAATTCCTGCGCGCCCTCCAGTTACATGACGCGTCGCGCGTAAGTTATATCAGTTTTAAAAAATCTGCAGAAATTCAGAGAATTGTCTACTAATGCGTGGCATCTTTGTGCCGCTTGTCTTGATTGAGTTTTTTACAGCCAAATCTTTTTTGGTTTTTCTAAATCCTGTCCCACCAGTTACAGTAGAATCTCGATAAACGGAAATCGCTTAAACGGAATTGCCGCTTAAACGGAACAGTTGCCTTGAATTTGGTTGGTTTTGTATTCAGATAACGTAAAAAACTCTCGGTAATCGGAACTAAAATTTCCGCATCACCGTGTAAACGGAACCAGAAATGGAACTTCTTGTGAAATCCACTGGCATGAGAATCAGCTTTTTACGGTTCCGGTTGTTTCGTTCTTGTTTTTTTTTCTTCCTCCATGCTTTTTAAGCCTTGTTGGCCTCGTAAGCATCGTCTCGTAAGTGGTCAGCCGTGTTAGCGCAACGAATACAACATCGCAGTTCTTGTTCCAGTCGTTCGGTCTCGATTCTAGACGCCGAGGCTACAGGGCTCACCTCCTGTCGCCTCGTTCGTGCCATCGTTGTGCTATTCGTCCTTCATTACCACGTTGCCGTCTTCTAAATTCGGTGGCTCGTAAGCACTCGCGAAGTTGAGGCCTCTAGCCTCCGTGAAGCTGCCATTGCAAGGACTCAAACAAAAATAATTGACGCATTTTGTAGTGCACAGCGACTCATTGTTGCCAAATCAACTTTGTGAATGCTGTGCCTACGCTTCTTGTAGTTTTCTTGCTTTCTGAAAACTATCAGCTACAGTCACTTTCTAGTGGTCAGAGTTCCATGAAATGCCCTTAGAAGTGTGTACGCACATAAATTTGCACCTTAGAACATCTCTCTCAGTAAACGGATCTCCTGTTAAACGGAACTAATTTTTCCGGTCTCTTGAAGTTCCGTTTATCGAGAGTCTACTGTATTTACACTATTATAACGAATACAGATGGAACTTCCGCGAAATCTGCATTATTCTAGGAAATACAGGTCGTTGCATGGCTCATAATTTTCCGTAATTTTTATATATTACACGAAAGTGTTTTATTCTGGGATTCACGAAGATTTCACTTTCGTCATATCCGTCACGGAAGTCACGCCAGTACAATTAAGCAAGCGGCCTGTAAAGGTTGTACCCCTGCACACAGGGTCTTCTTGCGGGGAAGCAACCTTCAGTGCTAAACAGTACGTTATACTTCGGGTTGTTCGTTTTCGGGTTTTATATTTTACCACGGAAGTGTTTTATGCCGGGATACACCAAGATTTCCCTGACATCATATCCGTCATGGAAATGACGCCAGTGCACCTTAGCCGAAGCGACCCGCCAGCAGGACGTTACTCGCCAAGCACACCCATAAGACAGCCGCCGACCCGCAAATCCTGCTCAGCTGCAGATTCTGCCGCACATTTCACTTTCGTGGTTTACCGGTTCCTATGACAGAGGAATCAACCACAGTTTTTTTTTCTTACTTCGTAGTTTCTCAAAATTCGGTTATACCGATTATATACATTACTGGTAGAACTTCCGCGATATCTGCAATTTTGTGGAAATGCAGGCAGCAGGGCGTTACATGGTCCCGTCTGTGGGGGTACTCGGCAAAGAGTGCTACGCATTAGAAAACCCTGGCACCTTCATATTTTACCTGATTGCGTACTTTTATATGTCCCCTGAAGAAATTTATTCCAAGCGTACATTTGCGTGTTATAGTGAAACCGACTCTAAACCGGATCGGTGTTAGCAGACAATCCCACTAAACAATGACTTGATCTTTTTCAAGTTGGCTTCCCCACATTCCTTGGGGTATTGTGGCGAAGCCCATTCATGAAAAATTGCGCTGTACGGGCAAAAATCGACGTCGGAGAGGGGTGAGACAAACGCTGAACGACCACATAATATTAGAGAAGAAGCCTCAGGTAAAGTCTCACGATAGTAAATGAGACGACCGCGTATGTGCGACGAATGAGGCCAGACTGCTCACTAACTGCAGGAGAACTTTACATACGATGTTTGTTCAAATTTCCTTTCCCATTTTTTTTCTCCTTACCAGACGACGTGGAGCAGTTCCCGCTGACATCAGATGACCCTCCAAGTCCGTATAGCAATCAGTTGTCATTGGCAAATCCATTGGCAATCACAGTGCAGTAGTGACTATGCAGTCTAGGCGTTTTTAACGCTTTCAGTTACAAAAGCCTTCATTTCTGCCGTTTCTGGTTTAAGTTGCGGTAAACTAACTTCCCGGGCAATGATGAATAATCTGACCTCACCTCCTGGATCAATGTAATGAAAAAAAAAACGTGTGTATAAAACTCAGAAAGTATATAATTATGGCCGGTGAAGTTGTGGCGAAATGTTTAGTATTCCTCCTTCAGAACCTTAGCATCCCTCTTCAGAACCTGTGGGGCCAGGTCTCGATCACCAGTACTGTGAAGTGCGCTATTCCTCGAGCCTGCGCTGAAGGGTCCGAGAACTGACACACGCACGCGCGAAGGAAGGACCAGTACAGGAAAGACGGGGAGGTTAACCAGGGTACTGTCTGGTTGGCTACCCTACTCACGGGGATGGGGACACGGGAATTGAAAAAGAAAATAAAACCCCGAAGTTAGATTTCGCCTCTCCATCTTCCTGGCGAATGATGAAGACGAAATAATGAGGTTTTTTTTATGCTCGAGCCGAGAGGGCGATCTCGACTCGCTCCGATGACCGACGTCCGATGCTTGAAGCAGGTGAGGGATGATGACTGTTTTCCTTGCTGGATATTAGGTTTTTTTACACTATTTACATTTCTCCAAGTATTTACATCAGGACAGAATGGCGGTTACATTGTCACTCTGCCCGCAGCATCCTGTTCGGCCAAGACCCATACTGAACTAGATCCCTCTCGATCGACCGACCGACCATCCCGGACAAAACCCAACACTCCGGTTTTGATCTAAAAAATCACGCCTCCAAAGGGGGAGTTAAACTTCAAAGTAGGTGGATCGGTCGCCGAGCTCGATGATGGAAGCGATGATCCGATGAAACGACGACTCGCTGGCTCGTTGGCCGACGGCACATAGCCGGCGACGGTCTACTCCAAGAACCATGTATGGGTTTGTTTATTCATTGTTTGTTTTTACTGCCGGGACACGCCCGGCTGTGTTATCTGCGTTCCAAGCAAAGCGCGTCTTCCATTCTTTATTTTTATGCCGCACGGGCTATCACATTCAGATAAGCAGACTGTTTCGCCCTAACGTCGCTAGCCCAGAATAATCTTCTGTGATCTACAATGTTCTGGATGTGAATCGACGGTTCCAGAAACACTCGCGCCGAAAGACGAAAGCCTGCAGAGCAGACGCCGCGGCATTCGATTAGACGACATGTGCACTCGCCTGCGCAAGTCACTTTGTTGACCGCTGCTTCGCCGCCTCTGTATTCTTTTGAGTTGTTAGGGGAGCACAAGTTTCGCTCCAATAAACTTGTTTCTCCTTCAAGGCAACTGCGTCGTCCTTGGCTTCGTGAAAATATGTACACTTTATTTACACGGCGTATTTACAACTCATGGCTCGTGATCGCAACGAAGAGGTTGGGCAAGGCCCGCGCCGAGCGGGGCTTCCGCTTTCAAACCCCTGTCTCCGTCCTCTGTTAGTTCAATCCTCCAAAAATCTAACTCTTCGGTTTTACCACTAAAACTCCGCCCACACACGGGACGTCACAACTTGAGAGTGAGGATTGAGGAGAGGCCCAGCCCATATCTCAATGTACTCCCTCATTCGTTTTTACCATGAGCTCGTAGTGCTAATCAGTCAACTGTTTCCTTGGTTCACTTCCAGACTGGCATGATCTGCGACTTGAGCATAGTACTTCATCCAAAAATGTGAGCACCCGCATCTTTATACCCGTTTCTTCCCATCCTTCGCATATTTCAAACTGATTGTACCCCAGGGATCTATGTAATAGTCCTTGAGGCATTCACATCGGCAAACTCCCAGAACGAGAACCAATTATGGAAAGCAAACGTTGTCATATCAAACCATCATAGTCCTAAACAAACTACCTGACCAGATAGACTTTAATGTCCCCATTAGAAAATTTCGCAGTCAAATAAGAGATGTAGTCCTAAGAAAGAACGTTCGTTTTTCACAAGTCCAAAATTACTGTATACTTGTATGACGCTTTTCTCCTTTTTTTTTTTTGTAGCGCAAGCTACACTACGCTACCTAGGGCAATCTTCGCGGGGTGATAACTTTGGTGATAACTGGTGATAACTTTAAAGCGCTAGAGGTCGAACCACACCCCCTTCCGCAAGCGCCCGGCACGGAGCAGCGGCCCGATAGCGGAGAGAGATAGGCGAGGAGGGAAAGGAGACGTGCGCGGACCCGTGCGCGCATGTAGCGGAGGAAGGTTAGGAGGTCGCCGCCGTGGCGATAAGCGCGCGCCACGAAAGAAGGCCTCAAGGCCACGTGTGGCGCAGAACCGTGGGGAAGGCGAACATCCAGCTGTGGTCCCTCGTACAGCGGCGATGCTTAATCTACGCCGTGAGGCAAAAAAAGAGGAAGAACGCTACTGCTGCGTACAGCTTCGCTACCTACAAGTCTTACGCACTAGTGTGAGCTTCCTTCGTTTTTTGTATTTTTTTCATTTCTTCTTTGTTTAAGAATCCCAAAACTAGAATCTGTAAATAAAACAATTTAACAATCACTTCTCTGCACATACCTGGATCCTTTCGTATGCTTGTGATAGCTTTTACAATACAACCCCTGCTGCTTGTAAACCCCTTTATAAACCCTGCGTCCTACTTTTATGTTATTTTTCGAGATCTTGTTCGTGCAGTTTGTTGGGTGCCATTGCTACATTATGTGTTTTACTGTAGTGTAGATAAGTGTGTTATAGTATAAGAGTTGCTAGCACATGTTTTAAATTCGCTGTACACCTGCGAACGTGTGTAACTGCGGCGCCGTCAAGCTGTTTTTCCTTTGCTTATCGTGCCCCCTGTGATGCGAACATAAACTATATTGCCTTCTATTCTATTATTTTCTATTATATTATCCGCGCGTTACATCGCCATTTCATCGCCACAAGAAAACTACAGCGTGCTTAACCATTGCGATACTAGCTCTAGGCTGAATGATTTAATGGTTAAGTGACCCAGGAAATGTACAAATGTGTACCTGTGGATTTGGTCAGACTCCCCCTGCACGAGGTACGCATTCCAAGCGGGAAGAGCATAAAAAAGAGACAGCCGGCTGCAGTGTTTGTGCTGTCGTATACACGGACAGGCCGAGGACTCCATCACAGTACAGCGGGCCTTCAAGGGGCAGCAAAAAGAACGTGCATGCCGAGGACTAACTGGTTCCTCCGGTTTAAGCAACAATAAGTGTCGAAAGTGCTGTATGGAACGTGCATATTTGGCCTTTAAGGGCGGCCTGGAAGTCAACGCAGAACTCTCCAGGGAGCACAAGGTGGCAGGCAGAATTGTTGCAATAAAAGCCTCGTCTAACGTGTATCCGAGGGTCCCTGGTGGTTTCCTGGTTTTAAACCTCACTTGTACCCTGTCAGCAAGATCATGCTCTAGCTCCACCTCTAGTCATTTCTGTCATAACCTATGAACTGTGCACTCACAAATATGCAAAGCCTGATCAAACCCTTTATAACTAGGCGTCATGGCGGTCAAAGCACGCGCCCATTGCTTTGCACATGCTGTTGCAAAGTTGTCATTCCACCGCTGACAACCCGTTGCTGCATCCGGGAAGGCGTACCCGAGCCGAGCTCCGTCACCTCCGACATGCGTGTGGTAGCGTGGTGAAGCGAGCGGCCAGCCAATGTTGCTGCCTCGAAGAAGACCAGAAGCTGAAGGCAAACTTAACTTGTTTACTTCTTGGCGAGAGATGAGCCGAAGCCAGACAAGAACAATGCCCCGACGGGCGAGCTTACAGTACAGGACTCGAGCAGAGTGACAGCATTGATTCACTGCTCAAACAGGAATGAACTACAGCGCTTGGGGGGTCTTATTTATACCCAAAGCGCTAACGGTCAAACAAGTGTTCCCTCTAGATTGTGCACACGACACGAACGGCACAGACACTCACAACACTCTTTCCAGAGTTCGTGAACGGTCGGTAGTAGCGGCGCACGCTGAGTCCGAGAGAGGGGAGAGAGGAGGTCTCCGCAGCGGCTTCCGCGTCCTTCGGACAAGTTGAAGCATGCCTCGTCTGCCAACGCCGAAGTTTGAATCGCGCCGATAGCGAGGCGCCAGCGATCCAGACGTGTAGCAGCTTGTTTGAATCCGTCGGCTGCAAGCGTGAGTCACCGACAGGGAGGACTGCTTGAAAGGCGCGCGTAGTGGAGGCTTCGCCACACATTCGAGGAGTGCTGCGC
This sequence comes from Haemaphysalis longicornis, assembly GCA_013339765.2. Taxonomy (NCBI): domain Eukaryota; kingdom Metazoa; phylum Arthropoda; class Arachnida; order Ixodida; family Ixodidae; genus Haemaphysalis; species Haemaphysalis longicornis. Next base: position 236,496 of record JABSTR010000235.1, read on the forward strand.
AAAGCACTGCGGCGGGCTGATTCGTAACAATGCGCTCTTGCACTTCCACGTGGCCCCACATGGCAGCTGTTCAATGAAATTTTCCATTTCATTCGGAGCATTCATTGCCCTACATCACCAGCCTTGATCAGTTCCAGCACTAAAAAAAATGGGCCCATCTCCCCGCGAGGGGGACTCGAGTAAATGCGTCGCATAGGGGGTGGGTGTATTGCGTTAACGTTTAGTTTTGGGGGTTGGTGCTATCACGTGTTCACCACGCAGCTATCATGCCGCTAGCACGCCGATAAGTCGCCAACGCACGCCGCTGACGACGTAGTTTGAATGAGTCAAGGATATAAGGAGCGTTCGTAGCCTTTGATTCTGTGTCGGTTTTGTGGCGCAGTGGGAAGAGCACCATGTATTTCGCGTTCCGCCCCACAGGGTAGTGAATGCGTTGTATCAGCAGGCTTCTTGACGTAGTTTGAATGAGTCAAGGATATAGGCGCGTTCGTAGCCTTTCATTCTGTGTCGGCTTTGTGGCGCAGTGGGTAGAGCACCATGTATTTTGCGTTACGCCCGCAGTGTCGTGGGATCGAAACCAGGCGCCGGTAACTTATTTCTTTTTTATAGTGTAGGGGGAGGCTGGCTGCTGCGGACGCCGACGCACGGGTGACATCGTGGGTTATACAAATGCTCTGCATTTAAAATATTCGAAGTTTGCTCTTGACTCCCTGGCCCAGTGACTGTGTGGACTTTTCCAGGTTCCTTTTTTTTTCTGGACCAGACTTTGTGTGGGTGTGTGAGTGTGTGTTAACTTGTAAATATGCCCCTCTCTCCCCTGTGTTCTGTAAATATGTCACCTCTATCCTCTGTCTCTCCTCTCTATGAATCTGTCATCCTCTGCCCCAACTCCCACACCAGCAGGCGTTCTGGTGTCCACCCCTAGGTGTGACAATTTACGCCTGCTGGTGGTCTTTCCTTTCCTTTTTCTTGACAATAAATTCATTCATTCATTCATTTAACCACCCGTATATAGCTGCACCTGGGGTACTTGGGGATGTGGATTAATTATAAACGCTGGGGTATTCTGACGTGCACTGAGGCCTCGTACACACGGGTGTTTTTGTCTGCCGCCTCTACGAGAGAAAAAAAGCAACCAGCCGGGACTGGGAATTAAACTCGCTGGCTCGTGCGTGTCAGCACCGCAGCGCTATACCAACGGCGGATGCATATATCCAGCATTCACTGAGCGGATAATTTGGGAATTGTTACAAGCAGAGCCGGTGGCGACAGCCACGGGTGTGTTTCTGGCCTCCTTAGCATCGACTTTCCTCTCTTTCTAATTGCGGAACCGGACCCCCACTTTTTCTGTTGGCGCTTCAAGGGAATAAGCAAGAAAATCGAAAAAGATTGGGGGAAGGAGGGGCAATGGAAGGGTTTAGCGCGAGCCCTCATACCATCACCGCCATGAAGTAGGGCGTGCCGCAAGGCCGGTGCTTTGCCACTCTTCTTTTTTTCCCCCTTACGGTTGACTGCTCGTACTCCGTGCACTGGCGTCTTTTCAACAAATGACGGGAGTTGAGGTGTACACCATTACTTTTATTATCTATATGAGAATGCGCATCTTCTCGGCTTCTAGGTGATGGCTGCCGGTACGCGCTCTCGCCGGGATCACGGCACGCTCAATTTGCTGCCGAAACGTCGCTTGCAGGTCGCGGTGCTAATTCTTCCCCTAAAGAAACGGACGAAAAAGAAGCCAAAAAAGGGCCACAATTGACCGAGGGGCAATGATGTAGCCACTTGTGATTCCTTTATTTTTCTTACGTCAGTGTCTCGACTGAGGCGCCGTTGCGTAACCCTCCAGAAAGAAAGCCTTTTCAGGCGAGAACCGCGCTGCAGTGACCCGCACTCGCTGCCGTGCAGTGCAAGCGAATGCGGTACTGAATCTGGAGTTGCGCAGTTTTAACTCACGACATAAGCCAATTAGTTTCTTGCCTTTAATGTTTCTTTGCCTACGTCAATTGAGGTTAAATGCTTTTGACAGAGACAAAATGCATTTCCACGACAAGCGCTGTAGCCCTCGTCATCGCATTGTTGCAAGTTTCGCAGCACTCTAAATGACACTACGCTTCAAGAACATGACGAAATATATACTAAAGAAAGCGACTTTTTTTACCCCGGGAATAATCCGTTAAAATTAAGCATTCTAGCCGTGTCAGAACTACGAAAAGACCAGAAGGAAATTTAAACTCGCCTCGAGTGGCAACAATAATAACATACAAAACAAGCCATTCTTTCCAAGAGGCTTGTTTTTCCAACGTTCTGGCTCCACGAGTTTCTGATCCCATTCCTCTCCTGGCTCTCCATCTCGCGTATGACCTGGCACGACAGTAATGCTCATACACGCGCTTCGGTCAACAAACCACCGAAACTGACAAGCATGTTACTTGCTACCCGGCAACGTAGCTGGAGCCTTCCCGCTACAATGATTCGAAGAGGCTTCTGTAACGCTTCGCTGCGGTGGTGGCGATCGGCGGAGGTATAGCTTGCTACTTGTGCAGGCATTCACGGCCTAGTCGAGGCAGTTTGCTGCAAGCTCGGGGAAGAGAAAGAGTGACGTAGAAACACTGAACACATTTAGTCGCGCTAGAGTGCCACCCTTAGGAACACCCTGCATCCTCACCACTTAGGCACCGCGTCCAACGCTACGGCCACTGATACGAGTCACTGTATAAGGCCAACTTTAATACGAGGGAGGGAGCTCAGAGTTTTGACTGCTTCATGTCCTTTTCGAAGTGTCCGCTTAGCGCGAGTTCTGTCTGATTGGCTGAGAGCAGGCGTCACCCTTGGGACGCAAGGCAAGCAAGGTGGCGTAGTTTCTGTGCAAGAGTGCCCTTTCAAGGCATTGCAAATGCGACTACGTCACGTGATGAAACGGGCGCGAAATTTTTGAAGTGAATACAACTGAGAATTTCGCCCCAGCTAGGTAGCCAATACGTTTCCCTGGCGAAGTGGATGACACCCATTGGGTTTTCTAAGACTGTCTTTTAATCCAAGCCTTACAACCCAGCTCGAGCGATTAAAACTATCGACTCCATGTCGGACACCCTGCAGCCGCGCTTAGCGACATTAACGCTTTCCTTCCCAACGCAGGAGTTATGGGGGCTATACACGCGCAGCATTTTTTGCCGACTACGCCCACAGCCAGGACCGTGTAACGCCCTACATTTCCACAAAAATGCGGATTTCGTGGAAGTTCTACCGGTTATTGTTATAGTAGCGTAGATGAAGATAATTGGTGGGACAGAATTTTTAAGAAACAAAAAATAAGGAAAATAACATAAATAGCGAAAATGGCTAACCGTGTAGCGCCCTGCATTACCCCCAAAATGCAGATTTGGCGGAAGTAACACATGTAATCGTTATATTAGCGTAAATGGAGGTAATCAGTCGGACAGAACTTTAAAAAAAATTGGCTGTAAAGAACAAGAGGCATAAGAATTCTACGCATTAGTAGACAATTCTCTGAATTTCTGCAGATTTTTCGAACAGCGTGGAAGATATTCGCTGAGTGCTCACTGCCAATGGCCTTCGCCACAGCACTCCGCTGACGACATCACTGGCGCAAAGTGTGCGCAGCGGCCGACGACATGTCCAGCGAACCTGAACAGCCGGTCATAATTTTTTAGTCTCCGTGGAGCTTATCGGCCGAAAATACGAGCTTGAAGTCCAACCAGTCACGGGTGTAAACAGGGCGCGCAGCTTGTTCGGGCGAAAGCATCCGTGTTGCGGTCGTACATCGCTGCAGACGCGTAAGCTTTCATCCGCAACAAAAATTGCCTCCGAGGGGAGTCATGGCTAATGTCGAATGCCAACAAAAGTTACAAAATAAATTACACGGAAAAAATGACAGACGGTTTGGCTGGGCCAACCACGGTGTATGTTGCGCATGCCTCCGTTACAAAGCATATATGCCAATTCCCCAAACTACTCTGGAGTATGCAACACTTCGGTAGCCTTCAGAGTAGGCGTGTAGTCACCCTCACTAGCTTTCGCTGTCGCGTGCCAAATTTAAATTACTACTTGCACCGCTCTAATCTCTAGTTCATATGAAAGTCCTCTAGTTCATATGAAAGCCAGCGTTTTATACATCCATAAGAAATTTCTAAATAAACAGGCGAAGTAATTTTAATTTGGCACTTAACTTTGTAAAGTCTGAAAGGTGGCGCCATGCAGTGTCAAAACGTGACACTACCGTACGTGTTCAAACAACGCCGTCGGTTTCAACGCGTGATTCAAAAACCGCATAAAGGAATAGGAAAGAACTCGCAGTATTGTTGTCCTTGCAGTTATTTAAGGTTTTAAACACCTCTTTTCATCTCACGTACAGTTAAAAGTATGTTGCCGCCTATGGTCGCCGCGCGGCTCATTGCCATGGTTGCTGGCATCCCTTCTGGCAGAAAATCCCTATATCAAAAGTTCTAGGGCGCTATCAGCAAAACCGTTTCGGGTTGTATTGTTTTAAGTGGTGCCCTTTCGTTGGGACAGAGAAAATATACTCGACAAAAATCTGTTGTCTGTCTGTCCATTTATGATTTCTCCCTCTCTCTCTCTCTCTCTCTCTCTCTCCTCTCTCCTCTCTCTCTCTCTCTCTCTCTCTCTCTCTCTCTCTCTCTCTCTCTCTCTCTCTCTCTCTCTCTCTCTCTCTCTCTCTCTCGAAATAGGTTTCAGAGTAGGCACTAGAGCCTTCGAAGTACGGTCACATATTTATCGTAGTCGACCTATAGTGCTTGCTCTCTAAGTAATTGGTTGACAAATTAATTGGTTGTTTGGGGCATGTTTAATCATGTACTAAGTTATTCCCGCATGGTGGGAACATGCTGTGGCTATATGCCGCTTTGGTATAACAGCGGCACTTTCGGATATGCACCGGACAAGGCCGAACGTTTGGGGCGCAGATCTCCGGCGTCAGTCGGTACCACAGCTCGACGCACAATGAGTACTTATTACAATGGGTCCCGCTTCACGACGTTAGACCTCAAAATCTTATATTGTGCCTAAAGTCCTGTTTTTAGGGTTAGCGTTATGTGGCCTTCAAGTTAAACCTTACGATGTGGGCGCCAAGCAACGTCATACTCATTGTACGTGAGCTGCTGGTATGTTGACAGCCTTCACGTCAGAACGAGACGTTGTGCAACTAAAATGCATACTTCCCGGGGAACAGAACGGCCGTGTTTTCAGTTTACAAAGAGCACGGGTGTAAGACCATGGGTATTGTTGTTGTTGTTGTTGTGTCAGATATTAGCAGGGAGTTTTGAGCCTTCGCGTCGTAACATACAATCCCCTTCGTCAAGCGTCTTCGTAGAGCGAAATCATCATTGTAGTATGCCGTAGTGAACGCATCGCAAGGTTTGAGAAGATCATGAAGACAATATACAGGCATGGTTCATTCAAAAGATTTACACATTAGAATAACGGTAGTGCGAATACAAACTCAAACTTCAATGAACTACAAATGCTTCAACGAAAACTTGCCAGAGGTGTTGAACCTTCTCGCAAAATCCCCAAATTCTATTGAAAATATGTCAAAAACAGGTTTACATATTTTTTTCCCCAATAACACACTGCAATAGTATCATTTTTTTTATGACTGGTATTTTTTTACCCAGTAAGTGTCTTCTTTTTCGTGTATTTTTTCCTTTTCTCCCTTTTTATGTAGCTGCAAGATGCGGCAACTTATTGCGATAAGCCCCAGGGCTTATAGTATTCTTTCTTGAGTGAAAATAAATATGCTTCTTTTCAAAACTGTTCATATGGTTGGAACATTTTATTGTGGTTAGTTTTACATACAAATTTGACGCTGTTTTCACTGTACTGTCTCAATGTTAATGATTTTCTTCTCTATTTTAACTATTCAATATGGTTTACAATGTATATTATTATGTCTGCATGTGTATGTGTAAATGCATTAAGAGTACATATCTGCATTTCATTTTGTTTTTGTGCCAAAAAACGGTTTATTTTAACCTGTTCTGTCTGCCTTGATTTTCTTCACCTGTGTTATTGCCGGAATGGAGGGAGCCTGTCAAGCTGGTTTTTCCATCTTTTTATCCCTATCCCCCCTCATCAAACGGATTAAAATAAAGGCATTATTATTAACTCCGAGAAATTAAGCTATGTATTGCAGGAAGCCGACATTATGTGGAGACGCACCAACCACTCTCTCGAGCTTTCGCAGTGACTTTTTGAGGGCAAATAGTCAATTTCAAACACTTCTTGCAGCAGTGAAAATTCTACACGGCTATCAACCAATGCACGCAATCAGCGCGTCCAGGGGCGTAGCCAGGGGAGGGGGGGCACACCGGGCCCGTGCACCCCCGAAATGTTTCGTGCCAGGCTGGGGTGCGGTTCAAGTAGCTTGAAGAACCGCCTGAAGTCGCCTGCAGGCGCGGAACCTGCAGTTTTAAGGACATTCTTGTTCATATGAAGCTGAAAGCAAGTGCTACATCAACGTCTGATCCTTGTGTCCACTGCAGATGCGTTACATGTGAACATATACAGCCCGGCTGCATTTCGCGCTGGATACACCGAGCTGCGCCGGGAATCCGCCGCTAGCCGATCGAGCAGTGCCGCTGTCTCGCTGGCGGAACAGCACGGCAGGGAAATGGCGGAACAGCAGAAAAAGCCTCATATAGGCATACATGTGGTCTGGACTTTAGCGCTGTCAGTCCTTGTCTTTACACTGGTGCAAAGTGTAATAACATGACAGAGCATGTCACTGTATTTTGTTCAGCCGACTATCAATGCTTCATATGTTTATTTTTTCTGGCGACATCGCATTTCATTGACTATTGCAGTTCCATAATTTCTGCTGAATGAAAAGCTTTGCTCTGCCCATCTTGTATTTCTTCCACATCAACGAAACTGTACAATTCTCTTTATCACGGAGCTTTGTCTTTTTGGCACTATTCTATTGTTCCCTTGACCTCCCTCTTGGTTAGAATCAGCCACCTGTATTTGCTCAGCCGAATTTTACTGAAGCCATGGCTGTTCGATTTAACGGCTAGAAATAGAATGAAATTTAAAGGAGTACTGACAGGACAATTTTATGTTCCCCCTTTTATTGCTTTTATCGATGCTTCATGGTCTGGCGAACACGAAACAGCACTTTAAATACTTCAGCGCGCGATAATTAATTACATTGAATGGCCTGAAAATCGTTTGTTTCAAATTTCCGCGCTTTCATCCCGAAAGGCGCATATGACAGAATCCCGGCATGACCTCACCGCTTTATGCGGACGTCAAAACACTGCGGAGGCCAGTGGGGGCGTTGTTTCAACCGCGCCACCGCCGGAGCTGAACGGCTGAGCTGCCTGAAGGTGCTAGGCCTACCATTGCGGCGGAAATTCGATGACCGCTTTCAATAAAAGTCCTGATGGCGACTTCTAGTATTGCGATTTCGGGCTATATTATCGCTTCCTTCCCCGTGTGTGGAACTTTATTTTTCCAACAGTGCCTTTCTGGACAACGGTTATGCCTGTAGCTCTGGCTACGTGCACCCGTTTGTGAAGGCCAACGTTTTTAGATTAGGTTGACCTAATCTAAAAACGTTGGTGAATGCGCCGGCGTCCGCTCGCCGCTCGCGGGCCGCGCGCGTGAAGTGACGTCACGAGTTTTTGACGAGCGCTGTCGGGTCACTTCTTTAGGCTAACACGGCATGATGTCACGCTGATGTCCATTTGCTGAGTGCCGCTCCGCGTGCTGTTCCGTCGGTGCGATAAACGAGATCCAATTGAAGTATGTTCTTCGCGTAGCAGGCCGCTCATATTTCAGCCTGGGTATTTTGTTGGGTAAAGGAAGCGAATTGTGCAATAATATTAACGCCGAAAATTGGCGTCAGTACTCCTTTAAGAAACGTGCAACAAGCTCAACATTCAACAGCAGTGCAATAAGGTGTTCCGCTAAGCGTTATAAGTTTAATATTCACTAGCACAAAAAAATAACAAAAAGGCGATTACTTAAGGACGAAGACGCACGGTTGCTACATTCACCGCCACAATATACGAATGTGCCGCACGTACAGTCCAGTGCGATTCGAATGGTTATCGCGGGAAAGCTACTCTTATAATGAAGCAGACAGAACACCAGCTTTAGCAAGTCTTCCATGCCAGTTTTCGTTATCGTCGTCATAGATAAATAAAAGGCAACCAAATCTGGGCTTGATAACAACGAATGTAAAGCTTGAAACCCAATGCGGGCATTGCTGTAGCATGGAACAGCCAAGAAGGGAGAGAAGAGTGCAAAATCTTGATTTTCATTGTTCCGAAACGAAACCGTAGGCCGGTGGCACGCGTGCCCGCTCGATGCTGGCGCGATAACCTTCAAATCGTACTCGTCTGTGCTTCATAGCTGATAAGAAAGCTTATTAGTCCCCTTCCTAAAGAAAAATCTAAACACGCGAATCTTGATAGTAAACACCCACTGTTGGGCCTGACGAACATCGGGGACGGCGCGCCACTCACGAGCACACTCATGATCACGCTCACGAGCGCGTGCCCGCTTAACCGCCTGCTCTACGGATGAACGAATCGCCCGTGGCCTACCCATAGACCGGCGAACGGGAATTTAGGTCATCATCATCATCATCTAAGCTCCTTAAGGTGGGCTTTACTGTTAGGGTTCCGAATACACAAATCGCATGTTGAAGTCAGTCATTTCAAGCTTCGTTTGAAAAACAACGCGGAAGAAGCCTTGCCTACATATATTTCCCGCTCCCATCTTTTGGTCGACCGCCGCCCCCCCCCCCTCTCCCCCCCCCCCCCCCTCCGAAAAAATTCCTGCTACGCCACTGAGTGCGTCTAACTCACCGCGACATTTTACCACGACCGGCCGATGAGGTGGAGGAAGAGACGCATTTATTTGAGCTGAAAAGAAAAAAGAAGTACGATAAAGCTGAGTGGCGCCCTTAGTTCCGGAAGCCGCGCCCTTCCACCGTCCGTGTGGTCTGTTTGACCAGGCGTCGCTGCTTTTCCGGGAGCCGGTTGGTCAGAGCGCATTCCCACCGCTCAAAGGATGGGAAGGATTCGAGGTCGCAATGCAATGGGTCGAACAGTACGACATGGTCTGTTGTGTAGCGGGGATTGAAGGAACGGCTGAAGTAGCAGAAAGTGGTGGGGACTATGTACGAGAGTATGTCGATTTAAAAGAAGTGCCGGTCTTTATGCTTCGCCACCTTCGGGCCTCGGAAGTATGGTGAGCGACGAATGGGGAGCAGGGTATTAAAAGATACTGCGGTGGTGCCATGGTGGTGGATATCTTTACCAGTTTGAGCAACTGTATGGCTCGCTTCTACTGAGTATCCATCGAAGGGATCTCCTGTCCTGTAGTTGGTGCCGCGCATGAAGGAGCCGACTAATAAACTGGACCTATTATGTGATTGTACATTTCAGTTGAACAATAACTGAGATAGAGAGAAAGAGACAAAGATGTAGAAAGAGAAGAGAATGCCCTTAAATAAAACCGTAGATGGCAGTCTCTCTCACGGCAGGCCTTTCTATTCATTCATTCATTCATTCATTCATTCATTCATTCATTCATTCATTCATTCATTCACTCAATCATGCAATCTCACAGAAGTAATACTGGACAGAGAGGAAAAATGGATGTACTCTGCCTGACGGTGGCCTACTCCGTCGTACAGTCAGCATTACACAGCAATGATAAAACCGAAAAAAAAAAAAAACGATGCAGTAAAATCTCTTCGCCATCACTTCTTAAAGAAAGTTGAGAGGAGCGCGAAAGCTAGAAGTGCGCCAAAACCTTCGCTGAAAGTGCGTCCACTCGATCGCCAAACCTTCGAAGACCCAAATCGCAAACGAAGAACGAACCCATGCGACGATTTTTCTCACGCACTAAGTATAAACGCATCTACGAACGATGTAAATGTATACCGATACGTGGTTCATGAGATAAAAATAAACTATTGTCCTCCTTCTTCATGATCGATGCATTGTGTATTGTCTTATCTAGAACCGTTCCTTTTTCGCGATTTTCAAGTAACCGTTCTGACACACTGGAAGCCCGGTTTCGCGCATGCGCAGTGTGTCCAGAGATCTTATCACAGCTTTTCGTTAGAGCAACCGCGGTGTATGGGGAAATGCATTTGATTGATTGATTGTAGGGTTTAACGCGCCGACGCAACGCAGGCGATGAGGCGCGCCGTAGTGGAGGGCTCCGGATTAATTTTGACCACCTGGGGATCTTTATCGTGCGCCGAAATCTCGTACACACGGGCGTTTTTGCTTTTCGCCTCCATCAGAAAAGCGGCCGCCGCGGCCGGGAATGGAACCCGCGACCTCGTGCTCAGCAGCGCAACGCCTTAGCCACTGAGTCACCGCGGCGGGTGGAAATGCATTAACTTTTCGACAGAATGGCATCAGCCTCCACTAAGAAAGATTTCGCTTTAAAAACTGAATGAAGATCACATCAAAGATTTCCAGGAAGAACAATGTACTCTTCAATACACCTTAGAAAAATGTCGCTTTATATTTTATTCAAGTCTGCCCAACGGGTTGGATTGTTGCATCATGGGAGAAAGACCGGGATTTTACTAAAATTGGGTGTTTCGTGCTGTAACTTTTGAGGCGCCCTAATTAGCTTTAAAAAATGTGGTTTTATCAAGCCCCGGGGAAATATTTTGATGAATATCAACAAAAATATAGGTTTCAAGAAAACATTTGTCTGTAAATTTTGAAACTAATGTGAATAGCAAGTTAAATCCAAATAACTGAGTTAACAAGCAAATGTGTTTTAAAATAACGAATTCGGATGATGTGCAGCTGGGAACATTCTCTACATGGAACTGCAGACTTCGCATTGTGGGGTTTAAAAAATGAGGAGCAAGACACTATATACTGTCGCAGTCCTTACAGACGCTCTTTTGGAAGATGCATGCGGGTTTAAGTGAAAACAACCTACAGACGCGTTTTCGGTGTGGCATGCGCAAATCGAATGCGCGGATGACTGTCTTTTCTTTTACCACAGAATCGGTATATGCATGGCTCCTGCAAAAAATTGCCCGCATTTACAGTATTTATCAAATGTTTCTCGGCCACGCCAAAACTTTCCGGGCCACAAAGAATCAGAAGCAGAAGCTCTGCCTTCAGGTGTGAGCGAATCATTCCACGACAGAAAGTATACAGAACGCTTTCGATCGCCATCTTTCTGGCATAAAACTTGCCAGTCGCACTCGCGAGAAAGCTAGTACAGTATAAACCCTCGCTATAAAGAAGTTGCTTTGTTGCAAATATCGCTTTAATCGAAGTGTTTCGTGATTCCCACTGGTGTGCGTTGAGAACAAATCACCTTCGTTTTTAAGGAAGCATCGCTTATAAGGGACGAGGAGGCCAGTTTTCTTTGCCGATGACTGCGTTGTAGCGAGCGTTTACTGTATGTTGAATTCTTCGTGGCTTCACATGGCCTAAAACTTTTGGAAAATACTGTACGCAAGTGCGTCGTGACGCATCGTCATCATCACGAGCACCTCTCACCACGTGTGGGGTGAATCTATACTCTCACAACGTGTGGGGTGAATCTATACTTCTCACTAAAGCAAGGCGTAGAATGAAGGCCCGCGTCAAGACCCCGCTCCCCAATAATATTGGGAGAGGGCCAAAATTGGCTTACATGGTCTAGGGAGAGGGCCATGGTCTAGGGAGCCATAGTCTAGGTCATAGTCTAGAGGGTCCAGAGGTCTAGAGGTCTAGAGCCATGGTCTAGAGGGCCATGGTCTAGGGAGAGGGCCAAAGTTGGGAGAGGACCAAAATCGGCTTACATGGTCTAGAAACTTTTGGCAAATACTGTCCGCACGTGCGTCGTGACGCATCGTCATCATCACGACCACCTCTCACCGCGCGTGGGGTGAATCTATACTTCTCAATAAAGCATGGCCTAGAATGAAGGCCCGGGTCAAGACCCCGCTCCTCAATAACGTAGGGAGGGGGCCAAAATCTAGCTTACAAATATTTCGGGAGAGTGAACCCATTCGACCATACCGGCGCGCGCATCCTAGAATCAGGCCAAAGTTGGGAGAGGACCAAAATCGGCTTACATGGTCTAGAAACTTTTGGCAAATACTGTACGCACGTGCGTCGTGACGCATCGTCATCATCACGACCACCTCTCACCGCGCGTGGGGTGAATCTATACTTCTCAATAAAGCATGGCGTAGAATGAAGGCCCGGGTCAAGACCCCGCTCCTCAATAACGTAGGGAGGGGGCCAAAATGGGCCAAAATTCGGTGTTTCTTTCTGTGGCTCGGTGTCAGTGGCAGCAAGGGAGAGTAGTACGGATTGGAGCGAAGGACGGAAACGAGCGCGCGAAGTTGGGACATGTGTCCGCACGTGACGACGGAGACGCGATGGGCAGGAGGAGCTTATTCATCACGGCGTTGTTTCGGACGACGCACCACGATGACAAGCATTGCAGCCGGTCGCGTCTCGAGCTCGTGACGAGACGTATAGAAAAAAAAAGGTGGAAGAAAACGAGAAGTCCCGGAAGGTGAAAGAAGCTGCAGGGGTTGACAAACCCTCGCAGAGGTCGTCGAAGGAGCCGCAGCCGCGTGTACGTTACGCACGACAACAGCAACAAGCCGATTGTTTCGCGCGGCGGCACGGACTCGGCCATCAATCACAGCGGCGCTCTTCTGCTCGAGAAAGCGACACATCAATGTTGGCCTCGGGTCGGCAATGCACGAGTAACCCCCCTCTCTGCACAGCCCTGCGCGTGGGAGTAAATTGGGTCGAGCGCTGTGATAAAGACGACCCGGCCACTGCAGGAATCTGTCGCTTTAGCTTAATTCTCTCAGCTCTTAATGCGCCGGAAAGAACGGGGTGTATACATGGTTGGAACAATGTACAGTCTTTGTCAAAATTGTCCAAGCCACCCCTGAAGTGCGCAGGCCGCGAAAAATATTATGTACAAGTTTGCGCCTCGAGCGAGTCTGAAACGTTTTATGGCGAAAAGCTAGAGAAAACGCGTTTTTTTTTTCTTGCTGTAATAAATAATTTTGTCAAAGTTAAAGGTTAAGCTTATGCTTCGAATTACTTGTGGTCCAGAAGGCTTAAATTTGGCCTAGAAAATTTTGACAAAGACTGTACTTCTGTTGTTACAATTTATTTCTTATATTTAAAGCTTTGGTTTGTTTTATTTTTGTGTAACCGATGGTATTGCATGCCTTGCTCCAGTTATTGGGAAGATGTAGTTATTGGGAAAACCCTATCGGCTGACTGCGAGAATTAGGTACAAGCATGTGACGTACTAAGACCCATGTGCTGCTGTCGCATTACTTTACCCTTTGTATGTTTTTTTTTTTGAAGGGCTATTGGGTGGGGCAGGAACACCACACCAATCAAACGCACGACACAAACACACGCAGAACAAACAAGGGGGGGGGGGGGGGGGGAGGTCGGGTCAAATGCCACTTTTGGTTGTTCAGCCATACAAAGCAATGCGTGAACTGCACAAAACACATAGACACATTCGGAAGCTTTCAAAACTCGAACGATAACGCTGTTCATTGCAAAAGCGATTTTATTAATAACGATTTCGGGTGTCGAGGTTCCTTCCTCTTCCGCACTCGATTAATGTGCAATTTTGTGTCGAATGGAGAGAGAATGAACAGGACGGGAGTACAATGAACTGGGCGAGTTGTTACTGATTCATTATATAACTGCGCGGTTACACGAGGACTAGGAAGACTGGGTGTAATACCTATGCTACGCGGAATCTTTCAATTGACAGTTGTCTACTTGCTCACAAGTACGTCATACATGTAGGGAACGCGCCATTCGATGGACGATGCGTTCGAAGGCCTTCAAAAAAGGCCGTGTAGCGCAGGTATAAGATAATTTACAGACGCCGCCGTTTGGCTGCTACTGATCTACAGCGTGCTATATAACCCAATACAAATATTTAAACGAGAATCGAGGGGTAGTATGAATTCTTGACTGCGACTAAACAGTAGATCCATCTACGCCGTGTTCTATAGACCTTTTTACTTCGTCCTAAGAGCTCCTATTTTGTCAGTGGGCTGCGCTAGCGGCCCTACAATTATCGCAGTCGACAGGAAGATGTCACTGCGCATGCGCAACACTGCCCAGAACATGTCCTGATCATACTAAAGACTAACGAATGAAAATGTGCATAGTGCGCAACAAGTCTTCAACCCAGGATAGAGAGGTTGTAGGACTGGCCGCCAGAAGCGTTCGACACCGTCACAAAATGAACAAAGTCTGGCTCAGCGAAGTATAAAATGTCTGATCGCTTGATGGACAGCTAAAACCCCCAAAAACGGAAACGCGTCATTCACTCATTTGTTCGTCCGTACACGGCGCCGTTCGTTCCCCGCGGTGATGGTTTTCCTTAACCCGCAACCGCCGTCACGGGTTATCAGGCTGGACAATTAGGCACTGTCACGTAGCTATGCGGGCCTCAAAGCGTAAATACCTGTTGCGCCGCGCGCCAACGTACGCGCTTTCGAGGGCTCTTTCCTCCCGCAAAGCGGGGGAGGAGACCTCTCGGACCAACAGGTGTCCGATCTGGAAATGATGCGGCCGCAGCCGCAGATGCCCTTCTCCTCCTCTCTCCCACGGCGCCTCTCTTCCCGCGACGACGCCCTGCCTCGACCACTTTTCTCCGCAAAAATCCATCAACTGACGGGACGCGGTTTCTGCAAGCTCGCCCCGAACTCAGCGCAGCAGTGCTTTATTGCTCTCCGGCGTTACTTTCTCGCGCCGCGGAAAGCGTCGAGACGAAGAAGAAACTTTTCGTTGTGTTCTTTTCCTCTTTTCTCTGAGAAACTCCGCCCCCTATTGGCCAAAGGTGACGAAGGCAGAGCGGCGCCATTGGCCGAACGGGGTCATGTGCCGCGCTACCGTTCTCCCGCGCGGGGAGGGAGCGCACTCCTGTCGTCTGCTCAGCGGTGCGGCCGCGTCGTCTGCTGGGGCCGTCGCGGGGCCGATTTGAAAAGAAAAAGTCAAGAAGCGCTGGAAAGAAGAATTGCAAGTGGGGAAGAAAGTTTCCTCTACCGCAGTGCATAGTTAATCGTTGAAAGTCGAGCGATAGGTGTGTTTCCACGTGCTCGCATCTTTGTCGCGTCGTGGTCTACCCCGGAGAGGCAAGTTTTCATCAGATGGCGGAAGCGGACGAAAATTCGCCCCTTGCCGGTGAGCCCGAGACCATCGCGAACGGAGATGGCAACGCCCAGCATCCCGGCGGCACCGTGGCTTCCGAACGGCCCGAGCTTCAGGCGTCGGCCAACAGCTCGGGATCGCAGGCCATGACGGAAGTCTGCCTGACGCCCCGTTCCGACGCCAAGGATGCGGCGGACAGCTTTGGCCGGAAGTCCGGCGACAGAGAAGTATGGGGCAAGAAGGCCGATTTCCTTCTGTCCGTGATTGGATTTGCCGTGGACTTGTCCAACGTGTGGCGCTTTCCCTACCTCTGCTACGCATACGGAGGGGGTAAGTGACGTTTGGAGAACGACAGAAAAAAAAAAAATCATTCTCTGTTTTGGGAACTTAGTGAAACCGGCGACTTTCGAGTTAGCCATCAGTATGCGCTTCGAAAGGGCGTGTGAATTGATGGTTTGTCATTCATCCGCTACGTAAAAAGGCAAGGGATCAAACCATCCGCTTAAATCACTTGGTAATTCTTTTCTTAGGCTGGTAGAAAGCAATGCTAAAATCCAGAAAGTAAAGCTGAAGCAAAAGGAAATTTTATTTTTCCAACGGGCACTACTCATATCGACCTTACGCATGGGGGTGCCCAGACGCAACGCCGAGATTTCTCCATTGAAAACTTGTATAAAAAATTGCAAGATCCCCCCCCCCTTCTTTTTGCTTTCTGACTTGTCGAACAAGGCACCGAGTACAAGTAAATACGTTTTTAGGTGCCATTTTTTGTATTTGAAAACGAGAGTTCAAACTAATTTATGCCTGAATACACTCGATACATCTGTCATACAAGCACGAAATCGCCCGACAGTGAGTGGACAGTCATAAACGGCATAACTGTCCTTACGGTGCGGCACAATGTCACTGCAGGCATATTTTTTTACAACGTTTCAGTAAGAAACGCTGCACAATGTCACTCCAGGCATATTTAATTTACAACGTTTCAGTAAGAAACGCAGGTGTGATTAATGTGTACGTTGTATCAAATATAAGTGTCCAGTCTGTTCTCTTTATGTAACTAGGAAAGTATGAAAGTTTACTACTGAATAAAGAGTACTATATAGTACGATACAGTAAAGAACACTAAAGAACACACCGACAATTCAATTTCAGTGCTCTTGAAATCAAAGCACCGTTACTCGCTTTCAGTATCAAGGCTGTAAAAAATCATTAAAATTTTACTTTTGAAGAGACACGACACATGATACGCTATTTAAAAGCGATTTGCGGCCATACCAGGACATCTCTTTCAAGTCACGTAAAGTGACTCTGTTGCATCTGTAAATTAAAGGGTACTTGCAAAACGTTGACACGAGGAAAATAACTCATTTATTGAATTGCCAGCATGTCACTTTCATCCACCTTATAGCGAGACAACAATCTTACTGAGCACCGTGCCTTAGTACAGGATGCCAGTTATTGTGTATTGAACATATTGACATAAATCCGTTGAAGACAGTGCCCAAGATTAGGTAAATCTCTCTCTCCCCCTAAATACATACATACATACATACAAGCATACATACATACACGCATACATACATACATACATACATACATACATACATACATACATACATACATACATACAGACATACATACATACATACTACATACATACATACATACAGACAATACACAGTACATACATACATACATACATACATACATACATACATACATACATACATACATACATACATACATACATACATACATACATACATACATACATACATACATACATACATTCATATCTCACTCCGTACACGCGGGCGTATGAATGTGATCGCTGCAATTCAATCTTGGGGATACAAAGCAGTTCCTGATGAGGAACATAGAAGAAAAGACAGGCGGAAGTGCTGCTCACTCAAGCGGAAAGATTTATTAAAAGCGGCTGGTTTATAGAAACTCTCGAGTAGGAATTTTCAGGTAGTAAGTGAGCATTATTTAAAGGGGCTCAATTTGAAACTTCTACGTGTGCTTACTTTACATAGAGCCCTTCGGGCCGAAGGCGCTTCATCAAAGGGCCTTTTATTAAACATCACACACCCTCTTTTATACTCCGGGAGCGTATTGCTTCGTGTCTCCAGGACAGACTGTTACATTTGTGGCGATAATTGCACAGAATACTACCACTCTAAATACACGAGTTTTACTGTGAATGGAGAAAGCTGCTAGACGGACAGCCGGCATTTTTCGCATGGCGAAGAAAAGAGATATTTTATACGATAAACCACTTCACGATAGGCATTGAATGAGTATTACAGGAAACAGTGCTCCTTATAAAAAAAATTTGATGGAACGTTGGCGATTGCGCCGACAAGATACTTTGATACGCTTCGACTCTTTGAAGTGTCGATTGTGGTGACAAAACAAGACGTGTGATACCGAGTACTGCTTCCTATCTCACTCCCCCTGAATGTCTATTGCATCGCTGTGCTTCTACGAACCTTTTTCATGGTAACGACGCATGCGCAAAGTGCGGTCTTTCTGTCTAGTCGCTTTCCACATACACAGTTATAGGACAAGCGATTTTCCAATAACCTCTTCAGTTGTTACGCAGTGCCTATGCCTCGCGGCTGTAGAGCTTTCGTTTATCTTCCCCTCCCCCCTCCCTTTCCCCCTACACGCACTAGTACCCGGGCAACGAGTCCGGGGTTCCTCCCCTAAAACGCAGAACACACATGAAAAAGGCATACGCCAGAAAATAAAGGACCCACAGTGGTCCCTGTCGTTTACTTGGCAGAACATCGCAGGCGTTATACGAAGGTTGTGGGTTGGGTCTCACTGGGGGCGGAATTTTTTTTCTCGATTTTGTTTTCTTACCGTTAAAACATTCACATTTTCTCCTAAAAAGAGGTGAACAAAATGCGTGCACAGTACACGCATACAGAGTACACTCTCTTTAAGAAAGACGAATAACACTTTTGCCCTCTTGTGACGTGTACAGCCGCTTTCGCGAATAAGTTTTCACCTACATACAGCTAGTGTACTATTAAAAAGGCCAACTTTAGTTTCGATAATTATCGAACAATATTTTTTTTGGTCCTCCGTTGGACACGAAACCATACAAAACTTCAAAAAAATTATAAATCACAATCACACCTTTATTGAACTTTTTTAACAGCGAAACTGTTTAGCGAATCGTAATTCTTCGTGTCCGGAGTTAAAAATACAAAGAAAACTACGAACGCGCGCATGTGAGCACGGTCCTCGCGGCGACCTTCCGCCCAGCGTCCCCTGCGCACGTTTGTCAAGCCAGGCATGGCCACTTAGGGGGATTGGCCAAGCTTGGCAAAAAAAGAGAACTTCAGCGTTCGCCGTAGTCGTGGCAACACTTTTTCGGAACGAGAAAGACACGTCATAGCGCACGCCCCTCCAAGGTGATGTCCAATGATTATTCCGTCCACGAAAATGAAGGAAGTTCACACTTATAGCCACAGTGATGGAGTATAAGGTCGTTGTGGCAGCGAACAAGAAGCAAATCGGCTGCAATCGTGGACTTAAACCGTCGTGATGGCGGTTAAGGTTGCGTACAGCTTCGCTACCTTCATGTCTTACGTGGTAGTGTGAGCTTCCTTCCATTTTTTGTTTACAGGGTGGTCCACGGGTTAAATGGCTGACCCTGAGCGCAGAACGGCGCAAAGTTTTCCCTTCGCTTAATGTTACGGACATGCCTTACATTCGCTCAAACTTTATGCTAAGAAACGGACACTGTATCCTAAATTTCTCGTTCGCACGAATATGCCACGCACGTTTCAATACACACTCCCAGGCGGTCTTCGTTATCGTCGACCATCTACGGAGCGTGCAAATGGCGCTGTTTCTCTGCCTTCCATTCCACGCAGCCTTTTTCGTCGAAAGGCTGCGTCGGAAGGCTGCCGCTCTGCGCTTCAAGCTCACCACTGTCGAGGTGACATAAAAGAAAGAAAATAAACAACGAAGCGACACTGACAAGGGGTTACAAATAGAGCTATCGGTTTTGATGCTGCGCTCGCGCAAGGATAAAGTGAGCTCGGCAGTAGGCCAATGTCGGGTGTTTTAACAAAAGTTGAAAAGAGATCTCTCCTAGAATACGAAGTTTAGTTGCAACGACTGGTTCTTGACGATTGAATTTTTTTTTGCCGTGGCTTCCGCGAATAAAAGCATGAAAACGACCTAGGTGAATAGCGCTAATAGCAAATGGTTAATTGAGATTGTAATTCATGTCGAGCTTTGTGTAGAAATCGAAATCCACGGACAAGGCCTTACTTGGCGACTTTTCAAAGCTATGCGTGGTCCATGCCCCCGTGCCCCATTTCCGAGGTCCTAAAAAATGCATTTGAATCAAGACATTCGTCGTCGAAAATCGCCATTAAATCATTAGAATGCTACGAGTACAAATTTCAGGGCAAGTGGGTGCGGAAAAAATTGAAAAAAAAAAAAAGTGACACCCCACTTTCTAAGAGAAAATAATTCAAACGCGAAGTTTTCTACAATGCAGTCTGAGTCAAAGTCCGAAATCCAAACTGCTTCGACCGTGTTGGCGGTTTTTTTCTGGGATTTTTTTGCAGCGAACTGTTAAAAAGGACATGGACATTACCCCTTATACAATTCGGTTCTTGCCTTTTCGAGATGCTACTGGAGTGCCATATATGATATATTTGTTGTGATGGGATTGTATAGCCTTGGGAAGTGCCGCATGACTGACAGGCATGTGGAAACCCCTCGCCCAAACGAAGTACATTTTTTCGGGAGCAGGCTGCGTTGGTGCGGAGCATTTATACGGCCCAAAGTGACCCACCAGAATGGCTGCATCTGTTGGACGCGTGCGTCTGCTTGCCGGAGTTTTGACGGACGGCTTATCTCAGCTGCAGTGATGTGCATCTTCTTGGATGACTGATGGCTTCTGTAGGCTGTAATAACTGCAGTTTTCCGTGCAGTAAAGAAGAAAAAAAGTTGAAATGGAGCAATCGGATAGACGGCGGCTCCATATCGCGAGGGATGCAGGTTCGATTCCAACCACGGGAAGCGTTTTTTTTTTTTGAAGAGCTTGCTGTGCTATCACTTATCCTCATCATCGTTTTGTGAAACCTGTTGTGTAAAGTTGGCTTTCCTGCAGCGCGTTTGGGTGACTGGACGGTCGTCATGAATTAGGCGTAGAAAGCTTCGCTTTAAAATTCATAGCGCTTACAAACAAGGGCAGCCGGGAGGGGCGGGAATTCTGGCCCACCCCTCGCGTCTACTGCGGTTTGTTTGGCTCAAAGACTGACCAGGACGGCCAATGCATTTGACGACGGTGTGGGCATTAGATGCTTGACTAAAATTTGATGCGTGTTTCAGGACATTTAAAATATCTGGGCTCCTTTTGAACAGTTATTAGCTTCAAGTGCATCGTTTTAAGTTGTTTTCTATCCTTATTAAGTAAAAATCCAAGCGGGGAAATTTCAGTCTTTGTATTTTAAATTATTGTACTTCACCAAAATTTATTTTTTGAAGATAGAGAGAGGGATAGATAGATAGATAGATAGATAGATAGATAGATAGATAGATAGATAGAGATAGATAGATAATAGATAGTAGATAGATAGAGAGAGAGAGAGAGAGAGAGAGAGAGAGAGAGAGAGAGAGAGAGAGAGAGAGAGAGAGAGAGAGAGAGAGAGAGAGAGAGAGAGAGAGAACGTTGATTTAGCTGTGAATGTAGGAGTACCCTTATTCAAAGAAGCCATGTGTCGACCACGCCGTCGTAAAATGGGTAATTAGGAGTGCTTGGTTGGTCCTCCAGGCGACTGCTGCGCCGTCTGTGACAAAGCTTAGGCTGCTGAGCCCAAGAACGCGGGTTCGATTCCCGGCCGCGGCGGCCGCGTCTATGATGGAAGCGGAAAGCGAAAATGCCCGTGTGTGCAAGATTTCGGCGCACGTTGAAGATCCCCAGGTGGTCAAAATTAATCCGGAACCTTCCACAACGGCGCGCCTCAACAGAGGCCTCAAGGAAGCTGAACGCCTTCGTCTACTTCAAGCCTTTGTCCTTAGCAGGCTGACCTACTCCCTTCCATAACTAAACCCATCTAAACAGAGCTTAGCAGAGTCAACCTCATACTCAGAAGAGCCTATAAGGCAGCTCTAAAACTGCCTCTCACCACTTCCACTGACAAATTCGAAGCCCTAGCTGTGCATAACACCGCGAAAGAACTCATTGAGGCTCATCTCGTCAGTCAAATCACCAGACTCTCAAAAACTACCACTGGCGCTCACATTCTCCAGAGGCTACGAATCGCCCCTCTATCCCCCAGAAGACAAAACCACACTCCCTCACGACATTCATTCTAACTTAATTATCAGGCCTATACGCAGATACATGCACCCACAATTTAACAACAAAAGGCGTTCGCAACGCGCACAAGCTTTACATAAACAATACCGCGTCAAACGTGACGTCCACTACATCGACGCAGCAAAATATCGGCGGCATGATGCCTTCTCAATCGTCTCTTATTGCCCAGCCCAGCCTAATCAGGCCCAGCGCAACTTCCTGACCATTCGCACCACCAACCCAGCCACGGCGGGAGAGGAGGCAGTAGCACTAGCGCTAACGCAAAAGCCGACCCCGTCCGCAGTCATCACTGATTCTAAAACGGCAGTTCAAAATTTCACCTCCGGCTTTATTTCGCCTCAGGCACTCAAAATTCTCCAACAAGCCACCCAATGTCCCCCGCAGAAATTATCTGGGCTCCGGCGCACGCTGGCCTAGAGGGGAATGAAGTTGCCCACAGTATGGCTCGAGAACTCACCGTCCGAGCCGGGCTTAGCTCGTTCTCCAACCATGGCGCCAGACCCGCTAGAGACCGGATGATAACGTACAATGAAATTAGTAACCCATTACCGCCTCTCTCGCCGTGTCTACCCCCCGGCACACACAAAACTCACCATACATCAAGAACACGCATGGCGTCTTTTGCAAACAAACACATTTTCCAATCCCGCTAAATTACACCTAATTCAGCCAGCCGTATACCCTCCCCCTGACTGTACTGCCTGCCAGTCCCTAGGTACACTTCAGCACCTTATGTGGGGATGCCCGAGATATCCATATCCGAAAATAACCACATGTGAGCAGTGGGAGGAGGCGTTGCGCTGCCCAGACCAGGAGGCCCAAGTTTCACTGGTCGCCCGGGCGGCCGCGGTCGCCGCCAAAACGGCGGCCACCATCGTCAACTAACTCCGCTCATAATAAATGTTTCTTCTTCTTCTTCGCCTGTGTAGCGTCGGCACGTTAAACCTCATAATCAATCCATATGTGACAAAGCTAATGTAGTGTATAGTACATCTCCAGATAAACTATAACTGTAATTCAATTTGTTTGCTCGTGGAAGTTTACAGCAGTTTTAGCAGACACAGCAGCGACTGGTCTATACATTCAGCCAGGCTGTTTCAACGCGGAAAGAGTTTCCCCGCACACTAGTAATCCCGCATTTCTGCGTGTGTAACTAGTATGGTCAGTACCTTGCACGTCGGTTGAGTGAACAATGAAGCGGAAAAAGGATCCGGGCTCCCGAATATCGAAATATCCTGACTATCGAAGGGTCCCGGCTGCTGATGATGCTTTGGTCTTTTCTTTTTCTGCAAACGATTTTACGGAGGAGAGAGGAGTTTACCTTATAGCCGGCTCACTAGGTAAAATGTGTGCAGAATGGAATTGGGAAGAAGTATTAGAAAACTTTCTCTCTCAGAGAAATGGGTGTGGTCCCTCAGTCGAGGAGCCCAAGTGACGATTTCGCGCTCTCTTGGCCTGGAGAGCAGTATTTTCTGGGCGTCCAGGTCAACACTGGTCGTCATATTCACTCATCTCGGGAAGGGGAAGAGGAGAGGGAAGAATAAAGGCTCAGTTCTATGTACAATTGAAACGTTCCTGTCGCGAATTTTGACATTTAGGGGCATTATTTTTAGCGCCAGTGAATTTACCTATAGTCGAGCAGTTCCCGCGAGACGGCACTGAACTTTTCACGAGGGGGAGAGAGAGAGAGGGGGGGGGGAGAAACTTCTATTCTGTTGAGCCCCTTGCGGGAGGCCCAGCAGCCAAGGCGTTGGATGATGATGATGATGATGATGATGATGATGATGATGATGATGAGGAGGAGGAGGAGGAGGAGGAGGAGGAGGAGGAGGAGGAGGAGGAGGAGGAGGAGGAGGGAGGAGGAGGAGGAGGAGGAGGAGGAGGAAAAACTTTATTCAAACGCAACATTAAGCGTCGAGAATGTCCCGGGCCAGGTTCACCAACGCCAACTGGTCCGTGAGCTGGTCCGAGGCTAGCCAAATTCGCCACGTTGAGGGAGAAGGCTGTGGAAAATGTGGGGATTGAATTGCAATGGGGCAGGAGAAAATGCAGTGTTCTAAATTATCGTATGGTTCGGGACAATTGGGACATGCTGGGTAGTGTCGGAGACGGTAGAGGATGGAGCGAGCAGGTGTGAGGAGGGTATTTAACTGTATGCGTCGAAGAATGCGTATAGTTGTGCGGTGGTATAACTTTCTCTGATGTTCGTGTAGTGAAGAAATCTCAGCAGTTGATTTTTCACGACATTTAGTGT
The DNA here is from genome assembly GCA_013339765.2 of Haemaphysalis longicornis. Lineage (NCBI taxonomy): Eukaryota > Metazoa > Arthropoda > Arachnida > Ixodida > Ixodidae > Haemaphysalis > Haemaphysalis longicornis. The sequence continues at coordinate 260,278 of JABSTR010000235.1, forward strand.
CGCAAAAGGGGACGTCAGAGCCAGGCTACCGTAGGCCTCTGGCGAGAATCGGCCGGATATATAAGTAATTCGCTGTTCATTACGAAAGCAGCGAGCCCAAGGGTCAATGATTGCATCGTGCATTCGAACGGATGGCTGTTTTGTGCTAGATTCCTGTATATATGAGGGAAAACCTCGAATCATCGATGCAGCCGGGAAGCGGCTCCTAAGCCTAGTGGTCAGTCCTGGCAGCGCGGAGATTTGATGACATGAATTCTGCTTTGCTGCAATCTCCACAGACTGGGCCGGCATTGGTCAGAAGATAAACCCATGAATATTAAAATGGGCAATGCCGGGAGGCCCTCCGCGCATGCCACGTCGACAGGCTGTAATTACGAAATTCAACGCCCATATTAGCCTCGGCAAAATTGACCCCGCCATGCCTGGCAACATAATAACAGCCGGACTAACCTCCACGGAGCGTTAAGGTGCGACCAACTCCTAGTATTAGTATTTCCATTGACGTATATGGACAATCAAACGCCCGCAGGTTACTTCAAGTACGCAGTGTAGGTATACTGGACAGAAGATATGTAACGGAATTTTACGTCTCTAGTGAAGCGGAAAATGAACGAGCTGCAATTCACGGAATTCCTGTTCACGTCACTTAACAAGACTTGCGTGAGAACCTCGGCGATGAAAATTCTAAAATCCTCCGAACGCGAAGAGTAGGGACTTCAAACACCGTCTCAGTCACCCGTGCAGGGGCCTGGACTTCGAAGAGTTGGCTGCTGTTGCTGACCATGCGCATGTACCGTGGGAAATTGGTCACCATGTGGACGTGTGTCACAACGAGGACTCGCGCAGACCAGGCAGCGCGTGCAGCAAGAAATTCGACGCAAAAGTGGACTCCAACACACCCCAGGTGTTCTCAGTATACTGCTTTCACTGTAAAGGGAAACTAGAGGTGTACATGCCCAGGGCGCAAGCACACAGACATCAATGCCCAGAGCAGAGATTGACAACGTACCGCGCAACAAATCTTGAAACGACGCCATGATCCGCGCCGAGAAAGCACGATTACGCTACAGAACAAACGGGAAGTTCTGCAGAGCCCACACATGCATACAACCGACCAGCCTCGCAACATAACGCCTCTTCCTAGCTCGACAACCCCTTCAAGTGACCGAATTTTTACAAACGGAGTCTAGCCCAAAAATGCAGGACTGAGTCCTCACCCGAACGTTGGCGGGCCGGAATTTCTCTTTAATAACCTCCCGACGACATCCCTGGAAAGTCACGGTATTCGCGCATCGTACAAAAAAGCACTGAAGCAAAAGAGGCAGCCAAAGAGCGGAAGCTCAAAGATCACCGCATGACATATCCTGGCAACGAAACGGTGACCATGGTCATCGGCCTCCGCAATGCGAACACACTAAGGCTATTAATTTACCTTCAGTACAATACACGAAAATGCTAGCTATTGCCGAAGCATGCAATCACTAACTTCGATCACGACGCGCCGCAAATTACCGTTCGTATACAGACAAGAAGCCGCCCGAGCCTCCGGGCGGGGAACAGTACCGGGTCATATCCACATCACGGGACACCATTTCATGACAAGGTGCCTGTTCACTAGAACGCTAAGGGAATTCAAAGGTACCGCGATCGGCTTGGTGACCTGACATACGTAAGCTGACACGGGACGTCGACGCTAATTTTCGTGTTTTCGTCGCTAGCGCCTGAATCGGCCCGTGCCGCGTGTGACTCCTCATTGAAGACAGTTCGTAAACCCTGCGTCATCCCCGCACCTGCAACTTTGTGAGTGAATGACGACGTTATCGTCACAAAGGAGGCGACATGTCCAGCGCGGACCGTGAAATCGGTAATCGGCGAGCGACGAGACTCAAGCAAGCACTCAGGTGTGCCCCGTGCTCAGACAACAAGTCTCCCTGTCTGAGCGGCGCCAAAGCCTCCTCGCCCTTGTACTCACGTGGGCAAGCATCCGGGACAGCTTCGAGCGTTGGCGGGGCCTAGGTGTTTTAAACTGTGGGTCCGTGATTGGACCGTACTTTTGGAGTTGAATTTTCTAGGGTAACTGTAGGAACTTTTGCTGTGAAAAAAAAAGGCGGTGTTGTGCGCCGCTGAGTGTTGCTTGTCAGCATCCAAACCTGCGTACTCATCATGTAAATATTTGTATAAAGCTTTCTCGTCCATCAGCACGCTTTCGTCTCCTGATCAACGTTTCTCGACACCAGTCACGCTACCAAAATGTACTCCAGAACCCGGATACACAACAACAGGCCCAAGGGCTCGCCGGAGAAACGAGAAATCTGGGAGCCGTCCTGCTTTTGGCCAAACAGCTATGATCGTGGCGTTGACCGAGAAGAAAAGAATCGCTACCGTACGGTGCAGATGCGTACTTTGAGGAACATGCGCTTAAATATAGCTACGCCCTCCTACACATGTGATCGCTCTGCCTCATCAATGATCTGACAGGCGCAAACCTCAGCCCTTCTAACGCCTCATTATGTCCGCCACGTCTATGGGTCAGCCGGAACGTCGGCACTGCGGAGTGCATCCATGAGGGGAACAACTACGCCATCGCTAAATACGCCATGGCCACCATCTTGCGGTCCTTTTCGCCACGCGTCATTCCATCTTCACTGAAACAATACTGCATCTCGTCGTCTCCAAAAATCCTGGTGGACATAACTCGTTTCCAATGTTCGGGACACGCTGGCATTGCACCAACATCCCATACCTCAAGTTTGCCCACCAGACAATACGGTCTCTCTCTCTCTCTCTCCTATCTCCTCTACATCTCTCTGCCTCACCCCTCTCCATCTCATCTCTTCTCTCCTCTCGTCTCTCTCTCCTCCACGCTCCTTCTCTCTCCTCTCTCTCTCTCTATTCTTGTTTCTTGTCCCCCATTTCACAAGCCTTCGGTTTGGTGATTTCGGAGGAACTCCGAGGGTTGGTGGTGAAAGCATCGAAAAATGTTTTACCGTAGAATAGATGAATTCGCACGTGCGAAACATTTGGCCGTGCGTACGTAAGAGTGTTGAGGAGGTGATATGCTGCAGGAGTTTCTGTTACTCTCTTTCGCTGCCCGCATAACGTTCCTGAACATATTTTATAATATAATATATATATATATATATATATATATATATATATATATAAGTAAAGAGTCGGATGCACAGCAAGAACAATAACAAACAATGTTTACTTACGTAGCGGCAACGGGACTTGCCTTCATCAGAAAAGTTACATGATTTTTCATATCTATATATATATACTATATATATATATATATATATATATATATATATATATATATATATATATATATATATATATAATATATATATATATAGTATATAAATATCTTTTCTAATATATATATATATATATATATATATATATATATATATATATATATATATATATATATAACATTCCTATAAGGTCCCTATATATAAGCGTAATAGTTTACAATCAGGAGTCTTACGGGCTAGTAGGAAATACTTCTGCGTGCACGTACGTACGCCGCGACGCATTGTCGTAGCCAGCATCGTTATGGCTGCCTTCTCAGTAACTGGGGTACACCGTAACGGGGGTACAAACCGATCATCAGTGATCACTAACATGAAGGTGCGAAATGATAGACCCGTTACAAAAGACAGCTTATTTGGAAGGAAAAAGGTTGGCAGCCCATTCTCGAGTCAGGTATCGACTGCCGTGTATTTCTTATAAACTTTTCCCAAGTTAGTAGCAGCCTGACGGGATGTATTACAATCCCACTTCTCGCAAGACACAATTAATCCCGCCCCCTTTCGCGTAGCGGCATAGCGGTACTGCGCTCGTAAGGGGAGTTACTGGGGGATAAGTACGCAGCAGAGTAGGCATTCCCATTCTGGGTTCCACTCGTTTCACTATCGGGAGGGGGCGTCAACTTTATAACTTTCTAACAGCAGGAGATGTTTAAGCTTGATTTCGGTCCGGTGGCGTTTAAAAAAAAAAGAAATATCAAGAAAAGAAACTGCGCCACCTGTAAAGGATGCACCACCACAAACAGGGTATTATAACAGTGAAGCCGGCTCTCGCGCCTGCGCGAGTGTGAGCACAAGGGACAAGTGCGTGTGGCACCCCTTACTAAACCTGTGTCTTTCTTGGGCTACTAAAATGAAAAAAAAAAATTACACCATCTTCCCGTAGGAGAACCCTGAGTAGTATGCGAAGCAGCCATGGGGTCGACTGAAGTTCCCATTAGTTTTCAGTTCGTCGTTTCCGTTGACGTTCAGCTTCGCTGTGCCTTCGTTGTATCAGTAGCTTCTTGACGTAGTTTGAATCAGTGCAGGACATAAGGCGCGTTCGTAGCACATGCTCCCATTCTCGGTTTGCAGCGCAGTGGGAAGAGCGCCACGTACGAGCTCCCGTTGCGGCCAGAGAGTCGTGGGATCGAAACAGGGAGCCGCCTAACTATTTCTTTTTATAGTGGACTGCGCTGACGTCAGCCCAAACGCTGACGGGGCTGAAGAGACGCGCATGCGCAGTAGAGTGCGGACGGCGGACAACGACAACGAGGGAGGGAGGGACACAGCCCCGAGCATGAGATGCTTCGCATCAAAAAGAATTGGCGCAGATTGCAGTAGCGGTGCAAGGCTGGAGAAACAACGGAGCTGGGGGATCGGCCTAGCTTCTTTCCCCCTGTGATCCGCTGTCAGTGTGGGGACCGACCGGAACGGCCTTGTAAAATTCAGGAAAACTGGGCCTCGCCCCTCAACACTTACCTTAGCCTAGCCAGAACATCGCAAAATCTAAGAAAACTTAGCCACACCCGAAGAGACACCCGAAGAGGCTAGGCCGACTTCCAGCTTCACTCTTTCGTCAGCCTTGCACCACCAGTGTGCGCCAATTTTTTTGTAAGCGTTAATTCTTGAAATAAACAGAGGGCCAGCCGAGGCTGAGGCGAAGGTGATCGGTTCAACATAGAACAATTTGTCTGTTTGTTTTGTTGGTTCGTAATGGAGTTACAAACTATCCAATTCGACAATATGTTAGATCGTCGTCACATTTACTGGCCTGTGAGATGGGGTACCTTTTCTGAGGCTCCATATAGCCCGTGCGACATGGTCGTAGCTATATATTTTCGGGAATTTCCCCCAAGAAGTCCCGCGGTGACAATGCGGCACTTGGGGCGGTGGATACGGAGGCGCTGCTCCAACCTTATAAAGACTAGGGCTCGGTAAAAGCTTGGGTGTCGTGATGTGGGCCCTCTACTGCAAGCGGCACGACTCTGTTAAATATCTGTACAGCCTACACAGGGCGACGGGATTTCGCTTTGAATGTAGCACCGCTATGGTGCTTGAGAAAAAAAAAAAAAGAGGTGTCCGCATCCCTTAGACAGTCATGCGAATGCCAAACGGCCAAATTCTGCGTAATGTGTGGCGTGGTTGCAGGGTTCTAGCCATAGAGTTTCCTACTAATATATACTAGAGGGAAATCTGGCGCTGCATTCGCGGGCCGCCGTGGGCGGCGCCATTGCAGCTAGCGACGTTCCTCGCCTCCTTCGCTTGGTTAGCCACATGGCTTCTTTTTCGTCTTGAAGCCAAAATTAATAAAAAGGTGTAACATTTTTGTTCTTGTTCGTCGTGTATGCAGCTTCTCCATAATCCCTGACAAAATTAATCTTTTTGGAGGTTTCATGTTATAATAACAAAACAAATTTGATGAACTTTCTGCAGTAATATTGTTGCTTTTTTGCAGCCAGAGCCAACTTTTCAGCCTATTCATGAGCCACGTCAAAAACAAGTGGAACGTGCCTGCACTGTACATGACGCAACGCTCGCTAAAGCGCGGCTCCCCTAGACAGTGGCGCCAGAATTCCCCCTAGTGTATATTAGTATGAAACCCTATGGTTCTAGCCAACGACCATGATTTTTAGGAGGTGGAGCAGGTATCCTTTATTGTGGCAGGAAGACTCTACGTCAAGTGGAATGACATTGAGTAAAGGGAAAACAATGATTTATTCATTAGCCATTGGTCTATCGCCTCCAAGCCTGGCAGCCCCTGCACCCGGTTCCAGCTTTTGAACACTGGGAGTCTTGCATTGTGAACTCACATGCACCACCCGCTTACCCGGCATCCTCTGCTTTGTGGAACACCTGGAGCTGTGCCTTTTTTAAGTATGCCGCCTTTGTGAATGATAATGGGAAACCTAAGGTCTATGTGGTGACCAGGGAGACTTGGCAGTGGTACATTGATGAACAGTAATAATAGCGCTTTCGCCCTGGGCTTCTGGTAGTGCAATACAATTTATCTACCTATAGCATTGTTTTCGTGTTTGAAAGCTCAATTTCTGCGCACGATGCTTTGCTCTTCGGTTATGCTGCGTCGCTTAATGACACGTCGATTAGCAAAGTGTAGTTATAACCCGTCAACGTCGATGCTAGGGCAGGTTGGTTTTTCATATTGAATTTACGGTGTTGAAGACAAAGTCGAAAGGGAGGACGAGCGCCTATGTATATCGTCCCCGCCTGCATCAAAGAGGTCCAAATGACAAGCTGTTATATCGCTTGTCATTTGGTCCTCTTTGTCTTACCGACCGAAAAAGAAATCACGCTGTTTTCACGCTGTTTTAAAAACCGCCGAGATCGTTTTCACGCCGGGATTTCTTTTTCGGTCGGTAAGAGAAAGAGGGCCAAATGACAAGCTGTTATATCGCTTGTCATTTGGTCTCTTTGTCTTACCGACCGAAAAAGAAATCTCAGGGTGAGCTCAAATAAGCTCAAAACAAAAATTGGCCGCGCATCTGCTCCTTTCGTTGCAAATGTCGTAAAAAGACGATAGTCTTTGTGGACGTTTGCCAAGGAAATGCCCCCTTTGCTTTCCCGCTCACCTCTCATGCTGTTCATGTTCCGTCGCGCTCATCCCAAGGTAAACACTAAAAGTTTGCTCAAGGCGATTTGAATTTACCGCGTTCCACTGCTACAGGACGGGGTTCCTCGATGCCAGCGCTGCAGTACGGCGGAGACGCGCGTGAATCGAGGCGGCCGACTTCAAGGTTTATAGAACTGCGTTGCCGTGCTCCACGCGCGTTCCAAACAGAACATGGAGCCTAGCTATTGGAACCTTTCGTTGCTGTTGCCGCGTGATTTCTCATATGCCGCCAGGAGGTGGCGCGGGCAACAGCAGGCGGTGGTTTTCTGCAGTAGATGTAGAATAATATTTGCTATGGAAAATCCAAGCATTCATAAATTTTTTAATAAAGGAACACTGTAGATATCCTCTTGTGTACTAATTTTCTGTCTTATATTTGCGAAATGTCTTGTTCTTGTTCAACAACATTGACAAGTATGAACATATAAACCGGGCTTAGACGTTTACATTTTGCTTTGAGTATATAAGACTATTGCGCAGTACACATTTTACTTTGTCCGGATGGCTGAATCGAGTCACAGACGGATAGACAGACAGAGAGACATACAGATAGACCAAAATTTCTGGGTTTAAGTAGCCCGAGAAAGACTATCGTCTTTAAAAAACAAATCAGCGTCATCTTGTTTCCGTCCCTGTAGACGCAGTTTCACTCAACGTGAAAGCTGTCGAAAGTGCGGAGCAGTGGTCCGCCAGCGTTTCTCTTGTGTTATAGTCGTGCACGCTTTGTATTTATCTTCTGTTTATTCGTGTTTTACTTTTTGCTTTTCCCGGGCTTTCTTTTCTTCTTCTGTGTGTTGCGTTTGTTGTGTGTGTTGCTTTTCTTTTTCTGTGTTTAGATTGACTTTTGCTGTCTTTTTCTTTTGTTTGTCTGTTTTAATCAACTCGGGCGCAATAACCACCTGAGTTGCCCAATTTCTGGCTAGTCTCTCACATGGGTATCCGCCGCGAAACGAGGAACAACAACAATAATCGGAGAAGGCTTCTGGAGACTCGCCTGCGACGCCTAGGACTGCCTTTGTCTCTTCCAGTGGCTCTAATTTTCCGGGGCCCAAAGAAGCTGGGCCACTGCCATAGGGATGTGTGTCATGCCGTCCACTCATTCGTTGCAGAGACGGCTCGTCTTCCGTGCCTAGAACTATTCTGACCAGGTTGACTTCTATTTTGTAACCCCTATTTCTTTTTTTCTCTCTTGGAACTTACGGACTAAATCGTTTCTTCTGCTCCTCTATTTTGTCTTAACTAATTAGTTTTCACGTTTAAAACAAATTCTTCTTGACCAATCCTCCCACGTTGGTATGGGTCATTTGACTTGCGTGACGCCTAACGACAAAAATTCACGGGCGACATCCCGGTCCCCTAAGGTGCTTTGCACTTGAAGCAAAAACAAAAACAGAACATCCTTTCCCTTTTGTGTACTATGCATACACGCACTTACCGCGACGAGTGAATTTATTCTGACTACGAACATTGTTCGAAGCAATTGCAAGACCAACCGAGCGTTAAAATAGGTTAAATGAACTGTCAGTTTGAGTGGCGACACGTCGACGGCTGAAAATATGCTACAGAATGTACGCGCAAACAACGAGGTCTGACTTCAGCTCAACGACGCCCAGGTGGCACCCGCAGTTACCCCCGGAAACATATATCTCCCAAAGTAATGGAGCTACAAGTTTTCCTACGATGCGGGCCGCTCTGACGCAGGCGCAGTTGGGGTTTGTCAAAGAGTCACGTGTAGTGCCAGGCGAGAGGAGGAAGCTTTGTAACGTGTCGCCCTCGCCTCTCCAAGTAAAGATGAGGACATTTATGCTGGTTAAATATCTGGGGCTAGTTCAGATTCGGGGAAATATGCCTTTTCCGTTTGCACCTGTTTTTGAAGGTGAAGACTTTAAAAAGATAAATGCAGTAATCCCTCGTCAACTCGAAGTCATAAAATCCGCTGAAAATTTCGAGATAAACGAAGTTTCGAGTTAAGCGAAATGCCGAAAACCTGTGGTCAGGTCACTGAAATAAGCGCTAGTGATGGTAACAGAAGCTCCACTGCACATGACCTTTTGCCTTTATTTCCTAATAAAGACAAATATTTCGCTGTGAAAACAATTTTTATTATGGTGGAAGAAATGACTGCGTAATGACCGCCTGCTTCGCGTTAGAATTTTGCCCCAGGAAAGCGTTCTCGAGCTGCTTGACACGTTGGATAGGAAACCGCCGTGGCGTCAGGGATTTCAAATTTGCCGTTCACGGCCGCATCCGCGCGTTTTGAGATCTAAGCGTTCACACGGAGACCTTATCAGCTGCCTGTAGCGGACTTTGATCTGTGTCCTCTCTGCCAACATTTCGAGATATGCGTGGTCCCCTGGAAAAACTTTTCGAGATAAAGGCGGGGGGGAGGGGGGATAGGAAATCCATAGACCCTATTGGAGGTAAATGCACAGCGAGAAAGATCTTCGACTTAACTGGTATTTCGAGATATGCGAGTTGAGTTAACGAGGGATATATCCATAATCCCCGCGTAGGAGGCAAAGCGTCTCTTATAGCAAACAGAAATCGACGGACGCTGTTTTTGCCGGAGGAAAAAATAATGAACACAGCCAAAAAGCAGCGATTTGTGCAGCACGTATACTGTCTCGAAACTGTCGCTTCAAACGCGTACGCAAGTTTTTCGGGCGATTGGGCGGGTGCTCGCCGCTTGCTGTAGTTCACGCTGACCCCGCACGGAAATCGACGTGAGTGACGCGAATTCTGTGCCAAAACAATGCTAACAATAGGCTAGTGGCAGCTGCGGCCGCTCGGGATCACGTGATTGCCCCAGGAACAGGTGCGACCTAGCCTTCACTCCGGCGCCCGTGTCAACACTTCGCGGCTGAGCGTGTACTCTGCGTATCCTGCTTCGTTGCACTTCGCTTCGTTGTGTTCATCCCACGCCTGCACTAAAAAAACAGCGTAGCTTCAGTCCGCCACCTTTGCCGGTTTTGTTCTGTCCCTCGTGTGGTAAACTACGAGGACATCGAGAGAAAGCGTGCATGACTCCGCCTCACCGGGAACCACGGAAACACAAAAGCGTGCCCACGGACGAGTGTTCGCACGGGAATCCACAGACAGACAGACAGACAGACAGACAGACAGACAGACAGACAGACAGACAGACAGACAGACAGACAGACAACAGGCAGGTAGACGGACGGACGTATGGACAGACACACAGACAGACAGACAGACAGACAGACAGACAAGTAGATGGGCTGACACACAAGTAGACGGGCGGACAGACAGACAAGCAGGCAGGCAGGCCGTCAACAGGCAGGCAGGCCGTCAACAGGCAGGTAGACGGACGGACGGACGGACGGACGGACGACGGACAGACGGTCGGACAGACAGACAAGTAGATGGGCTGACAGACAAGTAGACGGGCGGACAGACAAACAAGCAGGCAGGCAGGCAGGCAGGCAGGCAGGCAGGCAGGTAGATGGACAGACAGACAGACAGACAGACAGACAGACAGACAGACAGACAGACAGACAGACAGACAGACAGACAGACAGACAGACAGACTTACAAACAAAACGCTGTCGCAACGGAAAGGCGCTCGTTTTTCCTTGATGCCGTTGCAGACAGCCGTGATGGGTTGTGCTGTATCCTTGCAACATTGTGCCGAAGCACGTGATATGCTGTGCCCTACACTAATGCAGTGGTGTGTAGCTATACCTGAGAATGAGCACGCTGCATGTATTACGACTCAGCAGTGCCAAGATGCGCATTCGGTACAAACTTCATGAAGTTGAGCACGCGTTTAGCTGTCCGTGCTGGCATGGCGTGTCTTCGAATGTCAAAGTGGACTCGCTGGCGATTGCCCGATACGCAATCTGCTGTTCTCGTCGCATGGAATGGGTTCACGTTTAATGTTAAAAAGAAAAACGGATCGAAATGATCGACAGCTGCACGAGCTACAAAAGGCTTCGGAGAATCAACTCGGGAAGCGCCTTTCACCGAAGCCGCTGCGTGGTATGTCGCTTCTCATTTTGAAAATGATGCTGACTGCTGGCTATGATGCCGCTTCGTTACATCAACCTCGAAGGAAGAGGAGTTATGCAGACCCTGTGAACACTGCCCTAAATGAAAACCTTTCTCGCAGGACTGCTTCTATCCCTGCCTCTCTATGGGCTCTCTGAAAAGGGAGAATGGCGAATGTGCGCAATATTATACAATACGAGCACACGACGTGGTCGAATAAAAGGATGAGCCTTTGCAATAAAAGGGACATGAACTAGAATCCAAATCCTGACTGTCACATCTGTGGTCTCAGACTTCCATTCGTTGATGCGAAAGACAGTATTCGTGTTACGGATTTGAGGAATGCGATACTTGTCCTCACGCACGCACGCACTCACGCACACGCACACAGTCGCACGCACACACAATCGCACGCACACATACACGCACGCACACACACACGCACGCACGTAAATTCACACGCACGCACAGACACACGCATACGTGCATGAACACACGCGCACGCACGTACATTCACACGCACGCACACACATACATACGCGCACGAACACACACGCACGCACGCGTGCGCACACACGCACACGCACGCACACACACGCACGTACACGTACACTACACATGCACACGCACGCACGCACGCACACACACACACGAACACACACGCACGTACACGCACACACACGCGCGAACACACACACGCACATGCACACACACGCACATGCACACGCATACACACGCACACGCATACACACGCACACGCATACACACGCACACGCATACACACACGCATGCACACACACGGACATGCATACACACGGACATGCACACACGCGCGCAAACACACACACGCGCACACACACGCGCACACACACACACGCACGCACGCACGCACACACCTTACTTTCCTCATTGCCCTTCGCGTCGAACTTCCGGTTACAGACCTCGCTAGTTTTGTTGTAATGTCGCTCTTTTGTTATAATCACCGAACTACTGTTCACACTTCCGGTCGATCTCCACAAAACTATAGCCTGGACGGACACCTAAAAACTCACACGCCCGCATTTGTCGCCAATGTTCTTCTCGAAGTTTCCTTAATTCACTTTGCTGAACTCCTTGTTGCTCGTCGTATAAATATAAAAGTGCACGCTTCGTTCGAAATAAGTGGCATGACTCCGCGTGTAGAAGTTTGTATTCGCACGCACACGTTGTAACTGCAGCTTTATCACAACGATCGAGTTTCACTGATCTATTTTCTCCGCAAACTGCAAGGATGCCTTTTCCCAGAGGAATCCTAGAGCTGCTTCCCGCGATCCGGAACGGACAAACGGCACGGACAAATCGAAGATGCCTGCAGTTTTGCATAAAAACAGAGAAAATTTTGCGTGCACAGGGTAGGAGAGAGAGAGGGGCAGAGGAAAAAGGATAAGGAAGGAACGCCTGCCGACTCCATAAACCACCGGTGCATAAAGGAACGATTGAGATGCACTTTTGAAAGGGTTGTGTAAGGCATAATAGCGTCTAGAAGACATTCTCTAGCCCTCTGCTGCCGTGAGCAAGGTCGTGGGATCGATTCTTGACCGCAGCTACCGCATTGCGGATTGCATTTCATGTTGTTTCACTATCAAAATCTGAATAGATCTCTCGGCTAGAATTCGTGAGTAACAGCTTGCAAAAGCATATTTGTTTGAATGCACAATTATCGGCCCGTGACTTAATACACAGCCAGCTACCGAGCTACCCTTTGCGTTATGGCTCACCTGTTGGCTCAGCGATGAAAACACAATACGTTATGTTTTCGTAGTTGCCTTACTTGAAACAGCGACCTGTGAGAAATGTTTGTTATAAGCAAAGACGGTTTAATTTCACGTTAAGTTTAATCATAACTTTACTTTCAATGCATCCTAGTCGATTGCATTTGCCGTGAAGGTTTTAGCGCTACAGATACGTCTTGCATGCTAATATGCGAAGCTGGTCTTAAATCAAGACTAGATGTGGCTTTCCTAAGGAATAGCTCTACTCGGTTTCGATTATTTCACCTAAAGACGCCGAGGAAAAAAAATTGAATGGATACATACCACGATAAGATTTAATCTCCATGATTCCCATTATTCCTCTAGGTGAAGTTAAGATTCTGATGAGATAACTGATTGACCATTTTTCAGTTCACTAAAGACAGGCTAATCCTGAGGGGATAGAGGCGTTCTGATGCAGACTGTATAAACTAATCGTGCGAGTAGGCCGTGGAAATTCTATCAGTTGCTATGGGTTACCCTGTTACAATGTAGAACACCGAAGAAAACCTTGAGGAAGGTGCGTACAAAACGCCTAACGGGTCGGAACCTATGCCTCACCAATTCGGCTGACGGCTGCATTCTCTGCGACTTTCTTGTGCATGTATGTATACATATAGCTGTAATCTACACTCTGGATTGGCAGCCAGCGCCGCTGTGACAACCAGGACCTTTTTCTAACCTCCGGGCCGTGTTTCAAGCGTTTGTAGTCTGTCACGAGCAGTCCACTGGTGAAGAACCATTACCCAGGTTCCTAAGCATACTTGTTCTGAAAGGGAAATAAATGGACCGTATTCAACACCGTAGAATATCGACTGCTGGTTCGCCAGCATGCTGTATAATCTCGATCCGTGCTTGTATTTTTGCCCCATATGCCGTAAAAATCGAAAGGAAACTGATGCGACCTGGGGTCGGGCTGGGCGTCCTTGAAAAGGGTCAGTGGCTTAGTGCCCCGTCTTTGCTCTGCTCGGCCGCGGCCCGTTCACTCGCTGTTCAACGTGCGCCTATAAGATCTGCGAACTTCTGATTGATGAACACTGGGGTGGGATAGGACATGCGTGCCAAAATTAGCCACTTCGTACTCCGGTGCGAAAACGACGAAAACGACACACAAAAACGACTTTAAAAGGTCAGCCACCATACCATGCGTGAGTGCGCGAGTTTTGCGCGGATGCTTGACCGCGCGTGTGTACGTATGTGGGTGTTTGTGGCTGCGTGTGCGCTTACAGACACTCCTGTGTTTGTGTGCGTACCTAGCTTTTTGAACAATTTACGAATGCTGGATTGTTGTAGCGTCCGTTCACAATCACTTATCCACAGTACAAAAGCAGTGTAAGCTTAATATGCTTTACGCAAGCTTCACGCTAGCAATTACATCGTCTAAATAACACTCGCATGCAAACAAGCAAAAAGCAAAGAACTCAACCTAGGATACGTCTAAACCCCCAAAGCTCTCTGTACGATGTTCCATCATTATTAACGTTTTCAACTAGATAACAGTGTTATTCTCCCAAGGGTTTTGCCTTTAAGCAAAATTGCTTTTTTATTTCTGAAGGGAGCTTTCACCACATGTAGTAGTATGAGCATTGGTTACGGAACGGCGTTGCCGTCATCGCGAGAACAACGGTCAATGAATGAGCATATAATATAGTCATGAATTCGGTTCTGCGCATGTCACATGTCATTTGACATCTTAAAGTATCACACGAAAGTATGATATCATATGTCAAATCTTTCAGAAATTCACGGAACCCCGGCATGGACGTCTCTTCGTGTGTGTGTGTTGTGTGTGTGTGTGTGTGTGTGTGTGTGTGTGTGTGTGTGTGTGTGTGTGTGTGTGTGTGTGTGTGTGTGTGTGTGTGTGCGCGTGCGTGCGCGTGTGTGCGTGCGTGCGTGCGCGTGCGCGTGCGTGCGTGCGCGTGCGCGCGTGTGTGCGTATGTGCGTGCATGCGTGCGTGTGTTGGCGTGGCTAATCCCGACTTACTTAAACGGCAAGCGTCAAACAAATCGATAGTGTTATCCACAAAGACACGAAGGTGCGGTAGGCATACGCCACAGCAACTAACTGGGAAGCCAGGAGCTGTCGTCGTTCCGTCCATTCCCCTAATAAAAAAACGATGGTGATCGATTTAATTGCTCTCTTAACTATTACTTGGCTTTTGTTTCCGCTCTATCTACTAGCTGTTGTTTTTAAGCGGACCCTCAGCGAGACGACTTGTGAATTGTTTCGTGGGGTCGTAAATCCCTTCGCATGAACCAATATAATAAAAATAAACGAACAGAAATCTATATTGTTCGAATACTTGACTCCCCAAGAGCCTCCTAGAATGCACTGGAGACTTGACCGTCGAGCCCGCAAACATCGTTTGCCAAGCATAAATAAATAAGCGGCCGGACGCCAGATCCTCCTGGGAAGCACTAATCTGTGACATTATGTCCCAGCGTCTTTTTAGTGCCCCTGTTGACACACTAGCCGATACGCTGTCTAAACTTTTCACGCGAGGAAAGAAAAACGCCTTAAGTTTGTCCGCAGCCGTCTTTAAACATGTTGTCGGGCTTGTGCCAGTTTTGTGCGAGACGGTGCCTCGTACTTCTTCTTTGCCCTTCTATTGTTTAAAGTGGACCAAGTGCACTTGCTACTGTGCTGCAAGTGTGTTTGCTTTTTAGGAAGGGCGAATTATATCTTCGCTGCTGCCTATACACACATAAACTTTTATGTAGTAGTAGTAGATGATTTGGTTTGGACGCAAGAGAAAGTTTCACCGATGAGCGCACCTGCATCTAACTTACGTTCCTGGGGAATATACAGGGTATCGCACCTATGATGCACCAAGATTTTAAAAAGGAGCAATGGCGTGTCTCGAAGAAAACCTAGTGCGTAATGTTCCCAGTACAGGGGAATTGCGACCAGCAGTTTTTTCATTAATGAGATTTAATTAGGTAATTTTATTATTCATCCAACTCGAGAAGTACTGTCCCGATCATTAAAAGTGTCACTGAGACACTTGTAGGTACTTGTAGGGACATCTAACTGCGGTATTTTTAGCGACGTAATTATTGCATGCTCAGTTATTCTGAATAGATAAAAAACCCGGCGAAATATCAAAAGTACCACGTGACGGCGCTTCCGCTCGTATAGTAAAGCAGTGCCCTCGAACAGGCTACTTCTGAGTCAGCCAGAATGAAATAAAGAAAAGGAAGAAAGAAGGAATCGCGACCGAGTTTGTGCCTTATCTGCCACACGCGCGCCGCGAAACTTGCTATTGGTGCTCCTTGCATGCCATAATCAAGGTGATGCGCTGTCTCTTCGGGCGTATGACAGGCAAAGCAATTGCTTTCAATCAGCCTAATTGAGAGTGCTGGTTTATGTTACGAGTGGGAGCGCCACCGCGTGGTATTTTTTATAGTTCGCGGGGTTTCTTTATCAGTCAGAAAAAATGAGTACATAATTAGTTCGTCACTGATAATACCGCAGTTAGATGTCCCTAGTGAGTACCTACAAGTGCCTCATTGACACTTTAATCATTGGACAGCACTTGTCGAGTGAGATAATTAATTAAAATTACCTAATTAAATCTAATTAACAAAAATTACTGGTCGCTACTTCATTGTACTGGGAACTACGTTTTCTTCGATTAGCACCATTGGTCTTTTTTAAAACCTTGGTGCATGATCTTTGGGACACCCTGTGGTGGTTCTGTGTGTTGAGGAAGCAAAAATATGACGGAGAGAAATGAAAAAGGGGTGTGCCTGTGGGACTTTTTTACCTTCCGGCTAGCTGGCTGATACCCGGATGTTATTAAGTGCTTGTTTATCATTTCTATGGGGGCTCAATGAACTATGTGTCCATCTGCAACGCTGGATGTGTCACGCTTGCCCCTTATAAGAAAACGCTTTAAAAATGGCAGACTCTCCACTCCGTGGATGATGGCGAGGGTGCGGAGTACGGGGACTCGAAATGACATAAAAGTTGCGCCCCGAGTGACATCCGATTTGCGCCCCGACTGCTATTAGATTTGAGCCGCGAGTTGCACCTTGATTATTCCTTAAATGAAACTGCAAGTCACGGCTCAAATCGAATTTCGCTCGATTTTCGCTTGGTGGTGGTGTGCGCACGGATGGACACGGACGGACATTGGGAGGTCCTAAGGTACTCCGCACCGTTACAGGTGAGGGAGTAAGCCGTTTGACTCTCGGCTACTAACTCACGGTCGTAGCCCAATGGGTAAGACGGCTGACATAAACTCTGTCTGGTCTACCAGACACAGGCTCGAATCCTGCCCGTGCCTCTGTTATTTTTTGCGATTGTAAATGCTATGCGCACGACGCGGACGAACATTGCACGGTCCTAAGGTACTCCGCACCTAAAAAAAGGCGCTGGGGCCTTCATGAATACTTGGATATCAAAATCCTTACATTGCTCACGAAAAAGATGCGTTTCCAGCAATGCATTTGCATAAAGCCGTGAATCCGGATTTAAAGAAGCACTGTGTTATAGAATTTTGTAGGGATAAGTGCAATGTGATGAAGACATTTAATAAACGTCCCTTGGGTCATCACACTGATATCAGACTTCCTATGTTGTCACCTCATGAAAAAATGTCTTCCTAGCAGTGCACTTGTGTATACAAATGAAGCTGACCCGCAAGGGGCTTGGCGTACCGGCCTCTGTAGGGATTAGTGTTATGGTGGTAATACTCGTTATAAGGCCTTATCGGGACTTTATATTTGCGGATAAGACCTTTTATATTTGCACTGAAAAAATGTATTCCCAACAAAACATTTCTCAAAAGGACTGAAGTCAACTTTAAAGGTGCTGAGAATATAACGCTTTATAGGGATACACGTGGTCTCGGGGCGAAGGTCCTAAAAATGGCAGCAACCAAACAATTGCAACATTTTTTTTTAGATGAACTTAAATTTTTCCGTGTATAATAAACGCCAAGCACTTCTGATGTTTTTACGGGTCGATTAGGAGGAGGTTTATTATGAAAACATGCACGCGACAATTTCCTTTTTCTTTTCTTGCCATTTTTTTCCTGTTTCTTTTTTTTTCTTTTTGCTGCACAAATATCCCAGGTGTGCAATGCTGCCTGGCCTGGAAGTAAACGCCATGCCGTTTACCTTACAGGGCAGACTAGATAGGTGCAACCATGCTAGGAAGGCTCTTTGGGACACAAACAGCCCTCCCTCACCAGAGAAGGATCTGGCCACCCTGGTGTTGTAAATGCCCCCCCCCCCTTCCCACCTTATGATTGACCAACCCAAATTTCGGCCCTCACTCCCCAGCAGCCGGAGAGAACTGTCCATGGCGGTGGTCAAACAGCAGAGGGTTGCTAAGAATCTCTGGGTCCGGAGAGGCCGCCATTGGCATTTTGACCCTTGCAACGTTCAACGCACGCACTCTGTCTAGCGAGGGAAGCTTAGCTGTACTACTAGAGGAGTCCTCGGACGTTAAATGGTGTATTATTGGGCTAAGTGAGGTTATGATAACAGGAGAAGTCTTCATAGAAGTGACCTGCGGGAATATTCTGTGCTATCGGGGACCTCATAAAAAGAAAGAGCACGGGGTGGGCTTTTTGATCCACAGGGAGATAGCGGGGAACGTGGAAGAATTCTTCAGTATTAAATGAAAGATTCGGAGTCGTTGTGCTCAAGCTAAACAAGCGATACAGTTTAAAGGTAATGCAAGGCTAAGCACCAACAGCTAGCTACGAGGATGAGGCCGTAGGCAGTTTCAACGAAGACGTCGAGTAAGCAATGAATAAGGGAACCGCACAGTTCACAATTGTAATGGCAGACTTTAACGCAAAAGTAGGTGCAAAGAGAATAGGAGAAAAATCAGTGGGAAATTTTGGAATAGGCATTCGCAACAGTCGAGGAGATACACTGGTTGGATTTGCAGAGAGAAATAACCTGAAACCAATGAACACATTCTTCCGCAAACGCGAGAGCAGGAAATGGGCATGGAAAAGTCCTGACGGGATGACAAAAAACGAAATTGACTTTATTTTGAGGGACAACCCAGGTATTGTGCAGGACGTGGAGGTTCTATGTAAGATTCGGCGCAGTGATCATAGGATGGTTAGGTGCAAAGTAAGGCTAAATCTATAAAAAGTAAAGAAGGAAACTCGTAAAAAGCCCTCTCCCCGCGAGGGGGACTCGAGTAAATGCGTCGCATAGCGTTAACGTCGTTGTATCAGCTTCTTGACGTAGTTTGAATGAGTCAAGGATATAAGGCGCGTTCGTAGCCTTTGATACAGTGGGAAGAGCACCATGTACCTCGCGTTTAGTGAAATCAGCAGCTTCTTGACGTAGTTTAAATGAGTCAAGGATATAAGGCGCGTTCGTAGATTCTGTGTCGGCTTTGTGGCGCAGTGGGTAGAGCACCATGTACCTTGCGTTCCGCCCGCAGGGTCGTGGGAGCGAAACCAGGCGCCGGTAAGTAGTGTAGCGGACCTATTGTTGAGAGCGAGCGTGATGCTGGGGAGAGGGCGCACCTGGAACGGCTGTTGCGGACGCCGAGGCACGCCGACAACGCCGGGGACATCGTGAGTTAATGCTCTGCATTTAAAAAGCAGGAAACCAATCATCAAGTCAGCCGGAGACAGGACGCACGAGTATAAAATAACCTTTCAGAACATATTCTCGCCTTTAGACGGTAAGAGCGAGGACAGCGTTAACTGACACCCTAAATGAGAACCTAACGGCAAATGCATTCAGCAGGGGCTATTAGGGAACCAGCTTGTAGGAAACAAACTGGTAAACTAACTCAGCAAACAAAGAAGCTTATTGCGAAGCGTCAGAACATAATGTGTCGAGTACGGTGGATCAAATTGAATTAGCGGAGCTGTCAAAATTGATAAACAGACGTAAGACAAATGACAATCGTGCGTACAATATGGCGGTCATTGAGGAAACGTTCGAAAAAGGAGGAAGCTTGAAGGCAACAAGCAGGAAGCTGGCTATTGGCAGAGACAGAATGTATGCACTCAGAAATTAACAGGGTAACATTACGCGCAATATGTACAAGATAATAAAAATAGCGGAACGATTCTACACCAGGCTATACGGCAGCGACGTTGGACAAGGGGAAACTACTGAGCCTGCAATCTTAGCTGGCGATGTTCCGCTAATAACTTAAGAGGGAGTAGAAAAGGCGCTTAAGGGCTTGAAAAGAGGGAAAGCTGCAGGCGACGACGGCATAACCATAGACCTTCTAAAAGAGGGTGGAGATATAATACTAGAAAAGCTTGCTCAACTATTCTCAGAATGTTTAAGGACTTTAAAGGTGCCCGCAGCCTGGACAAACGCCACCATAGTTTTAATTCACAAGAATTCACGGGAGATCTTAAGAACTACAGACCCATCATCCTACTGTCGCTTGTATACAAGCTGTTACCAAGGTAACAGTTAACCGCATAAACGACTGCCTACGTTTCCAACAACCCAGAGAACAGGCTGGGATTAGCAAAGGACACTTTGCAATGGGTCACATCTATGTTATCAACCGAGTAATGAAAAATGCGCAGAGTTTAATAAAACGCTTGACATGAAATTTATAAACCATGAAAAAGCGTTTGATTCAGTAAACACCGCCGCAGCGATGGACGCCTTAAATTACCAAGGAATAGAGAAGATTGACCTACGACTCCTAGACGACATGTATGAGGAATGCACGGGCAGGCTAATCCTACACAAGCAAAGCGAAAAATTCCCAATCCCAAAGGGGTGCGACCAGGAGATACCATCTCGTCAGAATTCTTCACAGCATGTCTGGAGAGTGTATTCATGAAGCTTGACTGGGAAAACTTATGTTTACGGATAAGCGGGGAATACTTGAGCCATTTGAGGTTTGCCGACGACATAGTCTTGCTCAATGTATCTGCAGCACAACTCAAAACAGGATTGAAGAACTACAATCACGAGAGTTTCGCCTTGGGGCTCACGATAACCATTACTAAATCTAAAGCACTGATAAATAAGCATGCTGAACGCGTCCTTTTTAAGCATATGTAACGAAACACTGCAACAAGTAGAAGAATATAACTATCTTGGCCAGATGGTCAGTGCTGCCCCACACCACGAGAGAGAAATCCGGCGCAGAATAGGAATTGGTTGGGGTGCATCCGGCAAGCACTCGCAACTAACGATAAGTAAGCTATGGCTATCCCTAAAAAGAAAGGTATTCAATCAATGCATCCTGCCGGTGATGACATACGGTGCGAAACTTGGCGCCTTAATAAATAACTAGAAAGCAAACTTAGGTCCGCCCAACGTGCCATGGAGCGAATAATGATAAGAATAACCCTTAGGGACAGGAAGCGAGCAATCTGGATTAGGGAGCGAGCTAGAGTAGAAAATATCATAATTCAAATTAAGAAAAAGAAATGGACGTGGGCTGGCCACGTAGTACGACCACCAGACAACAGGTGGACCACGAGGACAACAAAATGGACACCAAGAAACGGGACTAGACGAAAGGGATGGAGAGACGAAATGGGAAAATTCGGAGGCAGAGAGTGTAGTCGCGGGTAGCGCGGGACAGAAAGGGTGGAGGTCAATAGGGGAGGCCTTCGTCCTGAAGTGGACCCAAATGAGCTGTTGATGATGGTGATGAGGGATACACTAGGTCTTATGAAGCTATTCAATCGAGAGACCTTCTGGCCGTTCTACTTTGGTGTCAGACTGCTTACACATTCCTGGAAAACTTTTTTTAAAGACGATAATCTTTCTTGGGCTACTCAAACCCAGAAATTTTGTTCTGTCTGTATGTCTGTCTGTCTGTCTGTCTGTGACTCGATTCCGCCACCCGGCCAAAGTGAAACTGAATCTGCGCAGTAGTGTTATATACCCACAGCCAAATCTAAACGTCTAAATCCAGTGGCAATCTGCGTACTTGTCAACATTGTTGAACAAGAACAAGACATTGCGCAAATATGAGGCAGAAAATCAATACATAAGTGATATTCGCAGTGTTCCTTTATTCAAAAATTCATGGATGCTTGGTTTCTGCGATACCATATAAAATACTACCTCAACTGCAGAAACTCGTCGCCTGCTGTTGCCCGCGCCACTATAGCTCCTGGCGGAATTGTAAGGAATCAAACTGCAATAGTAACGAAAGGTTCCACTAGATAAGTTCCACGTTCCGCTTGGAATGCACTTGGAGCAGGGTAACGTGGTTCTATAAACATTGTAGTAGGGTGCCTCGAATCACGCGCGTCTCCGCCGTACGCTAGCGCTGGCATCGAGACACCCGGCCTGGAGCAGTAGAACGCGGTAAATTTAAATTGACTTGAGCAAACCTCTAGCGTGTTATCTTGGGAGGAACGAGACGAGAAAGGAACAACGTAAGAGGTGAGCGGGAAAGAGAAGGTAGGAGTTTACATGGCAGGGGCGCCAGTCGACTATCGGCTTTCGCCAACATTTGCAACGAAAGGAGAAGATGCGCGGCCATTTTTTTCCTTCTCAACAATGCACATATGCTAAATAGCAAAGCCGACTTTAAGGGGCTCGTTGTATAGCAGAGTGGCTTATATGCATTTCTTGGGCAATTCGGGGGTTCCTGCAAATCATTCCTCAAATGGTGTGCGGACTGAACGCGTATGAGACTTTTCTCAATCGCCGACCCGATTTCCCTCGTTTCGCTGCTTTCTATGAATAAAGCCGGACCAGAGGAAGTGCGATCGATTGATTCGTGCGTTCAATGGCGCGTTTAGAACGACGCACCAGATGAGCATGCGGTAACGACTGAATCCGTTAACGAGTCCCTGGCATCGCCATGGGTTGGCGCGCTGAAGCGTCCTCTAGGTAACGCTCGTTTGTATGAATTCAGTCTAGTGCGTGATTGCGCGCGTAACATAATTGTCCGCGCGCGCCAACCGAAAGTCCGCAGTTTGTTTATACAGCGCGTCGCCACTCTGATAAGAAAGCTTGGCAGGCTTCGCCTCGTGATTCTGCGTTATCCTAGTTCTGCCGTTACATCACCTTAGACATAGAATGGGTCTTCATAGAGCAGCAGCAATGGTTTACAGAACCCGCGGCTTTATTTTCTAATCTAGCTCACATAAGCGATATTACAATGCATTATTAAAGAAATACTCACGATAGAGGTGGAATAAGAACGAGCAACTCCGGCTTTTATTCTTAGTGCAGCCGTTTTTAACGGGGACGCACTCCTACCGGAAGCGCGATATTTCTTTTTTCGCTCTTGCATCCTTGGCTGCTCAGTCTCCCACACGTACTGTGCGAGTACTCGGCTTCTTATTCTCTAGCTGATTTTTTGAACTCAAAGAAAGCACGCACAAGCAGCGTGCCGCACACACGCACCTAGCGGCTGGTTTGTCGGTGCGCTTGAGAGTAGAATTGTTTATTCCATTCGCCAGCTGAAAGAGCCGTAAGTTATGCAGGACTCACGTAATGATCAAGACAGGAACGGCTGGAGGAACGCGGTAAAGGCCTTCGAACTGCCGTTGACACAAAGGGGGGAGGGGGGGGGGATGATGATAGAGATTATTGTGGTGATCACTCACTCACTCACTCACTCTTTCACTCACTCACCCTTCCGCCATCTCTCCCCCTTTTTGTTATTAATTTTGTTACAAATTTTGCACAATGTCATTAGCGCCACCCGATATCCAACCCCGCACTCTTAATAAGACGCCCATTGCGCCGTTGTATGTTTTCTCTGTTTCGCAGACAATATGAGCGTGAAGTATTGCCACACGAGGTCTACATTAACTTCGAATGTACCCCAATCTCCCCCTAACCCCTAACTGACCACTAACCCTCCTTGGGCTACGAACCGCTTCATTTATTATTGACAAAAATTACACCCGTACCGTGACCTGCCGCAGTGGCTTAGTGGCAAAGGCGTTGCGCTGCTGAGCACGAGGTCGCGGGTTCGATTCCCGGCCGCGGAGGCCGCTTTTCTGATGGACGCGAAAAGCAAAAATGCCCGTGTGTACGACATTTCGGCGCACGTAAAAGATCCCCTGGTGGTGAGAATAAATCCGGAGCCCTCCACACGGCGCGCCTCATCGCCTGCGTTGCGTCGGTGCGTTAAACCCTACAATCAATCAATTAACACCCGTACCACGAGGCGCGCCATGGTGGAGGCCTGCTGCTTGATTTAGACGATCTAGGGCCATGTCTGAATATAGTCCACACTGGCCTTTTTCTATTTATGCGTCCCTCTATAATCCATCCGCGGGCTACCTTGGGGCCTTCAGCAGCAGAATTCCTTAGCTCCTAAACAACGGTAGCGGGTTTGTTTCCTAATTCTTCGTCATGTCCGTTCATAATTCATGGGTCCCCCCGCGGGTATGACGGTTCAGCCACGCTGAATTTTTTTATGTAACCTAATTCTGAGGTTCCTTAGTAACCTGCTTTCGTTAATGCCCGGGTTTGTCCGTTTTATTTCATTCTCCATTTGTTTCTTTTATTTTTCTTTGTGCGTAGCATTATAGAGACGCGCCTAAATATTCAACTATCCTTAATACCAACCGCTATTTCTACGAGACTTCATACCGCACTCCGACATTAATTGCCCCCCCTTTTTTTTCTGATCAGCTTTCATATTGTTGTCAGTCAACTGTGACATGTCAGCCTATTCGGCTGCCAACTTTCATTTGTCCTATGAGGCTTCAAGCACAGTTAATATAATAAGCTCACGATGTTTGTGACGCAACACATTTATTTATTTATTTATTTATTTATTTTTATTTATTTATTTATTTATTTATTTTATTTATTATTTATTTATTTATTTATTTATTTATTTATTTATTTATTTATTTATTTGCCTTACGGGTTTTCCTTGGAACATTGAGTAAGGGGGAGAGATAGGCAATAACACAAAATTACAGAAGCACTATAGGCCTACTATAAAACAATACAATGTGGTAACATAGTATACGGTAACAGAAAAGGCAACATGGAAGAGGCATACTATATTATAGTTATTATAGTTGAAAAAAAAAACGGTGTCTTGAACGAAGGCGTAGAATGTCGAGAGTTACATAAACAACCGGTGCAAAAAACGTAAAATACGCACACAACTCTGCGCACGGCAGCAATTCGCAGTGCGAAAAAGGACAAAAAGGCGACGCTACACATGTACACATTCACAAGAAAACCTTTTTAAGCTGAATAATGCTGGTTCCTATGGTTGCGGAACAATACATGACCGGTGATAGAAACAATTCTGTTAGGAAGATCGCTCTATCATGTGGTTACTTCTACAAAAAGTATCAGTGCAGCTACTGAGTCTGAGTTCTGACTATAAGTATGCTGCAGACAAAATGATGCGGCACAGCGTGGTAAACGAAGTTTTAATCACGCGCAAAAATAAAGATTCAGCACACACATTAGATTTTAAACAAATGCTACAAAACTGGCTCACCGATTATGCTGAGCTGCTCGTATTACAACGAAATGGAAGCCTGAAATTGTAGAATGCTAACTTTGAAAGAAGCTAAGAAATGATGCTCCTAAAAAAATAAAAGGTTTAAACCTTTTTAAGGGCGACAAAGTACAACTGAGACCCTGAATAAGTAGAATCTCACCTGGAACAAAAGCCGGTACTTTCACCTGCTGCGTCCTAATTTGGCAGCATCATTTTGATAGATACACACTGATTATGGCAACGCAAAAACTGCCGATTCGCTAGAGTGTCCTGTCCCTGGACTTAGAACACTGCGTTACCTTCGGCTCACAGTTTGCTTCAAGGTCGTGTCTACACAGGTCCACACAAATTTTTGGTTGACCTGAGGAGCTGAGCGCGACAAAAGTACGGAAGTCGAGCCATCGCTGTCTAAGAGACGGCCACTGCCGCGAGCACGAGCGGAAAAGTGCGAGGCCTAAATGGCTTTCCCAGCCTCTTCACTGTCCAGATTAGGTGATGGATGCGGCTGTCATAGCCCTTTTCTGCTGCGAAGACTCGGACGGAATAGGAAGACGCCGCGCAGAGAATGATAGGCAAAGCAGAAACGTGTGCCTTGACCGGAGCGAGGAACGTTGGAGTATAGCTCTGCCCCTTCACGGGCGTTCGTCTTGGAAAAGCGAGAGGAACGAAGTAAATACTGCGCACGCGCACGCGCACGCGCACCCACAAACGGTCTTCAAAAATTGGTGTAGCGGTCTGACCGACTTTCTCAGACTAAAGAAATATATCCACCCTCAATGTCTACAGTGTCAACTGTGCATTTTTAGGACCACTGACTGACCAAACTGTTCACACTTTGTTAAGAGGCCCACAAGAAGGGGACTGAGCTAGCTCACCCTGAGAATTGTGACCTCCCCACCACCCACATTCCTTACTTCACCCAGGGCCTCACGGCTTCTCGTTTTAATAAGAGCGTTTCACTCAACCACACGGGCACACATAAATAGTCTAGAAACAAAGCAAGCTCGCAAAGACTGCGGATAAATAGGATTAGTGAAAAGTCGGGCAAATGATATGAACGACAGCGATGTTTACTTGCGTATCGGCCGGTGGACCGACCTTAGTCAGAGCAAGATACAAACTGGCACTACACTGCTTGACACCACAGAGGCGGTGAGGAAGATAGCAGTGCGGGTTTAGGTGCACATCCGGGTA
The DNA here is from genome assembly GCA_013339765.2 of Haemaphysalis longicornis. Classification (NCBI taxonomy): domain Eukaryota; kingdom Metazoa; phylum Arthropoda; class Arachnida; order Ixodida; family Ixodidae; genus Haemaphysalis; species Haemaphysalis longicornis. The sequence goes on from JABSTR010000235.1 coordinate 286,603, forward strand.
ATCGATCGCTGGGGAAAGAGTTTATACAACCGTAAGAGACAACTACAAAGGCATCTCTTTTATTTAATAACATGTATGGAATTTGTAAACACACGCGCGCATGCATATATCTTATTACCCGGCGGCGAGTCAACTGAGGCGAGCCATGGTAGATCAGACGATGATTTAATGTGTGGCCATGCGGGCTACGCGCCGGTCTCCACTTCTTCGTCTCCGAAGGTATACGGCCTGAAGGTGTGCGCTACTACTTGCTTCTGCATTTTCTTATCACAATATAAAGGGTGATCAAAGTTAAGTCGGAAGGTTTTTTTTTTTTAAATTGGGTGCTTAGCTGTGCGTGAAGACGACAGTAAGGTTATGCGCCCAGGGGGACACAGAATGAGGTGGTAACTGTTGATGTCGGTGGCTTAACTAAAACTGAATACTTAGCTTTTTAGTGGCTGCAGCAAGCAGGCATGTTTGTATTGAAAGAGTCAAACGCAATCATGTTTCTATGCAGTTTTCACTTCACAGACTTATTCTAGCGCATCCGTACTCCGAGATATCTATACTGCGAAATTTAATTGCCGTTCCCATGATTACGTATGCAAGACAGTGAGGAGCGGCGCAAAGCTCCTCCATTTTGTTTCGTGCCTGCTGTGAACGGTGTTTAGCTTGACAAGGGGTGGAGGCATGGGCAAAAGTGATAACTGGCACCCTTTCAGTCTTGGCTGGCGTTACCGCAATCTGCAGTACTCGGAACCGCTATCGAAGCACAGAACAAGAGTGAGGGGCTTCGCGCCGGTCTTCACTGACTAGCATGCGTAATCATGCGAACGGCAATTAAACTTCGCACTTCGATATCTCGGGGTTGAAATACTCTAGAAGAATTCTGCCGAATGAAACTGCATAGAAACACGTTTGCGTCTAACTTTTCAATAGCAAACATGCCTACTTGCTGCAGCCTTCTAAAAAGTTCATTATTCAATTTTAGTTAATTGAGCCGCTGACATCGATAATGACCACCTAATTCTGTGTACCACTGGACGCATAACGTCACTGTAGAGGTGGTCTTCACATCCCAGTTTGTGTGGTCTGGCCTAACATACGTGAATAGCATGTCGGAGAGGGTTCGATGAGATCGTTCGGTGATGCCATTAGTCCGAGGATGGTAACTGCTAGCAGTTTTATGTACAGTATTTGCTGCTCGAAGCACTTCAGCCAGAATTTGGGATAGGAAGGCCCGGCCGTGGTCGCTCATAATAATGCGAGGTGCACTGTGGCGGAAAATTATGTCTTGCAGCAAAATTTCCGCAATTTTCTGAGCGCATCTAGATCGCAGAAGTGATGTTTCTGCGTACCTGGTCAAATGGTCACCACCGTCACAGTCCAGCGATAGCCTGCTGGTGTGCGTGGCTGTGGCTCATACAGACGGATGCCCACTATATCAAAATTCGAGCACGGACAAGGACCTGGTTGTGGTGGGCCCGCTGGGGAATACGTAGATTTGGCGCACGATGAAGTGTATTTTGCCACGCTTGTCGACATTCCATCGACCAAAAGAAACTATGGCGGATTTGGTCGTACGTTATGTCAAAATCAAGGTGCCCAACCGGTGCGTCATAGGTGGAACGCCTATAAGATGACTGACCTGACCTTCCGAGGTTAAACAGTGCCCTATTTACAGCCGTCATGATGGTGACTGTAACGGCAGTGGACTCCATTCACAAGCTGGAGGTTCTTCAGCTGTCGGCGTAGGCGGCTGTTGGCAGGCCGCGCGGAGCCTTCAATCCTTTCGTTTATCGGACCACAATAACGTTCGTCACGTTGTACGGCCGGTAGGTTGCCTGTGTCTTCAACCGTGGCGTACGGAAGTGGTGCGATAGGCAGAACAGGACAACGGGCAACGTGAAAGTTCGTCCGCATCAAAATTCTTCTTTCCGGACTTGTAACTAACGCTAAAACTGAACTGCTGCAGACGAAAAACGCAACGGCCAAGGAGCCCGGAAAGGTTCTTGAGTGTCGACAACTAGCACAACGCGTGATGGTCGGTAACGGCAGTGAAATGTCGGCCGTATCCGTATAAGTCAGAGCGTAACTTTCGGATGGCCCAAACAACGGAGGGGCACTCCTGTTTCTTCATAGCGTAGTTTTGTTCTGCCGGCTTATAAGTGAACGACTGGCATACGCGACCACTCGTTCCTTCTGTTGAGCATCAAGTTGCAGCAAGACGACACCGATGCCTTGCCCACTGGCGTCCATGTGCAGGATTGTTGGAGCACCTGTCATTAAAATAGCAAAGCACGGGACTCGATGTGAGGGCGTGTCGGAGTGCTCGGAAGGCCCGGGGCGTAGAAGGTGATGCACAGGCAAAGCAACAGTCGCGATTTTTTTTTTATGAAACGCTGGAATTAGGATCCGAGTCCGAGGAAGCTGCGGAGGTCTCTCTGCTGTTGTGGACGTGGAAAAGTTAAAATGGCCAAAATCTTCTCTTTGTCTGGTTGTACTCCTTTTTTTGCTGACGACGTGTCCAAACACTTAGTTGGATTTGCTGGCGAAAGTGCATTTTTTGGTGTTGGTCTGCATTCCGGCATTTCAAATACAACTGAGTACTTCGCCCAGACCGTGTTCGTCAAACGTCGTTGAGAAAACAGTGTCGTCAAGGTAGCATAGACATGTTTTCCACGTAACACCATGATTTACAGTGTCAATCATTCGTTCAAACATCGCAGGCACATTACATAGCTCAAATGGCATCACGTTGAACTCGTAAATACCGTCTTGGGTGGCAAAGGCCCTCTTTTCTTTGTGACCCTCGTGCATTAGGATTTGCCAATATCCGGAAGTACTCCGCTCGTCGGAGACTAACCAGTGCGTCGTCGATGCGAGGCATCGGATAAAAACCTATCCGCGTGATCTTATTTAGTGCATGGTAGTCTACACTAATGCCAACTGAACCGTCCTTGTTCTCCACTAACACAACCGGCGATGACCACGGGTTCAACGACGGGAGTATAACTTCGCGTTTAAGCATTTCAGCGATCTGCTCTTATATAATTTTCCGTTCATAGGAAGACATGCAGGTATGGGCGCCGCCGTACAATCGCTGAGCCCTCCGTCTCGACTCGGTGGGAAGCTACAGTCCTCCGTTTGAGAGTGGTAGAACTCACGTCAAAGGATGCACAGTGCTTCGCCAATATCATCAGCAGCTGTTTCGTTTGCTTCGACGCAAGGTTGGGGCTGACAGCAGCAGCAGTACTGAACAGACCACCGGAGGAAGCGAAGTCACCATACGCGAAGATGGTATTCGTTGGAGAGTACAGAACCGGGCTCTCTGAGGACCACGGAAGCGACGGTCAGGCCTTGAGGTAGTAAGATTGGCTCTCTGGGGGTGTTTAGAGCAGCCCTAGCTGGAGACCCTTGTGAAAAACGGACCAGGCACGTGGACATAGCAATTCCTCGCGGAAACAAGAGGCTTCATATCGCCTTCAAAAATGCTACTAGAGGCCACCATGAGTACTTGTTCACAACCGGTTGGCAAAGCATAGTCAGTGTTCAGGGTTGAGAGCTGCTGTCGGAAGTTTGGCGGAGGGGAAGGCTCCATGTTGGAAATGTGAATGGCTGTTTGGCGACGGGAGATAATCGCGAAAGCTGAAGAAAAGAAGTCCCATAAAAAAATTGATTAATGAGCGCACTGACAAAACCGCAAACTCAATATGGTGACGATCTTCCCCGATGACGGCACGAGCTGGACAAGACGTGACAGGTTGTATGAGGTTTCCATTTGCACTACATAACGAGGGGTCAGAGCAGTGCGTGTTCACCTTTCATGGCCGGGCACACAGATCACTACGTATGACAGAAATACTCGCTCCAGTATCCCCTAACGCTTGCACTAAAACTTCTTCCGCCATTACAGGTAATGTGTTTGAGGGACGCGCTGGGAGAGTTGTAGACAGTTCGCACGATTCAGTTTCCCCTACATAAACTGCAGCATCTAGTTTTCCGGCTGGTAGTTGGCGTCTTCCGAGACTGGGCGAAGAGGCGAGACGAAACGACTTGCAGGCAGAAGGGAACGGCGTCTATAGGGTCACGCTGGCTACGAGAATGGTCGGGGTATTCCTGACACGACGAGGAGCGGTCTTTGTGGTTGATAGGTTGTCGAGGGCTGTAATCGTAGCGAACGTCGCTTTCGTAGGGTGCGTTGAGACAGAGAGAAAAGACTTCATCGCACCCATATGAGAAGATTGGTCTTATGTTTTTAAAGACGGTAGTCTTTCTTGGGCTACTTAAACGCAGAAATTTTGGTCTGTCTGTCTGTCTGTTCGTCTGTCTGTCCCTCTGTGACTCGATTTAGCCACCCGGCCAAAGTGAAACTGAATCCTGCGCAAGAGTCTTATATATCCACAGCCAAACCTAAACGCCTAATTCGAGGCTAATCTTCATACTTGTCAACATTGTTGAACGAGAACAAAACATTACCCTAATCTGAGGCAGAAAAACAATTCATAAGCGATATTTGCAGTGCTCCTTTATTAAAAAATCATGGATGCTTGTTTCTTGCGATATCAAATGAAATACTTCATCAACTGCACAAAATCGCCGCCTGCTCTTGTCCGCCCCACTACAGCTCCTAGCGGAAGTTTAAGAAATCAAACGGCAACAGCAACAAAAGGTTCCACTAGGTAGGTTCCACGTTCCGCTTGGAACGCTCGTGGAGTAGGGCAACGTGGTTCTATAAACGTTGTAGTAGGGTGCCTCGATTCACGCGCGTCTCCGCCGTACGGCAGCGCTGGCATCAAGGCACCCGACTTGGAGCAGTGGAGCGCGGTAAATTTAAATTGACTTGAGCAAACCTGTAGCGTGTTATCTTGGGAGGAACGAGACGGGAGAGGAACGGCATGAGAGGTGAGCGGGAAAAGAAGGGAGGCATTTACTTGGCAGGGGCGCCATCGACTATCGTCTTTCGTCGACATTTACAACGAAAGGAGCAGATACGTGGCGATTTTTTCTTTCTTGCAAGGGCTCGGCCGACCCTACGGGAGTCAGTGGCCTCCCTTGCTATTCAGACTAGGGCAGGTGGTTGATCTTTAGCGGTAGGGCGTGCAGCGCGGTCTCCCCTTGCACGTCATTGTCTATGTTTAGTAAATGTGTGCTGTGTTTCTCTTGGTTTGTAGTGATGTGCGGACACTTCCACATGATGTGTGAGAGTGTAGCCCACCCTGAACAAAATCTAGGTTTTGGTTTGTATAGGTCGGGACACATGTGATGATACAGGACTGGGTTTGGAAAGGAATTGGTCTGCAGTAATCGTAGTTCCACAGCCTGTTTTCTATCGAGGGACTGATCGTCTGCCCTCCCTGTTGTATACTTGAGAATTTCCCGATATGTGAGAAACCTGCCGCAACTGCGCCGCTCATCTTGCTGGTGCTGTCGAATTCCGCAGTAGAAGCGGACCTGGCGTTTGTTGGGCTGGGCATCGAAGCGCATCCGCCAGTTCGCATACGTATTTGAAGCGGGAGGCGGGGAGGAGTTGGCTGTTAACTGGCCGTGCATGGGCGGCGGCAAAGGAATTCCGATTGGCGAGACCGGCGGACGCGAAACTGCGTCCGCGTACGAGGGCGCGCCGAGAGCCACTAGGGGTCCGCTGTACGCACTACTCGTCATCGACGCCAGTTCATCGTTGATCATTTCCCGCAAGTTGTTTGCAGGCTGCGAGCAGCGGTCTCCGTGACCGCGTGACGAGCCTCGCTTCTGGAGCTCTTCGCCGGACTCCAGAGGAAGGCGAGTGAGTCCCGTAGCCGGCTGCAGGCGAAGGGCTTGAAGCTAGTCAATGCGCTGGCATGCTGTCCGCATATCATTTACGCTGAATAGATTTTAAAGCCCAAGGGCATTGAACGCAAGCTCTGCGAAGCCCTTGAGGACATGACAGGCTTTATCAGCCTCCGACATGTGTGGGCTGGCCCGACGGCAAAGAGCAATACATCCTCTGTATACGACGCACACGTCTCGTCGGGCTGCTGCAAGCGAGCTTCAAGCTTTTTTTTTCTTTTGCTCTATCGGAGTGAACGGAAGGTGACCCAAACATTTGGCGCACCTGCTCAGTAAACGAGGTCCGTCAAATTAAGTCGTGATCGTGGTTAACGCACCACGTCCTCACAATTTCAGGCATGTATAGAAACCGAGGTTCCGTAGCTTGGACGTGTCGTCCCACCTGTTAAACTGGCTGACCCAGTTTTACTGGTCAGGCCACTCCTCGACGTCGTCTCCACGAAGACCAGCGAAGACGGGAGGGTCGCGCTGGCGGCTGGTCACCACCCATGCCGACGAGGTAGAAAGCGGCAGCATTCGGTGCTCCTTCACGATGCATTGGATAGGTTGGCGGTAGCAAAAAAATCTGGCCCCCTTCCGTCTAACGACGAGCTTTATCGTGACACGGATTATTCGATTGGCCAATCCCACAATGCGAGTATGTGCTACTCTGGAGGTACACCCCTCTTTTCTAGAATACTCGCATCAACTCTCGGGTGTGCACTCCGTAGGCCTAAGGTTTCGGTTTGGGGTGTACGGCGCGAATCGGTACCTGCTGCTTGGCGTTCCCTCCGACCATGTCGGAATGAAGCACTCGGATAGACGCCGGCTTCATAATCAGAGGGAATCAGGTTCGATTCCGGCAACGGGAAGCGTTTTTTTCTTTCGCTTCACCCACGACCTATCATCATCATCGTCAGAGAAAGTTGGCTTTCCTGCAGGGGCTATTGGCGTACAACGGCATTAGTGTGGACAATAAAGCTTCGGGTTAAAGGAGGGGGGAACGGAGCTCCATGGGGCGCAGCTTGGTCGGGTAAATGTCAGGATCGAAAGAAGCAACCTCCACCACGTGTAAAACCCCGCGCAAGTCAGCAGCTGTTCCGACGGTCTTGCTTTGCTTACTTAGCATGATGGTGACTCAACTGAACAAGCCATACGTGATGATGGTCAGTTACAGGTGATGATTATGCTGGGTACGTAAAGATAACAGATTTGTCCCACCCAACTGATGGGAATTGGTCAAACCACATTAGTCCTACGGCGCAACAATTACTCAATAATGTTTAGCCGTGCGTACACCCTGTCTAGGGAAAAGGGAATCCCGGTGGTTGAGCCGACGCTGAGTGCTCGGACCTTTAAGGGCCTTCGGTGACACACCAATTTGGCCTCCACTTCCCGTAGACGGTACCTCCGGCCTGACCCGACCAGGGGGAATCGGCAGTCACCGTTTCCTGTCCTGCCCTCCATCTTTTACTTTCCCATCTTCTTTCTAAAAACTTTCCTCTCCCTCCTTCCTTCCCAGTTTCCTTTTTTCGTGGTGGTTATGGTTAACCGTGTGTGGCGAACTGACCTTGGCTCAGCCATATTTGATTCTAGTCGTGGAGTACAGCTGGCGTGGGTGGGACTTGCCCGCAAGTTCCTATCCCGTCTCCTTTTTGGGCCCCATGGTGGGTGGCTGGCACCATTGCCGAAAAGATTTTTTCATTTCATGGCTTTTTTTGACAAAATGATCTCCCTCTAAAAAGAGGATGCACCGATGTAACCGCTAATTTCTTAATAGAAATGTCACAGAATTTCCACGCTTCCACGTGGTACACAGTAATGACGCAGAGAAAACTGCACGACTTGTCTCACCATTCCTATTTACGAAGACTCTAACAGCCACTGTCGGTGAAGGCTACAAGTTCAAGGAGCTAGCAAAGGGAGACCTCCTTCTCGAAGTACAAGCATCAGCATGAAAATCTCTCAGAACTAGCATCTTTTGGAGAGATCCCTATAACCGTCAGCCAACACTTGTCACTGAAGACAGACGGCGGAGTAATCTCAGACGACTACTTAAAGCACATGACTGAGGAGAAGCTCCTAGAAGGTCTAAAAGAATAGAACGTCATAAACGCCTATTGGATCAAAATAAAACGGGAAAACACGAAATCCACGCGAAGCACATCGTTCTTACCTTTGCGTCAAGCATTCTTCCCGAATCTGTGGAGGTAGGCTACACGAAGATGAAATTCAGACCATACATACTAAATCTACGCCGATGCTACAAAAGGCGACGATACGGTCACGGCCCGCAGATCTGCAGGGGACGACAGACATGCACCAAACGTGCCTCCCGTGAGCATCCTGCTGAAAACTGTGAAGCCCAACCATACATCTGTGTGAACTGCGAGTGCAATCACCAAGCGTGATCTCGTGTTTGCCCAGCGTATAAAAATAGATAATCACCCTCAAACTGTCAGAGAACGTAACATTTAGAGAAATACGGAAACGACTTTCAGCACCGTAAAACCGTGCCGACTCCGTTGTAGTGCGACAGGGCGCGGCACCACAGCGGTCCTTGGCGCCTGCCGAAGCCACACAGTGAGGTTGAAGCAAGGCTCCCCGCGCCCCCTGTGGAAGCAGCCAGTGCTGCGCCACCACCTCTAAAGCTGGCTGCACGGACCGCCGTTTGGCACCCTCCAAAGCCTCCTCCCCCACGGCGAGGCCTAACACTACTATACCAGTGCGGGCCGGACGAGCGTCTAGCATCTCTGAAGAGACGATGTACACGAGCGAAGAAGGTTCTATGCCGTCCACGTCAGAGGGACAGCTTAACTCCCTAGAAAATAAAAATAAAAGCAAGCATTGAATCACGGGGCAGGAAACATGATTTTTTCATCCATACAAAGAAGATAATATGGCATTCACAGTTCACTGGAATTGCGAGGGACTTTTAAATAACCTAAATGATATCAAGGACATACTTTTTATACACTCATTTGTGGCTTTATGTATTCAGGAAACAAACCTGAACCCTAAACACATGGACATAATTAATAGATATCAGGTCTTCCGCTGCGACCGACAGCAGATGAGTATGCCCTCTGGTAGCGTTGTCATAATTGTGAAAAATGATGTCACAGTGGGAGACACGACCTAAAACAAGGCTAGAAGCGGTTGCTGTCACTTAAGTTGCATTCAAAACAATCACAGTGTGAAGTGTGTACTTAGAACCACACCTCACAATAACCCTTCAATATTTAGAAGACCTACTAAACCAACTTCCAGAGCCGTATTCGATTGTTGGTGACATTAATGTTCAATCTTCTTTTGGGGGAGTGAAAAAACTGGCACAAGAGGCCATATTTTAGAAAACATTATCCTGTGCAATATTGTTTGTTTACTTGACAGCGGCAAGCCTACTTATTGCCCTCCAAACTCAAGCAAAATGAGCTGCATAGATTTGTCTTAAAATTCAAACACTGTTTTTAGCAATTTCAAATAGCATATCGTAGACAATCCAAATAGGAGCGATTATCTACCTCTACTCACCAGCAAAACACCTTCACCAACAGTTACCCCAACAAAACCACGCAGATGGGAACTTCAGTTTGCCGCCTGGGGACTTTTCACATCGGAAGCCAGTTTAGTCAATATCTTTTTGGACACCCTTAGCGTCCACAAACTAAATGAAATCTTTATATCCTGCATCATTTATGCTGCCCGCGTAGCTATCCCACAGTCCACAATAGTGATGAGACAAAACCACAAGGTATAGCGGACACAGGTGTGCAAGGAAGTCTAAAAGCGCGAAGTAAAGAGTGGGGTGTGTTTCGAAGGTATCCAACACAGGAAACCTTTTATGCTTTAAAAAGAAAAGTGTTAAAGCCGCAAGGCAGAGAAGGTCTCGTGGCAAAGTCTTGCCTCATTCGTAAACAGCTCAGTCACGCCAAAATACGTCTGGGAGCAAGTTCGTAAGCTAAATGACGCACTCCCCCTACACCCTCCATCTTTTAACATCACGAGGTGTACAAACAAGCATAGAAGAGCAGGTAGATATACTAAGGGAACACTTCTCCAGAATTTCAAGTTCGGCGCACTACACAGGAGCGTGTCCAAAGTACAAAAACACAGCAGAGAAACGAAGGTTTGCAACATGGGGGGCAAAAACGAATTAACAATAGTTTAATAACACTCCAAGAATTGGTAGAGAGCTCTATTGCCCGGCAAGCAGACTGCACGCGGCCCAAATGATATGCACTATGATATGCTCGTACATTTTTCGGGTCCCTCTGTAGAAGCACTTCTGAAGTTTTTTAACAAAATTTGGGTACTGGGAAGAATGCCAGAAGCCTGGAAAAAAAAGCATTTGTTGTAGCATTCTTAAACCTGGAAAGCCGCTAACCTCCCCTAGAAGTTATAGGCCCATAGCACTTGCCAGCTGTCTAGCCAGAACGTTTGAACTTATCGTAAATACCAGATTAAGCTTTGCTTTACAATCAAACGAACTTCTCGATGTTCACCGGTGTGGTTTCAAAAAAGTATGCTCAACATGCGACCATCTTGTCCGCCTCGAATGTATACCGTACGAGAATAATGTATACACAAACAACACTGCATTGCTGTTTTTTTTAGATCTTGAGAACGCTTGCGACACTACATTCAGGTCTCGAATCATGCGTGATCTAGTAGAACTAGGCATCCGTGGAAGAATGCTGAATCGCCTGAACGATTTCATGGCAAACTGTTCAATTCAAGTGCGCCTAGGGCTCAACCTTCTCAGACTTTGTACAGAAGAATGTGGTCCCCCAAGGGTGTATTCTAAGCACAACACTGTTCGTCGTAAAAATGAACTCCATATCCAAAATAAATATAGTTGATTATAAATATACCAACAACATGAGCAGACAGAAATGATTCCCAGTTTTAACCACACAAGACAGTGGCTATTCTTTTCTGACTCAAACGTGGCTTACAGACCAACCCTACCCTACACATCAAAAAAATTGATTTACCCGTACAAATTGAACAAAAATTTCTCGGCATAACGTTTGACGAAAAAACCCCTTTCCTGCCACACATCGGTATACTGAAAAGAAAGCATTCCCAGCCCTAAACATACTGAAACTCCTGTCACGCAAACACTGGGGTTCCGACACTGCTTGTCTTTTATGAATTTATCGCTCTGTTCTATGCTCCTGCTTGGTCTATGGTTGCATTATCTTTGGCTCAGCCAGACAGTCCTACTTGAAACGATTGGACCCAGCGCACCCAGTACACAACTAGGTTTTCATCTCTCGTCTGGGGAGTATAGGACGTCCCCAAAAAGTCTTTACGTTGAAACCAATAAACCCCTACTTGCCGACAGAAGAACTATGCTGACGTGCTCTAACATCCTAAAGATTCGTTCACCGTCAAAACATCTGTGCTACCCCATAGTTACAAAATTCCCATCTAGGCCACTGTTTATTAACATACCCCAAAAAATCAGCATTGCTTCTACGAGTTGAAGAAACATGCGAAGAATTAAGTATGCTGAACACATTACCTGAAATCACCCAGAGGCACAACCGACTACCACCTTAGTAGGCTTTTCCTACTGTATGTGTCTTTACGATAACACACCTTCAAAAAAAAAAAGAAGACACGCTTGGATAAATTATACAAGAGTTATAGGCACTAAACGAAAAATATGAAGACTACACGGCTTTTAACACAGACGGTTCTAAAACATCATGCTATGTTGGGACTGCAGTAGTACAAGGAAAATGGGAGAAGGGGATCAGAGCACCCCAGTGCGTCTCAGGTTCTGTGGCTGTGGCTGTAGAAACAGTAAAGAAGTTCCAGCGAAAGAAAAGCAGTCTTGCAATATATATATTTTTTATTTTTGTTTGTGTGGCCATGATTCTGCTCACGTACACACACACGCGCGCGCGCACGCGCTCACGCACGCACGCACGCACGCACACACACACACACACACACACACACACACACACACACACACACACACACACACACACACATACACACACACATACACGCACGCACGCACGCACGCACCGCACCACGCACACACGCCACACACACACACACACACACACACACACACACACACACACACACACAACACACAACACACAGCCGGTAGTGAATAAAAACAGTCACGTTTATAGTCCTCGGCGGTCAGGAATGTTGACCGCGTCCATCATGTATGTAGGGGTGGTGTGAAAAGCAGTGGTCAGTACACACACACACCTGTTTCCCCTGCCCCATCGCCGTTCGCAGGGGCGTTCCTGGTGCCGTACCTGATCATGCTGGCCGTGGGCGGCATCCCGCTCTTCTTCATGGAGCTCGCCCTGGGCCAGTACCACCGCAAGGGCGCCATCACCTGCTGGGGACGGCTGGTGCCGCTCTTCAAAGGCACGTGTCTCTGCCGTCTTCCGCCATCACGTTTAGCGCCATCCCGGCTAAAGAAGTCCTTCCCCCCCCCCCCCAAAAAAAAAACTGTGGTTGATTCATCTGTCATAGGAATCAGTAGAACACGAAAGCGAAATGTGCAGCGAAATCTGCAGCTGAGCATGAATTGCGGGTCGGTGGCTGTTTTGTGGGTGTGCTTGGCGAGCGACGTACTGCTGGCGGGTCGCTTCGTCAAAGGTGTACCGGCGTCATTTCCGTGACGGAAATGACGTCAGTGAAATCTTGGGGTATTCCGGCATATAAAACACTTTTGTGTTAACATATAAAACCCGAAAACGAACAACCCTAAGGATAACGTACTCTTTAGCACTAAAGGTTGCTTCCTAGCAAGAAGACGCTGTGTGCAGGGGTGCACCCTTTACAGGCCGCTTGCTTGATTGCACTGGCGTCACTTCCGTGACGGATATGACGTCAGCAAAATCTTCGTGTATCCGGGAATAAAACACTTTCGTGTTAATAAACTGATAATGACGTCTCGGATAACCTGGGTTATTTTTAAGCAGCATTCAGATCAACATTTTTATTACCTAAGGTGCAGCAATCCACGATTAATAAATAGCCATATTTTTGTATTTAGAAAGAGTGTGTTGAGGTGTATATCTAGGGTTGTTCGTTTTGGGGTTTTATATTTTTTCAAAATCGGGGGGTAAAAATCGGGAGCTATTTTTCGAACTGATATTCGGGGAGAAAAAATCGGGTGTTTTTGTGAAAGCCATTCCGAAATTCGGGTTTTTTTTTTGGGGGGGGGGTTACATCGATGGATGTACTAAATTTATTTTAATAAACTTCGTTTGTTTTAGACGGTATATCACGAGCTTTTTAACTCTAACGCGTTAACATTGGTGTTTAATTCAAGCTGGCAATCGGGGGGACTGCAGGGTTCTCTTTAAAATGCTTCCCTAAATTTGGCATCTGTTTGGAAAATAATAAATAATGAGAGTAAATAGCATGGATAACTCCTAGCAAATGAAATGTTTTATTCACGGAAAGCTGGTCGTCGATTGTTCCCTCATCCTTGTTTGCATACATCATTGTGATCTGCTTGCGCGACTTGTCGGTCTTCATTCGAGGCCTGTCTGATGGTTGAGCGTCTCTCAACTGGGAAAAGGTTCTCTCGACAACAGAGCTTCCATTAGCTAGGCACAACAATATCAGGCTAGCCTGTGACAGCCTGAAATTGCGGGTGGTAGAGTCATTCCAATGCTCAATGAGATCGGAAGGTGCGTTCGTGCGCTTGCTTCCAGCAAGTACTGGTTGAGAACGGCGGAACGTCAGACGACAACTGTGAAGATCGCTCCTTTGAAAAGGTCCATTCGGGGAGAAATCGGATTTAGCACGAATCTCCAGAAACTTTTGGCGGGTTTTACCAGAAAACGAACACCCCTATGTATATTCGATACTATACCAGAAAAAAATTTACTTGTGCGAGTTGGTTGATATGCTCCTGTACTCTAAGGCAATCCTGTGGGTCAGCATTGCCACAGTGCATTCAACTGACCAATTTATGCCACCAACAATTTAATTGAGGGAATGTGATGACGAGCTCATGCGACTTGGCTGAAAAGTTCGTTAGCGCTGTTGCATTGCCCAATGCAAGCATGTGGATATGCGCTGCGCAGCGCCATAGTGCCGATCACAATTGTGAGTCGAATGGTCTGGTTGTCGTTGTCGCTCACTGAGCTTGTTTTGTTAGTGGAATGGATTTCTGCATTGCAGTAAAGCTGAGCCCCAGGATTACCTTGTAATGTGCTGGTTCAAGTGGCTATCGGCAACAGTCATCGAGATAGTCATGATCGCCATCAGTTTTCAAGCGCGAGTGTTGTTATTTGGTTACGCCAAATATCATTACGTAAAATAGAATTGTTCGGAGACTTGTAATGACTGGCTATCTAAAATAATTTTCCAGAAAACGTCCTGACGTGTTATCGGCACTTCTTGTTCACCGTTGAGCGCTAATTTTGTTTGCGCTTGTACTAGCACTCCTTTATTCTCCTTTATTCTCTATTCTTTATTCTTAGTGCGTTGTCGGGCAGAGCTGACTAGTCAAGGCACCTCCCGCATGTCTGAAAGAGAGAGAGAGAAGTTGCACAGTCCCACTCATAAAAGCAGACATGCACACACAACACACATGGGCAGATAGGTTCGACTACGACACATTTAAAAGCGAGGTAGGTCGACAAAGAATTGTGCAGTTGATGTTGAATTCTGCTATATACCGTAACATACTGAACACTCTGTCGCAATACCGCTCAAATGAGACCCAAATTCCATGTTAATGTCACTTCTCTTTTATCGCAACGACGGAGCAGTTAGCACACACGAGGAAGGTGATCTGTACATTGTAGGCCATAACATCTGCAGGCTCTTTCACAACACCGGGCCTATACCTACCCTTATTGCAATTGATCCTTTTTGTGTTAGCACTATACAAGGACACTTTCTACGTCATCGTAACTCTCTGACTGGTTCATTTGTGTCAAAGGCAATTAGCCGCAACGGAAGCGAAGGCATTTAGCGTTGCTGCTCCTACAATGACGGCGCATGACGTGTCTCGCCGCCGTTACTGGCGGCGGTCCGCCATGGCTCCCAAGCTGTGTACTTACTCTTGGGCGGGCGCTGAGGCAGCTTCCTCCGGCACGGGCGACCTCTGCCGTCAAGCCACCGGCGAGCGCGGAGGAAACAGAGGGTTCCTCGAGGCGTCACTAATGCGGGGTCCGGGGCAGCAGAAAATGAATTTCCGGCGATCCTTTCCCTTCCATAATCCTTAGACCTGCGCAACTTCCAAAGATCTTCGCCTTTTAAAGCGGCCACAGCTCATCACCTTTCAGCATCACCTGTCGCTCCCTTTTCGGGCCGATATTGGTGGATACATACTTTTTTCTTCCCCCAGAACACTCCCCCTTTCCATTCTCGCCTCACGAAAAGAACAGTCTTTACCATCGGCTTTTCTCCTAGCTTGTATACTTGTGCACGTTGACTTGTTTCCTTAGTGCTTCCACTGAGGACAAAAGAGCACGGACAGTGCAGTATCCGCTGTTTCACTCGTAGTCTTTATTTTCTTTAGTCTCACCGGTTATGCGTTATATCGTAACCCTCTCACAAAGGGCTTATAATCCTTCGAACGCACCTTCCAGAGTGCGATGTGCGAAAATTCATCATGGAACTCTTTGGGTATTAAATTTGGGTTTCCAAGCTACGATTGCTCTTTTTGCTCTCTGTTTATTTGTGTCGTCTTTGTAGTGAAGGGCCCGCTGTTACGCCAATAAGCGACGTCGGGAGCGACGACCGACAATTGACCAAAAGTGTTTGGTGCGTTCGGCAGTTGGGCAAAGGGAAACAAGGCATTCTGGGCACTTGCGGACATCGTGGGCTTGTTTCAGAAAGTTGCAGGAACCATTTTGTGAGCCTGGTGATATTCTGCGTCAACTATAATCTTATATTTTTAATCCTTTACACTAACTTAGCAACGTGTCTTTTCGTTAAAGATCTCAGTGGCTTTTTGTTTAATTAGTCATCAGAAGCTGCTGTTCATAGAGTTACGCTCAATGGCTTCCATCTCTGAGAAACAGTGGATAGGTGTTTCAAGCGTGATAAAAAAAATATTGCATTAGATGAAGACTTTTGAAGAAAACTTGGCAGAACGCGAAACAAAATCCGATAAATTACTTTCGAACATGTTGGACGACTGTGTGAAACAAATTTTCTGTCCCACTCCCATTTTAAAGCGAGAACATTTGAAGTATAGTGAAAAACAAAATTCTGTACAAATTAAGAGAATTATTTACTAATGCGTAGCATTCTTCTGCTGCCTGTCTTGAGTGTGAGTATTTCCAGCCAATTTTTTTGTTTTTTTCCTAAATCCTGTCCGACCAATTATCTCCAATTACACTATTATAACGGTTAAAGGCGGAACTTTCGCGAAATCTGCATTATTGTGGAAATGCCATTCGGTGTACCTTTTGAACTTTTCGTAATTTTTTTATATTTTAGTTATTTTTTAGTTTTTCGAGATTTCGTTCAAGCAATTATCTCCATTTACGTTATTCTAACGAATACAGGCGGAACTTTCGCAATATCTGCATTATTGTGGAAATGCAGGGCGTTACACGGTTCGCCATTTCCCGTAATTGTTATATATATTTTTTATTTTTTTAGTTCAAAATTTCGTTCGACAAATTATATCCATTTACGCTATTATAACGATTACAGGCGGAACTTTCGCGAAATCTGCATTATTGTGGAATTCCATGCGGTATACGTTTTGACATTTTCCGTAATTTTTTAACATTTTTATTTTTTAGTTTTCAAAATTTCATTCGACGAATTATCTCCACATGTACGTCATTCTAATGATAACATTTGGAACTTCCATGAAATGTGGATTATTGTGGAAATGCAGAACTTTACACGGTTCGCCATTTTCCGTAATTATTGCATTTTTTTACTTTTTATTTTTTCTGAATTTCGTTCGACCAATTATTTTCCATTTACGCTATTCTAACGATCACGTTTAAAACTTTGGCGAAATATGCTATATTGTGGAAATGCAGGGCGTTACACGCTCCTGGCTGTGAGGGTACTCGGCGAAGAATGCTACGCATTAAAAATATGCAGAAATCCAGAGCGCAGCACTTTCACACCAAGAAAGCAATTTGTTTTCTTACCATTCTCTTTGTTTTCGCTAGAAGAAAAAGTGACGCCCTCAAAGGCGAGCTTTCTGTCTGGTCTTCGCCAGTTGGTGCTTATTGAGTGTAACATCGCAAGTAAAAAAATGTTAGAAACGCGGATTTGTTGTTTACAAGGGCGTAAAAGGTGAACATAACCTGCTGTGGCCGCAGAATGCGAACAGACTTTTTTTATAAAAGCGCGAAGCCAGGAAAGCAGCGGCAGTAGCGGAGCACACAGCACGGAGATGCATCCCGAAAGCCTGATTTCAGCCGCTTATAGCTTCGGTACCAATAAAATGATGCAAAATTATTTTCAGAAGTATTGTTGACCCTCTCGAAGAGTTTTTTTTTCCCCCAACTTTGAAGAAAATTGATAGGTTTTTTTTTTAATTTCTAAAGTTGGCATTTTTAGAAAAAGCACAACAGCCAGTCTTTTTTTTTGCGAATATTTATATTTTTTCTAGACAAGCGATATTTCACAGATACGTTTACAAATATCTGGTCGAAATTACCTATCACCTACAAGTTGGTCACCATTACAGATAGGAGATAGGGGGCGTCAGAGTGAGCGATCATATAGCTTCTGGTCCGATTTCAGATATTTTTCTAATTTTTTTTTTTGTTCACGGCAGAACGCAAAGTTTGCTGTGAACTGTTTGCAATGTTGGTGTAGTCTTTGTTTTCGAGAAGATTTTAGAACAACCACACCTTCCCGTACGCAAAGTCTCAAACTCGAAAAAAAAAAAAAGACTGCAGCCGCCGGAAACCGCGCGGCACCCGCGTCACCTTTGCAATTTTTTATCTCGCGAAGTACACACGCTAGAGGAAAACGAAGTGCACTTTTAAGTGCAGAGCACTTTAGGGGCTCGCCTTGTCGTCGTAGCTCGCTCGCTGGACCCAAGTAGAGCCACACGGCGTTCCGTCGTAGCGGCTGTCGTCGCGGCGTAACCCAGAGGCTTCGAAAGCCAGGCTGTTCATAAGAGTTCGAAACTCGCGAACCACTGGCGCTTGTCATACATCTCTCCGTTGTTTAGCGAAAAGAAAACTGCAGGTACATTTGAGCCAAAATTACATAATTAACCGGCAGCCCCCCGCGTTCATTTAGTTAGGAACGCTCATTGCGTTGGTTTTACGAGCGAAAACAGTTGCAGCGCAACGCCGGCACGTGCGGGAGGAAAAGCAAGCACAAAAGGAACAGAACTCCCGCTGGCGCAGTTTCAGGCATGGGGCGCGCGAGCACTGCCAAGGCGGGAAATTCGAATTGCATTGGGTGGTAGCAGTGAGCGGATAACGGCGCTACAGCCCCTATATGGCGAATCACTGCTGTGCACTTCCGACCCCTTTCACATTGAGTGAAACGGCTTTAATTTTTTGCCTATTCCCTGGCTTGCCCATAATTAATAAGAATATGAGAACAAAAAAAAATGCTCGTGTACACGCATCTCTCGTGGAACCAGCCAACCTCAGCTGGCCTTATCGTTGAGCCTACCGACGCGTCAAACAACGTCAAACTCATTGCACGCCACGCTGCGGGTACCGGTTGACGACGTTAGACTTAAAAGCACACGTTAGTGGACCGTCGCACACCTAATGGCGATGTCAGCACACCGCATACCCCTGTTCGCAGCCACATGACGCGTTGCGTCCTATGGGGATGTCAGGGTGGCACATAGTAGCCCTGCCCTAAGCCAATGGAGGTGTTACGCCGACACGTACACCCGCGTTCGCTGCCAATGGAAATTTTGGCGACAGCTTCACGCAGCCAATGGGAATTTTTTGTACAGGTTCTGGCCACGGGATCTGGGGACGCTGCTTTTTGGCCAGTTGAGCCAGGGAGTGAGCGTGGGCTGCTCACAAAGTGCAGTGAATAGAAGCTACGATCTTTAATCTAATTATTCGGCTTAACACCACCATCATCATCATCAGCCTGTGACTACTGCAGAAGCCCCTCCCACAGACCTTTGACCGCTCTTTCCCGAGACCATCCTTTGCTCCCGAATTACCTTATTCCATTCCTTCTTTAAAAGGGGCTCACCTGTTTACATCGCAATAGAATATCTACTTCGTGACCCACGGGTTTAAAAACCATCGTGCACCAATACGAAAAGCTTTACAAATACATGTCAATGTTCACAGCGGCTTAGTTTGCTTATTTTACAGATATGCCACTTATGCGCGGAAATGAATAAATAAAACTCTCGCTTGCTACACACATAGCGCCATCTATCGAGAACTGCATAAACCAAAATGCGTTTTCGGATTATTTTTATTTCAGTAGAGAAGTAATATATGTCTAAAAAGGGAGCAAACAATGCCGTTGGGAACATTTCAATAGTTTTGCAAAACTTTTCGTATCGGTGCTCGACACTTTTCAAGCCCGTGGTCACGAATTAGTAAGTCCCATACGAATGCGATCAGGCGAGTTCCCCTTAAGGTAATAACTTTTCCGCTCTTGGCCATCCTTAGTTTATGGGTGTCGAGCTATTTTGAAGGACATCTACATAGAAATAGAAGGCTCTAAGGAAGGGGATAAACGTACACTGTAAAAGAGGTATCTGATATGTCTAAATATATCACAGTAGAGTTGCCTTAAAATTGCCCTACCCCTTTAAAATTTAAAAAAAAAACATCGCCTGTTATTTCATCAAGAGATCTTTAATTCTCCATTGTGGCCTGTCCCGCGCGGCGCCATGATCTGCGCTGCAGGCGTCGGGTACACGGTGGTGATGATCGCGTTCTACGTGGACTTCTACTACAACGTGATCATCGCGTGGGCGCTCTACTACCTGGTGGCCTCGTTCACCTCCGAGCTGCCCTGGACCAACTGCAACAACTCGTGGAACACGGAGAACTGCCTCGAGCTGGCCTACGGGCAGCGCCTGCTCAGGCTTCCCGCCGGCGGCGCCAACGAGTCCAGCGGCGCCGCCTCTTCCACGCCCTCGCTGCTCCAGGAAGGCAACGTGGCCGCTGCCACCGCACTCGTGGTCGACGCCGCGTCGGGCCGCGACCTCGAGCTGCAGCTACAGGCCAACGCGACCTTCGTGCCCGAACTGGACGACGATCAGGCGTTCGCCGTCGATCTTAGGGCGAACTACACCACTCCCGCCGAAGAATACTTCACGTGAGTGTCCGGCAGTTAGGGTTCTTACGCATGTGTTTGTGAGAATAAGTGGATCTGGACTTACAAGAAATCGTGAATGTACCCTGAAAAAAAAAAGCTGTTCTCTAGCGCCGGTTGGCTTTGCGTGCCTCTAGTGAAATTCGGCCCAGCGGCAGATTTCGTTTTTCTTTTAAGGGCGACGTCCTTTAGGACCTCGAAATGTCTGTCTGGCGTTGTCCGTGCGCATGGGGCTTTACGTGCGCACAGCATTGTACGCCATCTGGGGAGAGTGCCGGTAACTGCACTAGCAGAGAGCGCGAATTTCAAAGGGTACAAAACGCAAAATTGAAGCAAAAACCCTAAACTATCTGACGATAATTCGCGGAAAAAGACGCCGTGAACGATGCCTATGGTGCGAAGTACTGGGACGCGAATTGTCTTTCGTGTGGCGCTTGTCATTTACAGTGAATTTACTGCACCTCAAAATCATTTATAACTCAGAGTGCATCAGCACGCACGGACAATGACGCTCACCACAAAGGCAATACACAACTTGCGTCCCAGTGCTTCGCCCCCTCGGCATCGTTCACGGCGTGGAGATGTGCGATTTTTTTTTCGAAAATATGAAACCCCCTCCTCGCCCAGCCAGGAGATGGCAACAAAGGAGTTTTGACATTCAAAGAAAAAGAAAACAAACGAAAGGAAGCCTTGTGTTCCGGAGCCTTTTTTCTTTACCGGAAAACTGTGAGGTAACCCTAAACTTCATTTCAAAATCAAAATTGCAACTGAACTTCTAAAACGTCAAAGCGATGACGGTCAACAGCGGCTTTAGAGGGCCCGCCCCCTTTTTATCCCATATATGATGGTGAGCACGTGGACTTGTTAGCCGATACGGTTCTAGGCTATTAATCGCTAAAAAGTGGATGAGAATTTAGGCACCGCAGCCCTATCTTAGTTTGCGTAATCAAATCTCTACGAGTGATGGCACAGTTCGCAGTTGCAGATAAATTTAAAATATGATACCAGCGTCAGGAACCCAAATACCTCAGTGGAACGGCGAAAACCTTTCCAGTGCATGATTGCCGCACTTCGAAGTCTGCAAACCGTAGATGGCCTACATAGGATAACTTCAACGGGTAAGTTGTGCCTCGGCCGGGTCATATATCCGAAGTAAAATAGAAACAGCCTCCCCAGGTAAGGGAGTCCTAACGCCAAAGGTGAAAGCGCAGCGTTTCAGGGGCCTTCGGCAATCGGGTTGTCGCGCCATCGTGGCTCTGCCCGCCATCTCCGCCAGGTGGACACGGGGCGCTTGCTCGGGGCTCAGTTTGTGCGTGCGTCTGTCTGTGTGCGTCGGCGGCCACCACCACGTGGGGAGGCGATGCGGGCTGCCCCTCCGCGAGCTGCATTTGGGGCCAACCAAGTGTGACTGGAGCCCCGGAGCCGACCGCCCGTGGTCCTCTGGCTGTCACGACGGTTACCGATGGTCCGCGAATATCGCGCCCATTCGCCTTCCTCTCTTCCTCCAGCGCGCAGGGCCGCCCCAGTTCGGTGCAGCACTGGGAAAGCTACAGTGGCCGCCGTTGGCTTAACCACGCCAGGAAACCATCGACCAACCGACCCAGATGGTAGCCGGCTCTAGTTCTTGTCGTTGGAAGAGTACATACAGCCAGTCTATTAGCCGCTGAAGTCAAACTACCGGTCTTAATCACCCTGCGACGGGTTTCGCACCAAAATTTCCGGTAATCTAGCACTGACCTTGCGATGACTTTCCCAGCACTACTGCTGTCCGTTTACTTGTAACGCACTGCGGCTACCCTCCTCGTTCTCTGGGCACCTGTTGTGATCGATTGTGCTGACGGCAACGGCGGTGTTTGTGCATTATTGTGTTCGCAAACACCGCTGATATTGGGCACTTACAAATGACACCTGGAGGCCTGTTTTCAGCCTTGAGGCTTGCTTTCAACTCAAAGGAGCGGCATTGTTCTTTTGTTTTACGGAAGGACCCTTTGCACGCTGCACACAACTAGGGCGTCCCGCGGCCCCTGTGGTCCCCTCATCTGCGCGGCCAGCGCAAGACGCCCGCGCTCTCACGAACGACGTGCTTCGCTACGTCAGAAACGCTGAGATGTTGTGGCCCCTTACGCGGCTTTGCTGCCCTACGGTAGGAGCTGAAGATTGAGAGGAGGCAAGAGGGAGGGAAATGAATTGTGGACAGCCGTATAGACGAAGTGTCAGCCGCTCCGGTCAAACGCGTGCAGCTGCACCATCTGGGCCTCGCGGTTCGAAGGGAAGGGTTTATTCCGTCAATGCATTTCCGCAAATCACCCATCACAAACTCGCCTTGAATCGCATCGATGTTACCCCAGGAAAAAAAAAAACCCTATAAAAGTATATGGAAAGGCAATTTATGTTGCAACTATTTCGCAAAACAACTTCGGAAGGCTGCCTCGATGCCCGTGACTTTACAGTCGAGAACCGAAGCTGCTTAAAAGTAAGATAGTTCGTTTTAGATTTCGACTGCGAAACAAGCGTCACGGAAACAAAAGTGAGCATGACAGGAACGATCTCGCGTGGGGAAAGTAATTAAAATACGTTGCAACGAAATCTGTACATAGATTACCCTGCATCCGGCGTCGGGGTTGTCTCCGGTCCACTGGTCTCTGCCGCTTCTGTGCTCTACAATCGCTACAATGACAAACGATGACAAAGCAGCACAAGGGGGATAACTAAAGCTTTTTTATACCTACATTGAGTAAAGAGGCGTAGGCGCCTGCCGGTATTACCCAAGTATAACCGTGTAAAAAAAGGGAAAAAAGGAGGAAGAGAAAAACACGAAAAGGACGAAACAGCTGTTACGAAATTCTAAAAAAAAATCCCGCGAAGGAGTGTTTAAGAAAATGTAAGCACAGATGAAAGGAGAGTGAAGGAGGTTTAGCGCGGAAATGTGAGGAAGAAGCATCTACCACCGCGACGACATCAGACCCAGGGAGGGGCCGGACAAAACGCGGCATTTGTTGCAAACACTAATCATAATTGTGCAAGTGCGGTGGGAGAAATGGGCAGAATTTCTAACTTCTAACTGATTGGCCTTACACTTTCCGTCGTTATTGATTTCTATAAGATCCACCAAAAGAGTCAGGGTTAGACGGTGAGTAGCTTTTTATTTGGAGGGCACACTGGTATGCCGATCCTTGAACTACTTCAACACGCTCGCTGAAGCTCCCACCAAGGTGTAACGCGCCCACTTACATAGCGGGTATGCGCCATCGAGTTTATGCATGCGCTACATAAGAGATGGATTGAGGAACCGTGGCAATTTTTTTTCTTTTCTTCTGTCACTACTTTGGGTGGTGCCGCTTCCTCCATGGCTCTTTTCTTTATCTTGAACGTCTACTTGCTGTCCGTTTGCCTCGAGCGTTCAAAGCATATGCATCCAAGTCCATCTATACGTATTTGCTTTGACGCTGCGCGTAGAGCTCAACTTTGCCAGAATGATAGATGGATTTACGCTGGGTGAGGCGTCCTAAGTGCTCGAGGGTGCCTCCCCTTCCCTTTTCATCCCCTGATGCCACCGTTACTTTGCCCAGTGCCCATCGTCAGTTGACATCCCCTTTCTTCATTCTTCTGTCCGTACACTTTGTATCTCCATTTTAGAGGCGTTGATTTCGTGATCAAAACTTATAAGCCCGAAAATATTTGCACGAAGGACGGGGAGGACACGGACATGTGCTACTTCCAACTAAATTTTATTTTCGAAACGACGTACTTGTAGGCAACACCACTAACAAAGTACTAAACAATCTATCTGCGCAGTGTACAGGCGCACACTTGTTCCTCAATTCTGATATCATGTGCGCCCCCAGGAAGGCCAGCTCTATCGCGGTCAAATGATATGTTCGTGAACTTTCTTATGTGTGCTGGTGCTTTTGTTTTGTGGAGAAATCGTGGTGCTGCATGTCTTCGAGCCCGGCCGCAACGGCGATGTTCCCACTGCTGTGGCGTGCCAGGTCGATTCTTGTGAGTCACTTGGAACACGAGTTGGCAGCTCTAGAAGAAGAAGCCTTTTTTTGCGCTGTTCTACGCGCTTTATAGTCAGGAGCAACATTCTGAGTGCTTCTCTAGCGCCGTATTCAGTTTAGTATTGTTCATAAACTCTTTCTTTTACGCTGGTGAACTCTCGCTGAACTGATTTTGCAGTAGCTTGTTGCAGCCCCATACAATTTTTGTGCAGTGTGTAAAATGACCATGTTGCGTGAAAACTGATTGGATAATTTTCTGTTTTTAGGGCAGAGCTGTTACCACTAGTCGCTGCGCCCTCATACATGGGTTACAATAAATTCTCTTTTCCCACGACGCGGTCAAAGGTAAGGAGGTCATGCTGACGCAATCTTGGCTCTCACGATGCATTTCAGCTGCTTCCACAATCTCCCGTGTGCATTGACCAGGGTGGCGGAACACAACAGTGCATTCTTCGAAAGAAAGCGAACACTTGCAATAGTGGCAATGACTGGACAAGTTCCCATCTGTGCATTTTCCACTCGATCGACATGTTCACGAAGGCGTTGATCAAGGCACGTGCACTCGTTCGGTCAATGTAAACCATATCGCATGACAGTGGAAGCTTATACACGAGTGGATTGATTTCATCTTAAATTCAGTTGGTAGTAGCGCATGTCCCTGTCCTCCAAGTCCTTCGTCCAAATACATTCGTGCTTGTAATTCTTAATCATGGAATACCGACTAGCTCGCACCTACACGTTGTTAAGTTGATTTCATCCTACATGCATTCATAGCACTCATAATCCGGTTACACAGATGTTCCGTCTAAAGAAACGTCACACAGATTTTATCCGAAAGGCAAAATGGTTTTAAGTATATCGGGAATACCTGAGACCAATATAAGGAACAACATTCTTCGATTTAGATTTTGTGCCTCTATGTGTAGCATGTTAGCGCTAAGCGAATCATTTCGCTCGTTCCAATTCTTGTTGATTTTATTCTTCTGCAGTTTCATTTGAATCTAACCGGTGAAATCGTTTCGTATTCTTATATGGAGCGTCTGTTGTTATTTATCTTTTTGTTTGATTAAATCCTTCTTTGTTCAAACGAAACGTCGTTCTTCACGTTTAGTGTTTTATGCAGCGCACTTGTCCTTCTTAGTGAAAAAAAGTTTCTCTTATGCTAAAAGAAACCTATGTGTAGCCAGGTTAGCAGTGTACCTTCACCATTTCTGCCTCTTCTTAGGTTACGAATCCATGCAGTTTAATGTTCCGTCAAGCGCAAATTTCTTTCTGCAAGTGCATTTTATACAGAAGTGCAAGCAATATATTTAGGTACAATTGTTTATTTTCCTTCCTTCCTTCCTTCCTTCCTTCCTTCCTTCCTTCCTTCCTTCCTTCCTTCCTTCCTTCCTTCCTTCCTTCCTTCCTTCCTTCCTTCCTTCCTTCATTCATTCATTCATTCATTCATTCATTCATTCATTCAATGGTTGTGTTCTTCCCCTTGTTTTTCGTTTTATTTCTTTTTTCTTTAGCTTCTTTTTGGTCTAAACGTTCTTGTCTCGTACGCTCTTTTTTCCCCACTCATTCACAAATGCTCCAAGAGGAGGCAGAGCGCCTTACAAAGTCACGTAACGAGTTACCGAGGCACTATTCCTGAAGTTGAAACCATGGTCTTGTGGCACGACGAAACATATTCGTGTCAGTTTTTATTAAAAAAAAATCCTAGAACCGTTCCTTGGCACAGACGATTTTGTCAACACAAGTACCAGTATTGTCGAATCACGGACATCAACACTTTTCGTGCCTTTTTGCATTATAACCATGTATTTTCAACCGTAAGAAAACTGCTGCTTTCTGCGGTACGCGTTGTAACAATGCAGCTTCAGGCACTTATGGGTTCTTAGTGAACCCTTGGTACATCGCGATTCGATGTCTCATGTCATTTCACTCCACGTTTCACGTTTCGCTCACACTTTTTCCTGCCTTTGACATGTACCACAGTACTTACGGCCCACCTTAAGAGCCACAACGGCTTGCGACTTGTCCTGCGGCAGAGCATGCGGTCTGATAAAAGTGCCTTCATAGGCAGCAGCAGTCATCATGATTGATTGATTGATTGATTGATTGATTGATTGATTGATTGATTGATTGATTGATTGATTGATTGATTGATTGATTGATTGATTGATTGATTGATTGATTGATTGATTGATTGATTGATTGATTTTCCGCAGACGGCATTTGCTGGAGCTCCAACACAGTTCTGGCATCGACGACCTGGGCTCGATCAAGTGGGACATGGCGCTCTGCCTGCTGGCTGTCTACCTCATCTGTTACTTCAGCCTTTGGAAAGGAATCTCCACCTCGGGAAAGGTGCGGACTCTCGATCCATATTAAGGGCTTTTTGCTCCACCAAAGCAGGGCTTGGTTGTGGTGAACAAGAGGACAACGCCTGTTTTCCTCCAGTGTGCTTTTGGTGTCGCGCGACAAAAACAGGAAGAAGCACAGGCAGAATTCCTTTTCGATCATTGTATTTCATCGAGAAGCATTACCTAGCTCGGCAGAATTACTCGCTATAGTCTCATAGCCATTCGCAGATAAGGACTCTCAAGTCCTTACAAGAAATAAATCCTGTAGTGCGAGCATTGCGAGTGTGAGTAGGACGAGTGTGCTTCACATTACTGCTAAGGTTTGCTTCACCGCAATACTACCCATTGTGTTGTGGTGCACGCTTTACAAGCAAGTGGTTCATGGATGGATCACCGTTAGAGTCGAGATAGTCTTCTAGCCAGCCAGCCAGATACAGAAAAGTGTTTGAAATAGCCACAGAAGTATTCGCATTAATGTGTTGTAGATGAAGGAGGTCCACCGCTGTTGAATGTTTTGAGCGCAGATCTATCGCATGTATTCAAAGATAACGCCGTTTATAGTCGCATCGCAACGCTAAGAAGCGGCCCATTTCGGGTAGTTGGTATGCTGGCTTCATGCCACGCGGGGGTAATAACCCAAAGGGTGAGCATGCCAACTGGCGTAACGTTGAGGAAACGCGTCGCCTGACTAAATTTTAGAGCACTGCAATATTTCCAGATGCAGCGAAGCTGCCGCGTGTAGAGGTAAATGGCTACCCCTGTTTTTGGGCAGTCAGCGCCATCTCTTTATGCCCGAAGGAATTAACAGCCCCCAAAGGGACCAATTCCAGAATAGCGCAGAGGTTACGTACTCCATTGCGCAACCCCTCACTTGCTTCCGCTGAGAAGCTTTGGTGTTCGTAAACAGGCAATTGAAATAAAATGTGTCGCTTATGCTGGCTTCCTTTTATAAGACACGAGCGCCACGTTCCAATCTTTATGCTGCGTTTCGCTCCGAATCTGTTTTAAACATCATTTAATGTCTCGGTGTTTATAATATAACTATTTCTCCACAAGTTCACTCACCCGAACTGTACGGGTCAAAGCTTTTCACTACTTCAATCGAATAGTCGAACCTAAAACCACTTCCGCTAGTTAAAAAACTGCTAAAAAAGCGTCAACAGAAAATAGCGAGTGCTACCCACAAGGCGCGAAGTTACCTTCACACTTACCTTTAGTATACTACAGTGCTGATAAAAAAATTAAAGCCGTTCCACTCAATGTAAAAGCTGTCGGAAATGCAGAGCAGTTATTCGCCATAATGGGCTGCAGCACCTTTATCCGCTCACTGCTGCCACCCACTGCATTTCAAATTTCCCGCCTTCGCAGAGCGCACGCATTCCCTGCCTGAAACTGCGCCAGCGGGAGTCTGTTCTTTTGTGCTTGCTTTAATTTCTTATGCTCGAGCTGTTTTGCGTTATTTCGAACGCGTTTTTTTTTTCTTGCGCGGCGGCTGGAGCCTTTTTGCGTCATTTCGAACGCACCATTCTTTTCTTGCATGGCTGGAGCCTTTCTGCGTCATTTCGAACGCGCCATTCTTATCTGGCGCGGCTGGAGCCTTTCTGCGGCATTTCCAACGCGCCATTTTTTTTTCTTGCGCGGCTGGAGCCTTTCTGCGGCATTTCCAACGCGCCATTTTTTTTTCTTGCGCGGCTGGAGCCTTTCTGCGGCATTTCAAACGCGCCATTTTTTTTTCTTGCGCGGCTGGAGCCTTTCTGCGGCATTTCTAACGCGCCATTTTCTTCTTGCGCGGCTGGAGCTTTTCTGCAACATTTCGAACGCACCATTCTTTTCTTGCACGGCTGGAGCTTTTCTGCAATGTTTCGAACGCACCATTCTTTTCTTGCACGGCTGGAGCCTTTCCGCGGCATTTCGAACGCGCCATTTTTTTTTCTTGCGTGGCTGGAGCCTATCTGCGGCATTTCGAATGCACCAGTCTTTTCTTGCGTGGCTGGAGCCTTTCTGCGTCGTTTCGAACCCGCCATTTTTTTATTGCGCGGTCGCCTTTTTCGCTTACTATCGTAGCAACCAACCCAATGAGCGTTCCTAACTAAATGAACGTGGGGACTGCCGGTTATATACACAGATTTTGCCTGAAATGTACCTGAAGTTTTCTTTGCGTCAAATAACGGGAAGATGTATGACAAGCGCCAGCGGTTCACGAGATTCGAACGTTTATGACTATTTAAACCGCGTGGTTCTTCGAAGCCTCAGCGTGACTCCCTGACGCCAGTACAGAAGGCTGTACTTGGGTCCCTTATCTCGATGGGCCGCCTGATTCCGGCAGTCGCATCGACCGTTAGCGAGCTAAGATGACAAGGCGAGCCCATAAAGTGCTCTGCACTGAATCGGTGCTATCAAAGCTTTGATAGGCGTCTCGTTTCTGTCCTGCCGTCAACACCAGAAAGCGGTATCCTGCAACTGTCTCCATGCAGCATATCCGTCATATATAACATGTTCTGCTTTTATTGAGTCATTCGTACGCAGCAAACTTTTCGGTGCCACATTTTGGAAGGAAACCGCCAAACAACCAAACAATACACGTGTCAGCTGTGATACACCCGAGTCGCGTTTGCAGCCCCGAAATGTGACAAAGGATTGTAACTAGATGCAAGAAAGGGAAACAACATTTTGAGCGGGTGCTGTTCCCATTGAATGCCCAATTCAGGTGGCTACAACAATGCAAACTACATTTTATCCCGTAAAATATATCGCTGCCTTCATGGGACCCGAGCTTTAGCATACGTATTTTTTTGTTCTATGAGATATCGGAACAGGCCTTCTAGTTCCAAAAAAGTGAAAGTCGTTTCATAACGGTGACCGTGAGTGGTAGTGCCGAGAGCAGGAAGCACACGTTGGTTATTATTGCTCATCTTGCTTTCACTCTGCTTTAACAGCGAAGCTGCTTAGCAAATCATAACTTTGTTGTGTCCGGAGTTAAAAATACCAAGGAATTGCCGAGCGCGCGCATGTGAGGGCGTGCCTCGCGGCGACCGCCCAGCGTCCCCGGCACACGTTTGTCAAGCCAAACATGCTCACTTAGATTGGCCAAAAATGGCCAAAACAACAACAACAACAACAACAACAACAAAACCCTCCAGCTTTCGCCGTAATCGTGGCAACACTTTCTCGGAACGAGAAAGACACGTCGTAGCGTACGCCCGCTCCAAGGTGATGTCCAATGATTATCGCTTCCAAAATATGAAAGAAGCTCACAATTATAGCAAAAATGATGCGGCAGTGAAGAAGAAAGTCGGCATGGACTTAAACCTTCGTGATGGTCGTGAAAGTTGCGTACAGCTTCGTTACCTTCAAGTCTTAAGTGTAAGTGCGAGCTTCTTTCAATTTTTAAGTAATTAGTTTAGCCACCACTCTCCAGAGTCAACCGATGCCCGTTGAGCTTGGCGTCGTTTACGCTGTTGATGAGCCCGACGAGCATGACGCTCAGCACGGATAGCGACAGTACAACTTGGCCCGTCTCCGAAACTATTGAGAGAAGATAAAGGCGATAGAGGCGATCCCTGCAAAAACACGACAAGATAAAGTCGCTCAAGCCGGAACCCGGCTGTATATATGCTCCAACTTCATTTTCACACTGTCATCCTCTGTGCATCCTGTGCAGCTACCGTTCTCTCCACTGACACATTGAACAGCCGCTGTGCTTAGCATAGTATGGTCACTGATCCAGCCGCTTTATGTAGTTCCGAAGCAGTCGCAGTGCTGGGTAGAAGGGCAACGTCGGAGTGAAGCACGCCAACAGAGGACGCGCTTGGAACGTTCCCCCCTGCAGCGCCAGCCACCACCAAAACCCCCGAGCTTAGCCTAGCGACGCTTTTCATTTTCCACCCTGCGTGACATTCTCTCCCGGTGTGACACCCTGGCTGAGAGCTTCACAGTTGGACAGAACATCACTGCTTAGCAATGCTATTAGTCGCGAGCGTTCATCCGCTCTGTAACCATGACAGACAGACTTCACACGGGACAGACGGGAGATTACAAAATGGGGCACCTAGTGCTCTCGTGCTAAAAGCAAGCTCTCTGGATTACTCCGCTTCTGATTGAAAGTTACGTCTCTTTATCTGATGTGAGCGTTAATTAGACGCAATACGCAGTATACTAAAATAAGCACAGCTTCAAAGAACTCTAAATATGGTGCAATCTACTGCCTAGCGCATAGCCTTAGCACTAGGCATCTTGCTTAACCCTTTCTTTTATGCACAGTAAGTCCTGGGTTTATCGCTACAGGAAGTGGCAGAAAAAAAGAGCATTTGAAGCGGCTAGAGGAGCAGCCAGAGTGGAAACTGTTATGCAATCCGACATTGTGAAAGAAGACGGCCGACAGGAAACTTAGCAGACCATCGAATGGACGCCGCCGGCGCCACCACTGCCCGCATGGCGACCTCTCCGGTGGTCGATGCAGTCCCCGCTTGACCGCTAGGGGGTGCAGGTGACAGTGCACTTCCGGTTAAAAGCTAATTGGCTGGTGGTCCCACCGGAAGTGCGGGCCGGAGGGCCGACGGACGGCGAGGCGTGGAGAGGGAAACGAGGCGGGGGAGAGGTCAAATCCAATATGGCCACCGGTGAGTGGCTTTCCGTGTCGTCGGTCTTCTTGCATCCATCTAGTGCTGACGCGGATGAAGAAAAAAGAAAGGAAACGCGCATCCAAAATATAAAAACTGAAAGGCGACCTGTTGCAGCGGGGTGGGGGAAAAAAACGCGCATAACGTAAGTAGCAGAACGAAGTTGTCGATCATGGCCGTAGGAAGGAAGAAAAAAGAGAGGAAAGGAAACGGTCTCAAAATATGAAAACGGGGATGACCATTACGGCCTCGCCGCTTACTCTCAACGCTCCTTCTCCGCGCAATAGAACAGAGGGGCGACACGCTTCACGGGCCTCTATGATGCCGCCGCGATCCCAGTGCGGTACCTTGGGCAGTGCGCTGGCCAGGGCTTCCACTTCGCTTTTGTCGCCAGAAACTTTGTTCTGGACGTGTGTTTATTAGGTCCCTCTTTGATACACGAGCGGGCGCTGAAGCGATTCAGCCGCCCGTCTAAAGGGCCGTCTATAGGAAACCACTTAGTTACTTTATGGCGAAGCCGCATTATGCGCCACTACGCCGCTGGGCAAGTGCCAGCCCCGCTGGAAGTGCTGCCTGGAAAGACGCCCTACTTTGCGACCTGTTGCTTCACTGCACTGCAGCAATGCTCTGAGGCAAAGGGGTTTGCTCGGGTGCTTTTTGATTTCTCGCTGTGCCCTTCCCGTCTCCCTCGACTCATCTTTCTTTTTCTTTCGTCACTTGCACTATACGTCACATTACCGCGATAGCTATCCAAAGGCATGTTTTAATTTGCTCGCTCTCGAAATAGTAATCGAATGAAAAGGCATCGCTTATTCGTTTGAAGTATCCTTCGTTGTAATTCAGTGACATCACCATAGAATGCAAAGTGACCTACTGGCAATTTTATGGCATGAGCGCTGCTTCGAAGAAGCTACTTTGTATATGGCTGCTACAAACTTCGGGCAACAAGTCGGACGTTACGTCGTCGATATTTGACGCCTACGCGCATTACCTGCCGCAATTAAAGGAAGTTCCACGCCAGGTTGGTTTCTTTAATCAAGTAACCCGACAGGTATTTGCCGCGAGATCGACATGTAGGTGGCGGCAGCGTCGCGCTGCTAGTGTGGATGCTCCGCTCAGCGGCCCGGGAGAATGCACACTGTGGGCGCGCTTCGTGCCTTTCTCGCGCCGTATGTGCGCACAAAAGGCGCTCAGTGTTTTGAACTGCACAATGTAGTTCCGGTAGCGCCATGTGAAATGATTGCACGGGTGTCGTGACATTACTGGGTTGAAACGAACGTGCGTGTAACATTTTCTTGAAAGGGTTAGCTTTGTGATTTCCGTAGTCGTTGATTCTGCAGAACGGTAAGCAGTGGGGAGTGCGCCGAGAAATAACGAGAAGTCACAAGAGACGTTCGAGGTCCCCATCATCCCGGAGAACACGTGGTCAGTCGCACCAATAATTCTTGACGTGCGAAGTGATGGGTGGGAAGGGTGACAGCTAATAAAAATCGAGCCTCGGACATCTCCCGTGAAGGCCGGTAACCACCGCGGGTTTGTCGGGTTAGGTGAAAACCAATGGTGTCGCGGCTGTAGTCTTAACCAGAAATGTCAGCCCCTGGACTTTTCGCCCCTGCGCTTCCTTCAATTGAAGGAAGCGCAGGGGCGAAAAGCCCTTTTTTTGTTTCTGTTGCTGTCGGGTGGAATAAACGGTGATCGTAGCAACGCCCATGTCTTGGCATTTGACTGGCTTAATGCACGCGTTGCCCACACCGTCAGCAAGAATGAGCTCGGCCTTTCTGTCGGCTGGCAGCGACAGAGCCGGTCGCGAGGCGTAGCCGGGCGAGAATCCGCGACGCGAGAAGGCCAGTGCCATAGGGTGTTGTAAGAAACCCAGCGTCGCGTACGGCCAGGTCACAGCAGTAGCAGCAGCAGCTCCGAAAAGCCGGGAAGAGACCCGAATGATGCTTCGCTTTAGACTACGACACCAGACGCACGCCGCGCCTCAGATCAAAGTAACACAGAAAGAAAAGATTCTGGCGCCTCTGTTGCTAGGCAACCCCAAGGCGTGTGCATAGCCACGTGGAGGAGGAAGGGTTCGCATCTGTCGTGGCGGCGGTAGCAGCGGCCGCCCGTCCTCAAACGGTCTGACCTCTGGCTAAAACGGTTTAGTGACGGTGGCGGCGTTGGAAACTGGAGCTAAAACTGGCTTTAGCGCCACAGCGCTACATGTGCCTTTGCGCATTGCTCGCTCTAAAACACGGGGAATAGTACAATCCCACGGTCGCAGCCCCGGATAGCGCCATGTGAGGTAGTACATGCAGAAACATTACTGGACAACATTTCGCCCTCGCGATTGTAAGGCTTTCTCATCCCCACATGCGGGAGGTCGGAAGTGTCCGTGCCGAATTTCTTCCGACCTTGTACAGATGCCGTGCGTGTTGTTGTTCACCGCGCGCAGGTGGTGTGGTTCACGGCGCTGTTCCCCTACTGCGTGCTGTTCATCCTGCTGATCCGAGGCACGACTCTTCCTGGCGCCGCCAAGGGCATCGCTTACTACCTCACGCCGGACTTCAGTGTGCTGTCAAATCCCAGGGTGAGCGGCTCACGAAGCACGCCTTGCACTTGTGACGTCTTACCGACGCAGATGTGTAACCAGCGCGGTACACTACCACCGTCCCCTGGCAATACCAAGCATAATGTTAATGTTTATTTTACAGTGGAGCGTAGACCGAAAAAAGCCGCTGCCCTCACTTTAGCGCACCCTCTCCCTTGGGACACCTGTTCGCTCCGGCGGTTCATATTTTGATACAATAAGGCAAATATTGTCCCTGAAAGAATCATTTTCTATCAATGCACTTGTGTTTAGAAGTGAAGCCGACTTTAAAAAGACCGGTGTAAGCTTTGTCTTTGTAAGCTGGCTTTTCCACATAGTGTGTTCGACGGTGAAGTTTACTCATAAGACAAAAAAAAAAAAAAAAGCCGCTAATGGCCACGAATGGGGCGGAAGGAGAAGGAGCCCACCGCAGACGATCGGGACGCGTTGCCCAGCGGACAATCGGGCCTGGGTGCGATGCCCGTCGGGACTCCGAATACCGCGAAGCGGAAAACCCGAGACGTCGGCGTGGCAACGATCCTATCGCACGACGGCATGGCGTGAGCGGGAGTTGGTGGCAAAGCAATTGTGGGCTATTCTTGGGCCACTATTTGGTTATTGTTGGTCCGCTATTGGGCCACTGTGGGAAACACGTTTCACATAGTGGAATGGCGCTGAATTCTTTCCCACAACTACATTACTGGATTGCCACTTCCCTTTCCTGTGTTTTATTCGTCATATATGCATACATATACATCGCTTCGAGCAGGGCAACTCAGCCGTTTGACATTCCGGCAGAACATATTTGCCGGCTAGGAACGGAGAACCTACTTGGCCCTTTTCCCCAGTCCACTTCGGGCAACAAATGAATTGTTGGCGTTACGTATTAGGCGACGCAATCACGCGTGCTTTGCCGACCAGCTAGCTGCGCAACTGATGTGGCAGGTTTTCTCGTCCGAGACACCGTTCTCTGGCACACGGTGCCTCAACAGTTGCTTAGTGAGCTCAGACAAAACTTCGTCTCCCAAGTCGTTGAAGATTGGCGGTGAGCGCACCACAGATGGCGCTGCGGAAAGCGTATGCGTGACGTCGGCTTGGGAATTCTCGCATCTCGCGGGAATTCTCGCATTACAAGTATCACTGAGGCTATAAAGATAGAAGAACAGATCAGGAAAAATCATTTCGACACTGCACGGTACCATTGCCGAATGTTTATACAGAGCGGTGGTCGCCATGGATTGTATTCTCGATTGATTGTAGGGTTTAACGCGCCGACGCAACGCAGGCGACGAGGCGCGCCGTAGTGGAGGGCTTCTGGGGATCTTTATCGTGCGCTGAAATCTCGTACACACGTGCGTTTTTTGCTTTTCGCCTCCATCAGAAAAGCGGCCTCCACGGCCGGGAATCGTGCTCATGGACTGTATTCCCGCTGGTTGTTGTCATTGCAGGTGTGGGTGGACGCGGCCACTCAGGTATTCTTCTCCCTGGGTCCCGGTTTCGGCGTGCTGCTCGCCTTCTCAAGTTACAACGAGTTCCACAACAATGTGTACAGGTCAGTTTTGTACGCCAGTTCTCTCCCGGGTCGCTGTGCACATTCGCGTCAACTCGAGCGAGCTTTCTCGCTCCCGTGCTAGCTCAGTCGCCCATCTACTCACGCAGGCGTCCAACCGCACATTACGCACACTAAAATGCGCAGAACTTGTCTCGGTAGAAAACAAAGACACGCTTATCCACCCTTTTGCTTATTTGTCCCTCAAGGTTTGCCACCGGCTCTATACTTTAGTCGAAGTGTCACCTTTTTTTTTTTTTTTTTTAACAGTAATGATTATTCACGATTAACGGCTGGAGCCATGTATAAGAACTGCCCAAATAAATACTCTCCATGCGCTTTCTTCTTGGCGGTTTAATAGTATGTTCTTCCTGTCTACTTATAAGTCTATTATCTTTCTGCCCAAATCTTTAGGGGCGAAGCCCCTTAGGGGCAGGGGCTGTTGGCGTCTCCTGAAGTCGTCGTCGTCGTAATCGTCATTCGTCTCATGTAGTCTCGGTACTAAAACACCGGGAAACTCGTTTACGCCTCGCGCTAGTACGTAACGCGTATTAAAAAAAAGACTCTGGGGCACTCGTTTACGCCTCGCGCTGGGGAGCTTCATGCTTCGAAAACAAGAGGCTTTTACAGCAAAGCTGTATACCTCTAGCACCAACGGTTTAATCTCCGTTGGCAAAAATGCCAAAGTGCCAAAAATACACTTATACACTGCATGCTTCGCCCCTCACCAGGTTTCACTTTAGTGGAGACGGCCCGGGATTTTTCCTCCTTATCTCGACCTTCAACTCACAATTTTCAGTGTAGCTAGAAGTGATTACAGATGCGCACAAACCACTCTGCGTTTTTAGAAGTTTCTCCATCTCCCTCCTCTCTCTCCCTCCCTCCCCCTCTCTCTCTCTCTCTCTCTCTCTAACTCGCTCTCTCCATGTCAGGGGTTTCCTGACTATTTAACTCAGCCATTTACTTCTTATCACTCACACCAGTCTCACTCCCGCTCTCACTCTGACGCGATGGACGCAGGGACGCGCTCCTGACGAGTGCGGTGAACAGCGCCACGAGCTTCCTGGCGGGGTTCGTCATCTTCAGTGTCCTGGGCTACATGTCGCACCGGGCGGACATCCCCATCGAGAAAGTGGCCACCGAAGGCGAGACCTATGGCTTCCTCTCTCCGTACTGCCCTGCACCTTCCCATGTATCCCTTAAACGCTGCGTGCACCACTTTTGTCCTTCTGGAAGAGTTCTGTCTGGCTGAACAGTTTTGCGCCCTTTTGCATGGCCATTAAGTTCACCTTCGCTTTTGGTGCCGGGTACTGTGCTCGTGTACTCAGTGGCTGGCAGATACGTTGTCCGCATCAGTATGCGCTCACGCCCGCTGTTAGATGGATATGCACGAGCGCGTAAGACTGAACCCGAGGAGCCTACAAAGGGGCACAACATATCAGCAGGACAACCAGAGTAGGGGCCCAAAAATAACTGAAAACAAGCATGAAAAGCTTGTTGAGGCATCACCGAACGAAATTTCAGTTGTCCACAAAGCGGGGAAGGAAACGTGCTTGACGTCATTGACTGGGGAAGAAGCTCTTCCTTTAGATCCTGTGCTTTTAGGGATAACGAGTGTGCTTTTAGAGATACCCCCTCTCTGGAAATGCCTCCTTAGTCGGGGAACACCAGGCGGCCAATCGTATTCATACCTGCTTTCAGAAACAGATATCTGACCAGGACGAGTTGAAACAGACTACGCAACGCGCATTCCTTAAGAGTGCAGTAGCGTAGCGTTCTTGCAAAACAAAAGCTAAAATAATCGCAAATGCAGATATAAGGCAAATGACAGAAACACTTGGCCCCGAAGCAAGGGTTAACCCAAGCGTCAACGTCTCGAAAGCTACGCCAGGATGCCGAGGCCGAGAAACCTGCGGGGGTTCGCCAAGTCGCGCTTCACGTATAAAAATCAAACTTATCGTGCTTGGCACGGCTGCAGTGACTTAGTGCCCTGCAGGGGGCGGCGTCCAACGGAGCGCGGGAACGCAGGTCCCGGCCTGGTGTTCATCGTGTACCCGGAGGCCATCGCGGCCATGCCGGGCTCCACTTTCTGGGCCATCATCTTCTTCCTCATGCTGCTTACGCTCGGCCTCGACAGCTCGGTGAGCACTGGCACTATAGGTTGCATTCGCTGGCGAGACACGCATGCAGGCAACCATGTGAGTGCGCCGTAACTGGTTACGCCGGGCTCCGCGGGATGGCGGTAGTTGTCCGTGCTAAGCACATGATTTGTGTCGGACATTCCAAACTCTACCCCACCGGACGCAAAGTAATGCCTCGAGACCAATGTGAGTGGTGTCAACATCTCTGTTGACACCGCCGTTGAGGATCGGGTTGAAAAGAAGCAGGCGATGCACGCTGGTGTTTTTTTGTGTGTTTTTTTTGTGTGGCGTATGGTCGCAGTGGCACAACACAAACAGCGCCACATCTGTGGCGTTTCGGTCATGTCCGTGCCGTTTCCAGTGTTGCCAAGCGAAGAAATTGACAGCTAAACTTTTCAGCGAATATCATCTACACACGGAACCCGCCCAACCGAAACAGGTCTGAGGTGGCTCACGCGGGACGTGTGGAGGGGATGTCCGCACCGAGGGGGAGGGGAGTGTGGGGGTGGGGGATTAATAGGTGACCGATTCGAACCTTTATTGGAAGAGCTGGGAGGCCCGGAGGCCGCATATGGGGTATGGTAAGTGAAGGGATGGGTGAGTAGTAAAGGTCTTCGTCACACAACTGAATGCCTCTTTGAGCACTCATTCTGCGTCCATGATGCTAACTTCTCGCGATGGGTAGTCACCCCCGGACTACACTAATCTCGCAAGGCCACTTCGTCCGATGTCGTGATTTGGAGGGTGTAGAGTGTCCGTGTATGGAGGGACGTGACGGAACAAGTCCTGTCTTTGGAGCAGGAAAGGTGAAGAAAGTTTTCGCAGTAAGTCTATATTAGATTTAAGGGCCACTTACGAACGGTCGGCCCGGTTTAAGATTTACGCGGAGAGAGACTGAAAGCTTGTTACCGGGTCTTGTTATCGTTCGTACTGCAGTGTGAATAGAGTGGAATTAGAGGAACGCACTTACTCCTTTCTTAAGCAAACGTATACTTGAGTGCGTAAGTCTAGGCGGGATTGCTTGTTGGCAAAGAAATTTTTGATTGTCTAAAATCCGTGAACTTGATTTTGATAGGCGATGTGTATTGGGAGTTAAGAAACCTTTCACACCGAAATCTTGGATGCCTTGTTACGTGACCGTTGTCATTCTTGGTGATTTACAGCGAACGGTTTAAAAAGGTGCCACTCGGGCGGAGCAACAGCTTTCACACCTTGCAAGGCTAGGTGCGCCTGTGACACACAACTCCCTAAAGATAAAGCTGTGATAGTGCAAGACGGGCCTTGTGCGGCTTTTGGTGACTGGCTGCGAATAGCTTTAAAAGGAGCCACTCGGGTGGAGCAATTTTCTGCACACCTCGCAAGGCTAGGTTCCCACGTTTGCTAACAGCGCACTCACTCACTCAGCCATTTTTCGAAGGTGCCGGTCTTGCAGCCTCGAAACGCGCAGCGTGTCATCATTTTGTGTGGGGGATGTGTCGCAGTTCGGAGGCTCGGAGGCGATCATCACGGGATTCAGCGACGAGTACCCCTTCGTGAAGAGAAATCGAGAGCTCTTCGTGGCTGGTCTCTTCACCCTCTACTTCATCATCGGGCTGGCCAGCTGCACCCAGGTACTGAAAGAAAGCGGACGAAGAGACGAGAGATGCAGAAGCTTTGAAAAAGAGAGAGAACAAACTTTATTTATCCCCATCCGCCGTGATCTGGGTCACAAAACCAGTGAGGGATGTCCTCCGTCCCGGCTCACTGGTTATAGCCGGCCGTCCGTGCCCCATTCACCAGCCCAAGCTGGGAACAGGGGTCGGAGCTGGTCAGCGTCGCCGCCCACCGTGAAGGGGCAGCGTTGGGATCGAGAGGGGGGCCTGGGGTGTTCGGGCGTGTCCACATTGTGCAGTAAGTGTTTAGGATCTGGGTCAGAAGATGCATTGAGGTGGGTATTGGGAGGGGAAAAAAGCTGCCAGACATTTACGATCATTATTCCATCGGAAGTTCAAAAGAATGGTCAGATCCGACCACAGAAGAAAAAGGAAAGTCCGAACCTAAAAGAAAAATGATTGATTGGTTAAAAAATTCGCACAAGTGAGCTATTGATTGATTGATTGATCGATCTATTGATTGATTGATTGATTGATTGATTGATTGATTGATTGATTGATTGATTGATTGATTGATTGATTGATTGATTGATTGATTGATTGATTGATTGATTGATTGATTGATTGATTGATTGATTCGCAGGGTGGAGTGTACGTGGTGAACTTGCTCGATCGCTACGCCGCCAGCTACTCCATCCTCATCGCCGTCTTCTTTGAAGCTGTGGCTGTCTCCTGGATCTACGGTAAGCACTGCATCCTGTCTACTGTCACTAGACGCGGCACGACCGCGCTTGCGTTCCTAGATGGGAGTTGGCTCAAGTCAGGACTGCTGGTTAGTTAAGAACCCGGTTCAGTGAACGCGTAACGCCAAACGGAAGCTATCCGTTCTTGTCGTCGAGCTACACCTCCGATCTGCCGAATCTGGGGCTATACTGCTCTACGCTAAACAAAGAGGATCAGTGTGTTCTTACGACGATGACGCCTAGCTTTCTGGCGGATCATAATGTGGTGGCTTCCCTATTCTGATCCTTCCTTAAAAAGAGAAAAACTAAAATGACTTTTCCCATTGCTCCCGCAACTAGCTAATGGCATACAGGCGAGTCAAGAATGACCACGGCGTTGGCACTTCAACAACAGCGGACTCTGGTTTAGAAGCATCCGGGTGTCCTAACAACAAGGCCTTGCTCGCTGCTCGTACTCCTGCGTTTTCTTACGTGTCAGGGAGTAAATAACATCCCCTTCTATTCCCTCCGAAGTAACATGGTTCCCATGAGCAGGCTGATATGTCCCATCATGCGAAGTATAATGTAACCTTCATGTCTCCGTCCGTGAGGCTATAGATGAACCCAAATCATTCCTTCACGTGACACCCTAAAATTGCGCAAGAAGTCATGTCAAGGCCACCGCAAACGCGCTGCAAGGTCACTGGCTTGAAAATTTTTCCGCACTGGCAAAGAGAGGGGTAAACGAGAGAGCACAGTTTAGAATGACGTCACTCTCGGAAGCGACGTAACCAGAAGTTATGACACACTACAACACAGTGAAGCAGCTTCGGCTGCCGGAATAGTGGATCCTGCATGTGTGGATTAGCTAGGTCATTCGGAAGCGACCAGAGCGACAATATATTCACACTGCGTAAATATCTATGGCGTGAAGGCTCGTAGACAGCCGAGCCCGGAAAACCTTTGACAACTTTTGTGTCTTTATTTAAATGCGACAGCAGTCTTAGACGGCTCCCCCTGAAATCTGTCCTTCTTTCCGTTCGTAACGCTTAAAAGCATGCGCTCGTTAAGTGTGCATGAGTCAAATAGAGTATTCAATAAACCAACCTTCATTAAAGCGAAGCTTTAGCGTCCTCACTGATGCCGTCGTGCGCCAATACGCACTGCAGGAAAGCCACATTTCTCTGGCGATGGTCGAGAATGATCGCTGGGTGAAGGGAAGGAGAAAAGCGCTCCCCGCGGCCGGATTCGAACCTGGGTTCCTCGCGTTATGGAGCCGGCGTTTATCCAAACTGCTCCATGTCAACATGGTCGATGCGAACGCCAAGCAGCAGGTACCGATTGGCGCCGTACAGCGCAAACACGAACGTTAGGCCTAGGGAGTGTACACCAGAGAGTTGCTGCGGGTATTCTAGAAAAGTGGTGCACCTCCAATGTGGGATTGGCCTACCAAATAGTCCATCACGAGGAAGCTTCGCGTTCAACCATCGTCGTCGTTAGACGGAGGAGTGCATGATCTTTTATTAGAAGGCCCTACGCTCTGCGGAGTAAGGCCTCCTAGGCAAACGTATACGTAGAGTTGAGCCCCCGAAAAGAATTCCTACACACTACCTGACAATTCCCGCTTTGGAATTTCCATATTTCTTTTCATACATTTCCTTTATTTGCTGGAAAATTGTTCAGCTGCACCTCATCTATTCTTGCTTAGGTAACACCACGTCCGCACCTTGTGTCCACGGCTTTGGCTTGTGACAATCAAGTGAAGTTCAAGTAAACGTTCGATAATAATTTCAATTACCTACAGTTTTAAACCGTATAGTAACGTTAGCAAACATTGACGTATCCTCTATACCAGTAAAAGAACTCCGCCTAATGTTTGTATAATGATGTGTTGTGGAAACTTGTACTTGTATCATATTTTTTGTGTTCAAATGACAATGCAAAACCTCAATGTGTTTTTCTATGAGGGCTTGTGATGCTTAGCCGCATGCTTTGTACGCCGCCCCGTGCTCCAGGGGGTCAGGGCCTCTCAAGCTGTTTCCACACCTTTTACCTGTCCTCCTCGTAACATTTTATTGTTGCGGAATAAATTTCAATTTCAATTTCAATTTCAATACTTTGCTGATGGCGTGAGCCGAATTCAATACAAGAAATGGGCCTGCCAAAGCCGCAGTGGGCTTGACCGGCAGCGCCTGGCAGACAGCGACAGAGCCATCAGTAACAAGTAATTAGTTTGCAAACAACACTGAAGTACAAGTTCGAAAACATTACAGGATTCGGATCACGCATTAATGGGTCTATGAGCCTTTCTGAGACTACATTTCGTCTTAACGTCTTGTATGCATTGGGGAAGAGAATTAACCATTGCAGGGACGTAATAGTTACTGAGTCTTCTACCGTATCTCGTATTACAGCGGGGTGTAACATACGGATTCTTTGGTCTCAAGCGACGAGCAGCCACATAAGGAATTTATACTGGCTTAACCAAAAATGTGCCAAGGCAACAGTTTCTAACATCAGAGAATTGAAATCAGGTAATGACAAGGTTGAATGAATGAATGAATTTATTGTCAAGGAAAAGGAAAGGAAAGACCACCAGCAGGCGTATATTGTCACACCTAGGGGTGGACACCGGAACGCCTGCTGGTGTGAGAGTTGGCGCAGAGGATGACAGATTCATAGAGAGGAGAGACAGAGGATAGAGGTGACATATTTACAGAAGACAGGGGAGAGAGGGGCATTTTTACAAGTTAACACACACACGCACACACGCAAACACGCGCGCGCGCCCGCGCGCACGCACGCACGCACGCACGCACATACACACACGCACGCACGCACACACACGTACACGCACACCACGCACACGCACGCACAAAGTCTGGTCCAGGAAATAAAAAAGAAAAAATCAATAGTCAAAGGTTTTGTCAAAGGTTTTGAACAAATCAGATTTGGGGGGAGATTATGTACAACATTCTTCAAAATACCTCGAAGGACGGAACTGACACTGTTTACGAAATTTTGCCCGCCATGACCATATATAGATCTCTCATACCGGATTACACTGTAGCATAGGGCACGTACTACAAGCTTTCGGGCAGACAATCACGTAAAATTTTATTTTATGCTAAACAAAAGACAGTGCGTGAAGTTTGTGACAAAATAACCAGTTTTGACATGAGGTTTTGACATATGTGCGAAATGACGATTCCAGGATCAATCACAGTAAAAAACACCAAGGTATTTAATTGAACGAGCGTATTGCACAGGGCCACACGAACAGGGATTGCAGCGTGATGGATGTGTTAAAAAAGAGTGAATGACCAGTCCGTTTTCAGATTATCGGTAATGGTTCCAGTAGTAATAATATTGTTTAAAATGAGTAATAGCACTTCTTTTATTGCTTCAATATTTCTGTGCAGCTCTAATATTGAAATACCGTCAATTCCTAGAGACTTATTCGGTTTTAGACAGAAAAGGGGTGATTTAATTCATGTTCCGGAAGTATCGGAAGAAAGGTGGATTCTGAAATATTGTTTGCAAGGTGCAAATATCAGGATGAGATCGCGCTACACCAGACAGTTTTGAAAAAAAAAAGAGTTATAGTCATTAGCGGTGGTATGACCGTTTGAAGAAAAACGAGACATCAGTTCAACATGGCGATTGCCGTTTACATCAACACGTCTGAGATTGTTAACTGGGGACCACGTTTTCCTGATGTCAAAACAAGCATTGACTTTATTTCGAAGCTCTTTGAACCGAAGCCGCAAAGCAGTAAAATTAAGATTTCTCTTTATTGCACCCATAACAATTATCTTGCTTTTATTGCCGCAAGGATTTCTGCGGACATCCATTTTCGGTCGAAGTCACGTTGTTTGATTTTACAGACCAGAGTAGCTGCAAGCCGTAAATTATTGAACAACGTTACAAAGTTGTCATA
This sequence comes from Haemaphysalis longicornis, assembly GCA_013339765.2. Classification (NCBI taxonomy): domain Eukaryota; kingdom Metazoa; phylum Arthropoda; class Arachnida; order Ixodida; family Ixodidae; genus Haemaphysalis; species Haemaphysalis longicornis. Next base: position 330,130 of record JABSTR010000235.1, read on the forward strand.
GGTGTCACCTGGAGGAACGGTCATCAAAAAGTTATGCCAGTCGTGGTTCATTACTAATTTGTCAAAGGCTATGGGGTCAACAATTGAGATGTGTTTCAATTCGTTTGGAACGGCCGAGTCTGTAGTGTCGTCAATTAGAGAGCGAAAAAACCACGTAATGATCAGCAAGTTTCGTTGCAATAACTGCACATGTGACACTCAAGTTATGTACACGTATATTTATATGGTCTATGCAAGATATGACAAGATGACCCGCAAGGAATTCTTCACGCGTAGCTTCACAAATCGTGTCTTGCAAACCCTACGTGGAAATGGCGTCAAAATAATTACCAACTATCGCCGTTGAAGGGCATGAGTATCAATGTTGAAATCGCCAAGCAGGCATAGTAGGTCCACTGACGACATCGAGACCAAGGCGGAATCCAAAAAATTCCTGTGTCATAGGAATCGGTAAAACACGAAAGTGAAATGTGCAGCGAATTCTGCAGCTGAGCATGTTTGGCGGGTAGACGGCTGTCACGTGGGTGTGCTTGGCGAGCGACTTCCGCTTCGTCAAAGGTGTACTGGCGTCATTTCCGTGACGGGTATGACGTAAGTGAAATCTTGTCGTATCGCGGCATAGAACACTTTCGAGTTGAAATAAAAAACCGGAAAACGAACAACCCTAAGTGTAACGTACTCTTTAGTACTAGAGGTTGCTTTCCCGCAAGAAGACCCTATGTGCAGGGGTGCACCCTTTACAGGCCGCTTACTTTTTTGCACTGACGTCATTTCCGTGACGCATATGACGTCAGGGAAATCTTCGTGTATCCAGGAATAAAATACTTTCGTGTTAATAAACGACCGTTGCTACACGGCGGGCGATAAAGCTCAAGCAAAATTAGTGACAAGGAAGGTGCGCAAATCGGTCCTCACGCTTCGTTTTTTACGCCGCACCGTTTTGTGCGTTTCTGCCGGCCTGATGTCATATCTTTTTACAGGTTATGAGTAAAAAACATGCACCTCTCCGTCTAACGAAAACGATCGTTGAACGCTAAGCTTTCTCCTGACGTAACGTATTCTTTGGCTTTCATCCGAGCACCATGCACCCCTCTCTAAATCCAACCCGCTTCGGCCATGTTGAAATGGAGCAGCCGGCTTCATAACGCGAAAGACACAGGTTCGATTCTTTCTACGGTGAGCGTTTTTTTCTTCTTTCCCTTCAACCACGATCATCATCGTCAGAGAAAGTTGGCTATCTTCCAGGGCTTATGGGTGTTACAGTCGCTTCAGTGACAACACTGAAGCTTCGCTTTAATAAAAACAACTGCCTCGTCAGAGACCTCCCCATTTTAGCGTGTGTGTGGTTGATAAGGCTGTTGTTGTTGACAAGAGTAGTGTCAACAGCCTTCTGACTAGACGGGGGAGTTATTGTATTCGCTCTGATAACTGAACACATTCGTTATCGTTTCTTCTTGACCTACATTACGGGAACTCACTGTAAGTGCGCCGAGAGACACCGTATTGCGGCGAGCTTCTGTCGCGTTTTAGCAGTTTAACACATGGACGCCATACAAAGACAACAAAGTAATGAAAACTTGAAACTGCTTCCGCCGAAAAGCGGCTCGCGGAGTTTAACCGATACCGCCTAGATGCCAGCCTCTGCGGGGTGACGTTTCCTTGAGCTTTTTTCAACCTTGGTCACTCGCATCAGCATACTGGACTCTGAGTGGGGACCTTTCGAACATGCTTTATTTTTATCTAGCAGGTGTTTATCCAAGCCAAGCATGACCATATGAAAATAGAACTGCAGGAGTATAGTTTTGCTTCCTTTTTTGCGTGTGAGTGTTTCTTGCAGCGGTACATTTCTTTATGGCTCACATTTCGGTGTCGGTATATTGAGTTACATGGAGATTTTTCGTTGCTATTTTCCGCCGTGCAGGAATCCGGAGGTTCTCTGCGGACATCCAAGAGATGCTGGGGTTCCCCGTCGGAGCGTATTGGAAGTTCTGTTGGGCTGTAGTAGCACCGTTCTTCATTCTGGTGAGTCGGAAAGAAAAAGGAACGACAAAAGGTTCAAAACAAGTTTCTTCTAACCATGCGTACGCAGTGTTTGTTTTGGTAATTTACTGATATATGTTTAAACAAATTTGCTGTGGTTGAACGTGGTTAAACCAAGTTTGTCGAGTGATAGCTCCCTTTTTGCGCCGAGAGCCCGCAGTAAACGAGCGCACAATTGCACCGAAAACAAAACACAGAGGCTGCTCGGCGCAGGCGGCACTATATGCGTGAGCGCGCAGTGAACATGATTGAGGCCAGCGCCTCCTTGCATCATTTTCTAATGGCACGAGCCCTCTCTCTTTCCCTGTTTTTTTTTAAACATTGTCAATGCACATCTCAAAACAGTAACCAGCCTTACAGAGAGGGGTGAGGGAGGAATTCGTTATTGCGATAATAAGAATAAAGGGAGGTGCGGGAAATATCAGCGCTTTTCTAAACTTTTAAAGCTGACCAAATTTAGCTAACGGTTGCCTTCGAGTCACGAGTAAGAGCATACATTTTGAAGCTAATAACAACCAGTTTAGTAATTTAAGAGTAAGGGAATCATCATTGGGCGGTTGTATGCTCCCTCCTAGGGTCAAGGTTATTGTATGCGCCGCTTGAGGGTGGTACCGCCGCTACGATATATCCTCGCTACCACATAGATACCAAAGAAAGTGGAGGGCATTCCAGCCTCCCCGGTAGCCTATAGTTGGTATGGCATCAGACTGGTATTCTGAGGGTCGTAAGTTCGGGTTCCAGCTGGGAAGGATTTTTTTCTCCACTTTAATTCTTTCTTTCAAGCTCCAAAAATATCTGTTCGAGCAAGAAAAAATGAAGGGCCACTTTCCCTACGCCTTCTCGGCGTTCTTGACTGCCGGCCCGCCTTCGATACTATATATGTATAACAAGCACGAACGAACACACTCACGCGCCAGCTACACCGGCCACACCAGCTGCACAAACAAATCTACCCCAAATCTACCCCCTGCGGCACACCATGTGCCGATGCGCCTGTCTATACTCAGCTGACAGTCACGTGAACAAGCCGAACGGAAAAAAATCATGCGCTCCTCCGTCTAACAACGGCGATGGTTGAACGCGAAGCTTTCTCGGGATCCTAACTCTTTTTCTCCCCTACCCCGTCCCCGTTGTTTCAATAAACGTTCTCTCTCTCTCTCTCTCTCTCTCTCTCTCTCTCTCTCTCTCTCTCCTCTCTCTCTCTCTCTCTCTCTCTCTCCTCTCCTCTCTCTCTCTCTCTCTCTCTCTCTCTCTCTCTCTCTCGGTATCAGTGGATTTTTTGGTTGGCCAATCCACACTGCGAGTATGTTGTACTCTGGAGGTATACGCACCACTTTTCTACAACACCCGCAGCAACTCTCAGGGGTGCACTCCGCATACGCCTAACGTTTGGGTTTGGGGTGTACGGCGCGGATCGGCACCCGCTGCTTGGCGTTCGCTTCGATCATGTCGAAATGGAGTAGTCTGAATAGACGCCGGATTCATAACGCGAGGGACCCGGGTTCGAATCCGGCCGCGGGGAGCATTTTTCTCTTCACTTCACCCATGATCATTCGTCACCATCATCAGAGGAAAGTTGGCTTTATTGCAGGGCGTGTTGGCGTAACGGCATCAGTGAGGACACAAACGCTTCTCTTTAAACGAAAGGAACGAGTTTGCACTCCCGAAGGGCCACGATCATCTAACGTCGCTCGCAACCCCTCTCTAACCAGTCTGTATATCAATCCATCTCGTAGCAGTATCTAGCTTGACGACAGCTTTCGTTATTAATTATATCACTGTTATTGGGCAAATCCAGTCTTTTTGAAAATGATGAATATGAACCAAACGTATTTTATCTTGATTGGCTGTGGTGTTTAACGCGCCGAAGCTACCCCTGGGCTATGAGGCGCGCCGTAGTGGAGGGCTCCGGATTAATTCTGACCGGGATCTTTAACGTGCGCCGAAATCTCGACGCACGGGCGTTACCGCTTTTCGCCTCCATCGGAAAAGCAGCCACTGCTCCCGGGATCGAACCCACGTCCTTGGGCTCAGCAGCACAACGGCTTAGTCCACTGAGCCACCTCAGCGGATTGTATTTTGTCGTCGTGGCCCCTTCGAGCAGAAATTTTAATTTGTCCTCGGCATTCCGTGCCCGCTCGTCTCCAATTTCCTGGAGCGATCCTTGGACTTCAGACGGGGCCCCTGACTGCGGCAACTACCCCTGGCAGGCGTGCGAGGGGACCCCGGACAAAGACATCGCTCTATCAGATAGCGCACTGCGTCATTACAAACGATAGCGAAGTGCTTACTGTCGGTCTTTCTTTCCGCGAACGCACAAAGCGACGTGTGTTTACAATGCTGCGCTCAGCTGCTTTGTGGCACAGACAATGATCATGTGAGCCAACTTGGCGATTCCGAGAAGGGTCGACCAAAATCCACACGCTTCCGCAGCAAGCATCACGGGGAGCAGTTGCGTGAAGTGGTTGCGATCTTGTATTTGATCTTGTGCGCACTTCCCGAATGATTGTTCATGCTTCGGCTACACCACCGGATGCTACCAGAGCGTTGAAGAAAATATAGGGGGAGCACATTCCAGCTTCGACAATTCCCTTCATTCAGCCACTGACTATAGGCACAGCCGTCATACCTGTCTTAACGATGAGCGTATACCGAAGTATAATAATTGCAGCTAAATCGAAGGGTTACCAAGTGAAACCAAGCCGCAGCCATTTTTTTGTTGCCCCCCGAAATCGGCATTTCGTCGCTGTCATTTTAATTCTATCTTATTTTGACGGGTACTCGTCCCTGCAGTCGCGTAACACTCCATGGGGTCCATTCGTTTCACCTGCACCACGCGAACCAGTTCAGGCGGTGCAGCACTTCGCCATTCGTTTCAGTGGTGCAGCTCGCGGCACCTGAACCACGCCGTTCGATTCGCCGGTGGTGCCGACGGGTGCAGGACGAGTTCATGGCTTTGCCTGCACTCCCTGCGGAGGAGGTGCAGAAGCAGACGAAAAAGTGCTGCTCTGGTTCCGCCGATTATTCGGGATAATAACCGGTTCACAGCGCTGCACTGTGAACCAGTGCACAGTGCACCGCTGTGAACTGGTTCAAGAAGTGCAGGCTGAATCGAATGGACCCCATGTTGCAGCGCGTACATCGGGGTGACGGGACGCGTTGAGAATCCGGATGACGGGCGCGTCGGGCAAAGCAGGGCTGCGAGCGCAGAACCGTCGTAGCCCACGCCACCGCCGGCTCGAGCTCGGTTGAACGCCCCCCTCTCCGCACGTGGCTATCTCGTTCCCCGTTATTTTGTCGCTCTGAGTCCACAGATCGACGGCGAAAAGTTTTGCCGGCATACAACTATATTTATTACTGCTCACGCTATAATAACACACCATTTCAAGTACCGGGAGATTGGTTGAACCAGGTGCCACGTGCTTCAAAGCGACAATTTTCGTACAAACTCGGCCATAACTTATTCACTGAAAGGTACGATGTTCCTGGTTTCTTTGCACGCAAATTTTTTGTCACTGTGTGAAGCCGATGTGCAGGAAGGATAATTATGCATGGCATATCGGGTGACTTTCGAAAAATGTAACCACAATGACAAAAATACAGGCCGCTGCTACCAAGATTTGGAGGTTCGGAGCCGTCAAAAAACGTGTTTATTTCCACATTCGCTTTGTAGAACATATCAAATCAAGTTATTAGCCTATGGAGCAGTTGAACTTTTGAAGATGGTAGAGAACACAAGAAAAGAAAACTTTGAACAAGGTAAAAGCACGATTGTTGCCAACGTTTCAGCAAAGAGATTTGCTTCGCTGAGAAAGCAACTGAGAAAGCAAGTCTCTTTGCTGAAACGTTGGCAACAATCGTGCTTTTACCTTGTTCAAAGTTTTCTTTTCTTATATATATATAAGGGATTATTTGCGCTCTTTGCACTGCCGAGGGTACCGTAAAACACAATAAATGGGGATTTTGAATAAAGCAATTTCGTCCTAACTAGGGTTTCTAAGGTCAGCTGTTGGGAAAAAAAACTACTCCACACCAACATACGGCACACTGCAATCTTAGGGATTGGTTAATGCCGCAAAGGATGCTCGCCATGCTATATGAATTTTAAATCATTCGCTTTCGAATTTTCGTCACTCGACGGCATTTATACAGCCGCCATTTGTACTTGAGTTCATGGTGTGGAGCACGTGACGTACTTAATACTATTAATATCGTTGCTATGCGTTCCGTACGTAATAATATTATCTCGAGATTCGCTTGGGGCGTCCGAGACGGGATTCTGCCGCCGGGATGTGTGCCCAGCTAGCCCTTTTGAGCTTCATAAAAAACTCTAACCGATTCCCACTCTGATTGGATTCCTTTACGCTGGCAACTTACGTGATTGGTTTGAGGTCTTCCCAATTCTTATTATTATTTTTTTATTTTGGATTTTACTTTCAAAAAGTATTGTCACCCTCTCTAAATTTCCTGTTTACAGGAGCCCGTAACTAAATAAGATATTTTTTCATACCCCTGATGTTTGGCCGATCCCCTGTTTGGGTGTGTGTCAAGGATCATCATCATCATCATCGCTTTGCCCCTTGCTCGGACGAAGACAAAGATGACTGCCCTGGCCACGGACGAAGACTGCCATGGCCACTTGTACAAAATTCGCATCGCCTTGCAGATACATCTCCCATTCCTTACCTGCGATGGTTAATGCCACCTTAAACTGCCGCCACGTAACAACGTTAAGATGGAACATAATCTTTCCCCTTTCTTTTTTCACTGCAAGCGCGGCTTGTTTTAGCTAAACTAATGCGCAAGCAAAGCTCGAAGCCAAATGAATGAGCGGGAAGGAAACGATGCGTAACCCATTGTCGGTGTTACTGGCGGGCATGTGGTTGACGGCACTTAGCGCACAAAGAACTCTGCGCGGGGTTGTTTGACCCATATATGATAAGGTATAACGTGGCGAACACGTTAGACAACAGCCTGTGGGACAAAGGAGCATATAGACAACAGCCTGTGGAACATGGGAACATATAGACAACAGCCTGTGGAGCATACTATCACCCAACACTGTTGGCTAAACGCTTAGTACGTCACTGACAGTAGCCGTTGCAACGGAGCCTTTGTCTCTCGCCCTGCACAGATCATCATCGCCAGCGGCCTGGTGAACTGCGAGCGGCTGTCGTATAACGAGTACGTGTACCCGTGGAGCGCCGACGCGGTGGGCATCTGCGTGGCCGCCTCGTCTGTGCTCTGCATACCCGCCTTCGCGCTCTGGAATTTCGCGCGACGCCGGGGAGCATCTCGCAGGTATGTTTGATCAATGTCGTTTCACTGTGCACATGTGCAGTAGCGGGTAAAACTTGGCGCTGGTTGACGCTGGTTTTATGGGCATTAAGAAAAGTTTCTCTAACGAGTGCAAATTAGTGAAGCTTGCGCCCACTTAATAACGTTCTGATGCGTCGCTTGAAAATTTCAATCTCACCGCCTTTCTCCTTCGACTTTCAACTCCCTCGGTTGCGGCGACGAAAGAACTTACCAGGGCATCCGAGTCTTTTTCTCCATCAGGCAAGCCATCCTCAAGGTCTAGGCTACGGTACAGACCCGTTCCCTTTAGGTGGCCGCGGCACACGTCAAGGAGCAGTGCTATCACCCCTGCTGTTAAACCTGTCATCCACTGGGTCCGTCCCCCCAACGAGTGAAATAGCCTTGTGTGTTTCCGCGATCAACATTCACTTGCAAGGCCACACCCTCACACCCTCCCCACACATCAAGGTCCTCCACATGACATTGCAAGCAGGCCGCATAACCTCCACCGTAATCAACGAGCACACCAGAAAGTATACACTCCGTATGATCAAACGTATCTCGACCAAAACGCGAGGCATGGGGAAGGCGGGCACGTTTCGAATAGCCGAGGCCTCAATAATTTCCCGCGCCACCCACTCCATGCTGCGCGCTTTTCTATGCGCGACAGAACTGAAGAAATGGATACCATGGGAGCAAGCCGTCTAACTTCTAGCGACCACCTCCATAGTGAGACTCCTCAAACTAAGAATCCTCAACACCACAGAGGAGTTAGTCCAAACCCACCTCTCAAGTGTGTAAGTGAGGTTTGGAGCCACATAAGGGGGCAGAGCTATCCTCTCCCGCCCAACGTTACTAGAATAAGCTTACTCTAGTAACGTTGCTCCCGCCTGGGTCTTTCGGTTCCACCCCACAAGAAACACGAGGGCAGCAATTGGCGCGATGGGAGGCCAGGCTCCGAGAAATTTCCGCGCAATACGGAAATGAATCAAGCGGGTGCTGCCACGTGTCCCATGGTACTCCAACCGTACCGTACCGTACCGTCCCATGGTACCGCGCTCCAACGAACTGCAAATGGGGAAAGAGGCCATTCCCTTCGCAATGACCCAACCACTGCTGCCGTCATCAACGCCGGCTGGCAGCTAACGTGCATGCACTTTCACTAGCAGATAGGTGCCCACAATAACTCTAACGATCATTTCCCAACGCCTCCAGAACCATACCATAAAGATCATCTCGGCCACCAGTCGTTTGCGTTCCGGACAACTAGACGACCCATCTCGTGGCTCAAAAGTCGTACTGCCGAGCCATAAGCGAGTCCGTAAGCATGCACCCGATGATCACGTACCAAGAAATCACGCAACACTATCGACGAACAAGACACAGCTAAGCACGCAACCAACACTTCCACGCCCTTCAACTCGAATCATGGCCCCTTCCTCTCGCAGTGTCGCTTCTGTAAGGCCTCAGAAACACTATTTCACCCTTCTACTGAACTTCAGCCCCAACCCCTATCTCGCCCACGAACTTTAGGAGAGAGCTTTTACCTGCTACAGCCTCTAAGGCCACCGCCAGATGACAGTTTACATGGCCAATGCTCATGACATCTTGTACTGAGGATGCCGCCTGGAAGGCCCCATTCTTCTCTTGATAAATGCGTTTATTACGTCGTTCACGTAATCAACATGACGTGTAAGGTGATCCTCGTTACCATTGATACGCGTCCATGCGACCTAGTTACGACATTGTGATGGTAGGTTAGATAAAAAGTTCAAATTTTCTGAGGTATATTTGGGTTGATTCGAACGCGCACAGCTGAGGTGTGAATATGGTTCATCGGTATACAGTAGACTCTCGTTAAGACGAACTCGAAGGGACCGTAAAAATTTGTTCACATTATCAGGTATTCGTTTTAAACGGAGGTTTTTTTGCATTGCGGGCGTTACGAGAGCAAAATTGTTCGTCTTAACTATGGAGTTCGTTTTCCCCAAGTTCGTCTTACACGGAGTCTACTGTACCTATAGAGCGGATGCGTTCTACTGCACATGCCGTGACCGCTCAGCAAAAACAAGGCAGACCTTGCGTGCCCATCGAACTGCTCACTAGCGTTAGCATTAAGTTCCTCCATTGTCACCTTTATCTAACGGCGGATCGCCTGCCGACGAACATTGCCTTCAAGAAGCGATCTCACTGACAGAGACCTCCTGGCACAGATTGGAACATAGCTCGAGTGTATCCCCTGCAGCGAGGCAAAATTTTATTGTTGGGTACAGCTAGCTCTTGCTTGATGTCGTCTTCGCAATCGTGCAGCTTCACAGGGATAAAGTGAGCAATTCGTGAGAACAGAGGCTTAACAGTGGCTTTGAAACGAGACTGCATTGGAGCATCGCAACAGTCGCCAACTTATAACTGGGTGCTCTGAAGATATATTGTTAGAGTGCATGTCTTGCAGCTCATATGAAAGCCAGCGTTTTATATACTGGGATAACCGCAAGGAATTTCCAAATAAACTGGCGGAAATAATTTTAATTTTGCGCCAAAATTTCTGAAGCCTGAACGGTGGCGCCGTGCAGTGTCAAAACGTGACACTACCGTACGTGTCAAACAATTTCGTCGGTTTCAACGCGTGATTCAAAAAACCACAGAAAGAAACAGGAAAGGTTGCAAAATATTGATATCTTAAGCCAGGGGCAAGTTTTTTAAAAACCTCCTTTTATCGCCCGTGCAGTTAAAAGTATGCTGCCGCATGGTTCGCTGTCATGGTAGCCAGCATTCCTCTTGGCGGGCCACGTACTGCTTGTAGATCTGAAAATTCCGATTTCAAAAGTTCTAGGCTCTACCAGCAAAACCGTTTCGGGTTAAAATGTTTTAAGTGATGCCCTTTCATTTGGAATGGAGGAAATATACTCGACAAAAATCGGTTGTCTGTGCCTCTAAAACGCGCCCACAAACGCAAAGTATGAAGCATTATCCGTTTATACCCGAGAGAAGTGCATCAGGGCTAAGCGGCCTAACAGGATTATAAGTAAAATTTCTCATTCGTTGTCACACTCGCGAACCAAATATGCTCAGGGTGAACACACCAGTGATTCTCGCCTTCCCCCTCACCCCAGCGACTTCGACTGCTAACGACGCCGTGGCGAGACCAGGAGTGCGACTTCAAGAAGGACGCCAACGTGGCCTTGGCCCCGAGTCCGCCTCCGGCCAGCGTCTAGGAGCCCTGCCCTCGCCAACAGCGGCGCCGACGCGGCCCACCGCCATTTTCCGCTACCTGCTCCTCCCGCGGAACGTGGCCGAGAATTGCCAGCGTCTGCCTGGATGGAGCGTTCCGTGCTCCGTATACTCAACCCGACCGACAACAAGCTTCGACCACGTCGGCGGGTCGGCAATGTAACTGGCGAAACATATGTGCGGAGAAGGACGCGTTCCCGCGCGCGTTTTTCCCTCTCCAAAACCGGCCCTGCAGCCTTCGTGCGGTTTCCTGATCACTGCCGGGTCGGTTTCCGGAGAAAAAAAAAAACGCGTGCGGAAACGCGTGCGGAAACGCGTCCTCCTCCGCACATGTGTATTCATCCGCGTGCCTGTGCTCTCCCGGTCACACTTCACACATTCACACGGTCACACAGATTTAGCGGCCGTTGCCGCTGAGAGCTTCAGCTGGCTAGGTGGCTGCCGACTTCGTAAGGCTACTGGCTAATCGGTAATCAACGGATGCGTTCCAATTCGCGGACAGCTTGGTAGACAGCTTTAGAAGCAGCCTAACTAGACGTCTAAAGGAAGAAAATTGGAAACACCAACACCAAACGCAACACCAACGCAGACGACAGCCTCGTAGCAGACATGTTGAGAAACGCAAGCCGCAAGGCTTCGTAAATGATATTACCGTTATTATTACAAACATTACGTAATTTCAAAATTGAATAAAGTCATCTTCACCACTAGTAAATTATACTAAATATTTCAAGCAAGGAACAAGTGCTTTGGTTCCAATATTATACGCAAAAAGGTGACGCTGTCGCCACTTATTAGTTTAGACAGGAAAGTAGCCTGCATCGTTGCTGACTTTGATGCCGTCTCCTCGAAGCAGTCTTCGTTGACTGCTTCGTTCGAATTGGAACGGTGCTTAACATGGCGGGCTGTTCGTGAAGACGGCAACGAAGCCGTCTAAAGGGGAAATTGCAACGCACCCAATAAAACGGCGCGAGAAGGCAACAACACCGGGACAACGGCGTGTGTCTTCGGTATGTTCCCGCTGCACTTTTGCTCCGCTATGGGAGTTGGCGTTAGCTGACGAACTCACACGCAGTGAGCAAACGCTTGCTACGCAACGAATAAGAAGAGCTGGAGACGAAGCACTGTCCGAGTGCGATCTGAAAGATAATTAGCATCACTGCGCGAGGGCGCTGGCAGGACTGGAGAGCGGAACAGATAACTGTTCTACTTACTACAGGAGCTCCTTGAAAGGGGATAAGACTGCACCTTGCCGCAGTACATATATATGGCCGCTTTCGTTTGTATTTTTCCAAAGCTGTTATACTAAAAGACGGGCACATACTAGGCCAACGCAATCAGAGTTGGCTAATCTTTGACTGTTTGCAACTTCAGCAATGCAGCAGGAAAAAAAACAGGTTCTTCTTTTTTTTTTTTTTTGAATGGATACAAAAACGAAGGGGAGGGAGGGATTATCGAAAACAGTAAATGGGGACTCACGGGTACTCTTTGACCACAAGAGCTTCTAGATTTGGCGTAATGTTCGGCCATAAAGGAGCCCCCATGATTATTTGGCATCCTGGCTGCATTAACCTCGACGCGGAGTCGGCCGTCTGCACTCCGTATATGATTCACAACTCCGACAACTGTGTTCAAGTTATGTTACAATGGCGCTTAATTGATGGCAGCCAACGCGCCGACTGCTATTATCTTCGAGCAACCAGTTATTGTGCACGTGTACGATCGGTAGTAGCTGAAACGGCCGCAAAGCCTTCTAAGCCGGCTGTGCCTCGAAATGGAACATTAAGGGGCAGGTGCACTTATGACTTCGACGAATCTGGCTGTTTTGCTTTATATCGACGGTGTAGGTTATCTTCCGTGGCCAGTATTAAAGTGCTTGATAAAACCGGTTATCAAGCCTGCACACATGTATTGGAAACAAACGAAAATCTGTACATCAAGTTTCCAAAAATGCTGGGACTGAGGGTTTACCGAAATAGAATGCAAAAAAAAAAGTTTTCCTTCGGGGAGCAGAGCGGCATATAACAATGCCTAACAGTGAGGTGAAGACAGCTTCATTTTTGTTCCTTTGTTTTGTTTGAACTAATTAAATGAAAAACGCCTCAAAACTTACATCTCACCGCCTCCGCCCCACACACCATTTTTATAGCGGAAATCACTCAGCGATTCGGTAGTATACGTCTTACACACGAGGTCTCCAGTTCACTTACCCGCCACGAAGGCTGTGTTCCATGTAACGAAGTCCAGTCACGAGAACTGCACCGAGTGCGATATTTCTGCGCACGTTGTATAACTTCGAATGGTCAATATCAATCGGTGGCTCTCTTACAATCGCGCGCCCCGTAGCTCATGAGGCCTATTCGAAAATTAGTTTACACGACTTATCTATTGCAGTTGCTAGAGGACGGCAGGGCAGCTGGATTACCAGCCACCTATGTTAAAGGGGTACTGACACCAATTTTCGGCATTAATATTATTGCACAGTTCGCTTTCTTTGCTCAACAGAATACCCTGGCTGAAATATGAGCGGCCTGCGACGTGAAGAACATATTTTAATTGGACCTCATTTATCGCGCCGACGGAACAGCTCGCGGAGCGGCACTCAGCAAATGGACATCAGCGTGATATCATCCCGAGGTAGCCAAAAGAAGTGACGCAGCCAACGCTCGTCAAAAACTCGTGACGTCACTTCACGTGCGCAGCCCCGCGAGAGGCCACATGGGCGCCGGTGAATTCACAAACTGGTGCACGAAGCCAGAGCTGCAGGCATAACCGCTGCTCCGGAAGACACTGTTGGTAGAAATAAAGTTCAACACACGGGAAAGAAAGCGATGATATAGCCCGGAATCGCAATAGAAGTCGTCATCAGGACTGTTAATGAAAGCGGTCATCGAATCTCCGCCGCAGTGGTAGGACTAGCACATCCAGGCAGCTCAGCTGTTCAGAGAGAGAAGAGAGAGAAGTGATATGGTGGAAGAAAGGAAAGGAAAGTGCACTTGGGATATTATTGAGCTCAGTAGGGAGCTCACCTGCATACAACCCAGTGCGGTGGGGAGGGGAAGAGGGGATAAAAGGCTGCGTGGTCGAAACAACTCCGCCACCGTCCTCCACAGTGTTTTGACGTCCGCACAAAGCGGTGAGGTCATGTCGGGATTCTGTCATATTCACCTTTAGGACTGAAAGCGCGGGAAATTGAAACAAACAATTTTCAGGCCGTTCAATGTAACTAATTATCGCGCGCTCAAGTATTTAAAGTGCTGTTTGACGTTCGCCAGACCATTAAGCTTCGATAAAAGCTATAAAAATGGAACATAAAATTTTCGTGTCACTACTCCTTTAACATAAGAGCTGACCAAACGACTGGGACCTTCTGCGCATTCCCGTATACAGACGAGCTGAGGAGCGACCGGGATTGCACAGGCACGTCAGGTATGAAAGGCCGCAACTCAAAGCGTGTAATATGCAAACTTCAGCGTGCGTACAAGTGCCATGTATGCCTCCAGTGTTTCGTCCCTCTTGTACTTCGTGTCGCGATGCTTGTGGTGTCTTGGCAGCAACCGCTTATTTAAGAGATCCGCATCAGTCGCGTATTGTCGTGCCACATGAAACATTCCCAAACGTAGCTCGCGACGTTGACGGAAGCTGTTTTATCTGGGGGATAAAGTGGCAATACGCGACTACGCGCCACCTTATCTGCGACGTATCGTTTGTATATTCTGAGCGTATATCTGAGAGGCCGAAGGCGGATTGTACTATATATAAATAATAATCTACCCGCTGGATGGAGCGCGTATTTTCGGGCGTATGTATCAGCGCTGTAAACCGCAGCTGCGTGCATTGTTGTGTGTTTGTGATTGTTATACTATCGAATTCGGTTGTACACCAGCGCAGAGCGCCAAATGTTTTCGGCCTGCGCGAGGATAAGCGACGGTCTGTGCCCAGTCCGGGTCACCGACTGGAAGATTCATGCCCAAGGTTGAAATAGTTAAATCAGTCGGTTGTAAGCTAACTTCAACAGCAGTAAGAACAAAAAAGAAATCAATTCTGCTGGGCTCGTAACGCTGTAAAAAGGTATACTGAAGCTCATAGTGAATTGTCGAGCCTGACTGACCAACACCCGAGTCCTATCTGCCTGCTCGTAGTACCCTTCTTTCGACAGCCACAGATTCCCTCAAGCTACGCCCATGGTGTCGTTCTCTAACCTTCCCCGATGAGAGAGCAACATTGGCTGCCTGGTAACAGCCGGCGCTCGGCAGCGCCACCTATAGGGATGCCTGACCGACGGTTTGCGTAGGAAACTTAGCTTGTTTTATCTCTCGATTTCTTTCGTTCGCTGTTTTGCGCTTTGTGCAGGAACGCCTTGAGTTGAAACCCTCCAACACTGCTTGAGGAGGCCCTCTGGCCTTCCGCTTTTCTTTGAAGCTTTTCCGCTTCATAGTGTTAACGATAGCACTACCTAATATGAATTCGACGTAGGCATAATTTCTCCGTGACGTGAAATCGATTGTAGACGGGCGAAAAAAAAAAGTATCTCGACGCTTTCGTTTTATCGCAACGAACAAAGCCGACCAGTGTTTGCTCTTCGAAATTGCGCGACTCTCTCCTCAAGTGTCCCTCACTCCAAATGAGATTGCAGGGAGTGAAAGGCAATTGCAGCCTTTCGCGCAACGCTGCTGTGTAACGCAAACTTCTGTGGCGTTCCCGTTTTCAACGCCGGCGTACAAGTATAAACGGGTAAACACAAATGCCTCATGCCTCGCGCCTGCGTCGTCACTTCCCTTTTGTCCACGCACGAAGTTTTCCACCGCTTATACGTTTGTGTAACGAACACGCACGCGCGCATTAGACACAGCGTCATTTTCTCCGGCTGCTTTTACGAGCCTCTTACTTTTTCCCCTCGGAGTGTTTCTTGTTGCACACATATCGTATACATGCATACCTGTGTAGTGTTGGAAAGTACACCTTGTTGTTGTTATTCAGAATTGTTGATTGTTTTGTCTTCGAGCATAAATGTGACGTCTCGCCAATGTTTTGTGCAGAATGGTTGCAAATCATTGCTGTTCGCGCCACGTTTGAAACACGGCGCTTCGCCTAGAGAACGGAAAATGTGACGTGACCTGACAGGCTTGTCGTGCGTGGTATTGAGTTGGGCAACCTGACGCACTGCTCGCGTTTATTTGATACAACCTGGCCGTGAATGCTTTACGAATTTCGCCCACACGTACGGAAAGGCTTTCCGACCAATGCCAATATTTAATCCCATAAGGCCAATGCCAACATTTATCCTCTTTCACGGCCTCCCCTTCCTAAAGCTTTTCTACGTATAGTAGCAAACGTCTAGTCGTACATAGCATACATACTAGTCACTAATACATGGCCACACGCACATTATACGTGCTGCAATGGAAGTGCCCGTTCCTCAGTTGGCGCGTTTTGTTCAGGTCTAAACGTTAGCCCACGGGCTCATACAACCACGTTGAGGTTGATTGGACATAACTTGAGTCATCTTAGCCCTAATAGACTTCAATATAGCGTAAGTGCATTTAGAAACGTAAAGGCGTATTCACGAAAAGCGGGTTCCTTATATTAGAGCAGGTACGGTGTTATAAATTGCAACTGTATGCGTGTGTTCACGACGTTCTCAGCATTGAAATTTCTCGCTGACTTGCTTGTACGCGAAGTCCAGCTAAAGGCAACGTGTTTTAGCGATTAGGCCTAATTTAACGCGAATAAACCTTTCAGGCATACGCCATAAAGAGTAGAAGGTGGTGTTATGCATGTATACATGCATCACAAGCATTTGTATGTGTACATTTCTCGCGTAAACATACTTACTCCAGTAGCTTCGCTTCAGGTATACCAAAACCCATCACGAGCCATCGCCGTCTACGCGTAATTTATCCATGTCCCCTAGTCGGCATACAAGAGGAGGGCCCATGGCAACTTGCAAATTGTGCAGCTGTTGCAGAAATGAAAAGTCAGTGCTATCTTTTCCCAGAAGCGGGAGATAGTTGCGCAAAGCACGAGAGTGGTCTCCCCATCGTAATTAGGCCTCTTCCGGCTATCCCTGCAAGCTGTGGGTCTGCTGACAAGACCACTCCTCGTGCCACTTCACTGAGTGCACCGGCGTCCCCCACTTTCTTTAGCCTCGTTTCTTTCGCTTTTGCGCCTGTGGGGAAATTGTAGACAGTGAGATGTTCCATCCGAAACAATGGTCTTATCGATTTTCCCTCGCAGCCACCACTGGGCGACTCGTTGCTTGTCGTTATCCGGGAATCAGACAAAGGGCGACTGGTGTCATTATACATATCGCTGTTGTCGCAGGAAGCTATATTCTGTATGCAGTAGGTACGGCCCACTATCTCCGCATTCTTTCTCTCTCCTATTTCTTTTTTTCGATTCCTTTTCTTTCCGCGCTCTTTCATCTACGCCCGCACGCCAGAAGTGATTCGCCCAACAGTTCTCGACAGGGAGACGGCAGCCGCCACGATGCCACCGGAATCGTAGGTTTACCGCGTGCAAGGGACGCGACTGCGCATGCGCGAGCTCGCTGCTGACTGTTCTCATGCTGTGGCGGATGCCGGACGCCTCGCACAGGTGGGCTGCACGCGCTTTCCATTCCTGACTGATCGCGTCAAGCGTATTTCGGCTGCGGCGCTGTACATTTGCTACCGACTAGAGGGGGGGTGCACGAACTTCACGCGCGCTGGAGCTTTGTCCAGCGTCTGCTTATGTCTATAATCACTGGCGCTGACTTTCGGACATTGTTAGTCTTCAATTTTTCCCTGTGAGCGGAACTGGCGTAGGCCTGAAAGGGGACGTTTTTTTTCATTCATACTACACTAAATCTGAGCAAAGGATTCTTTTTGTTTTAGACTTTATGCTCTCTTTCCCAGCCCCGGAGACATTTCCGAAATGTTTGTGTGTTGACGTATGTTATGTTCAAGGCCTCTTTTGGAGTGTGTACGTGCCTGTGCGCGCGTTCCAAGGGCATCAACGCCTACCGCCCTGGTCCATGTTCTGCTGCTTTCTTTCGTTATTTATTTTGTTTCCCTGCGTGCCTTTCTCGGTCATCAGTTGAGACAGAACACATAACGATCAAAGTAATCTCGTCCCAGTACTACCCACCTGCGGTCGACTCTAGCGTGACCATCAGAGGGATATGAAATGAAGAAAAGATTTGTTGGTATAATTAAATTCAGAGTTTCACTGCGTCGATCGACTCTCTCTAGCTGTCTTATATATTAAATTCAGTGAGTTAGGAAACCTGGTCCTTCATAACACACACACATACGCACTCACGCAGTACGAACACTGTTTTTTTTTTTTTGCATCCACCAGGAAACAAAGGCTGCGGTTAAAATTGCTACTGTAATTAGGGGCGATAAAATATCCAAGATGTCTTGTGTCCTAATTTGGGATTTGACTAATTTCAAACACATGAATTTGTTTCTTTTTGAAGCTTCGATGTTTATTTATATTATAGTCTTGATTCCAAGCGAAAAAACAAAAGAGGCTAATTAACCTCTACTTTCATTCAAATGCGACGGAAATCACGCTGCAGCAGACACGTGCACGAACATTGGTTTTGTGCCAAGTTCAAACTACCAATTTCGCTTACACTTGATCATCAGCACTTTCCCCCTCTTTTAAAAGTGCACGGGTCATATTGAATTGGTAGCGGCGTGCGGTTAAATGTAGGCCAAACGAATGATACACCAAGTACTTCGAACCACTCTTACCACTGAGAATATCTAAATGTTTTTGCGCCGAACACATGGCTGAAATGTCGAGATCTGTCCTACGCCAGGACGCTGACAGACTTCAGTGCATGATTTATTTTAGTACTTGAAAGTTTAACGGTGGCTGCGTTATATACTGGTGATGTGCGTATCTATCACCGCTGTGCAAACATACAGTGTTTGTCAAAAGTTTCTAGGCCATGCCAAAAGTTATTAGGCCACAGAGGATTCCAATTTCAAGCTCCCTTCTCGAGTAAGACTGAAATGTTTTGTGCCGGAAATCTAGCGAAAGCGGCTTCAATTTTACTGTCATAAAATATTTAGGTCGAACGTCTTTTTCCCTGTATTCTTTGTGGTTGAGAAACCTGTGGCACGTCCTAGAACATTTTGCAAAGACTGTAGCGTACGTTTTGTTAAGGTAAATGTCGAATGTAATAGTGTCGGGTTCCGAGATGCGATGCCGCTATACGCATCAAAATTAATTTGTTTGATCACACAAAAGCGCACATTTTGCGCTTATAAGTAAGAAAGTGTGCGCTTATATGTAAAAAAAGGTGCCTTTTTTACTTATAAGTAAAAAATGTGTGCTTGGCGCCTGCCGTGACCAAGGTGGCCTTTGGTCACGGCAGTCACTAGGCGGTGTTCGGTGCACAATAAGCTACAGCACTTATAACACGCTTAACTGAAAAAGAGCGCTTAAACAAACCATTTCTTATAATTAGGCTTTTGTCCCATTGAAAGCGATGACCTAACTATACCAGTTCTATGCGTGCCAAATAAACCAATGTTAAATGCGTACGTTCCATCAGTCCTCCACAAAAATTTAGCTCTTGTTTTGACGTTTGCTACGTCCTTCTACGAGAACATGAACGAGAAAATGAGGACGAGAAAAAAAAATGTATGCATATGAACAACTATGTGGAAGTATCCAAAATCCTATACGATACGCTTCCCAGCTGTTCTAGAGAGAGAGAGAGAGAGAGAGAGAGAGAGAGAGAGAGAGAGAGTAAACCTTATTCCAGCGGCCTTCCGGAGCCTTCTCCACTACCTCGAGGCCACGTGGCTGAACCAACGCCTCTAGCCCCTCCGGCTGAAGCCGTTTGAACTGCCTTTTCTTTCTTTTCTCTTCTTTTGAACTACTGTTAACTCTTTTCTTTCCTTTTTCTCCCAATCCCTGCCCTCCCTCCTTTACCCCCTCCCACTCCCCCAGTAAGTCGACTGAAGGTGGGCCCTTATATAGGCACAATAATATCCTTGGTTCAACTTCCCGCTCCTTATTGCTGAATAAAATCACTTACTACTACTACTACTACATTGCGAAGCCCACGCGGGACGGGGCTGGTTCCCTCTTCACGGGATTCCATATTCTAGGTTTCACGACTGGTTGATCGATGGTACTGAATGAACTTTGTAGTTCACCCTCGGCTGGAACGCGCCAGCGGAATCGCCCAGTGCCAGACTGCAATGCGTGAACATTTTTCCCGTCCATTGGCAGCGCTTGAAAGCGTAGCAAAAAAAAAATTGGCCGCTTATCTGCTCCTTTCGTTGCAAATGTCGACGCAAGACGATAGTCGACTGGCGCCCCTGGAAAGTAAATGCATCCCTTCTCTTTCCCTCTCTCCACTCATGCTGTTCCTCTCCCATCCCGTTCCTCCCAAGATAAAACGGTAGAGGTTCACTCAAGTCAATTTAAATTTACCGCGTTTCACTGCTCCCAGTGGGTGCCTCGATGCCAGCGCTGCCGTATGGGGGAGACGCGCCTGAATCGAGGCACCAGACTTCAAAGTTTATAGAACCACGTCGCTGTTGCCGCTTGATTTAGGATTCCGCCAGGTAGTGCAGGCAACAGCAGGCGACGGTTTTCTGCAGTTGATGTTGTATTTTATTTGCTATCGCAAAAAGCAAGCATCCCTAAATTTTTAATAAAGGAACACTGCAAATATCACTCGCGCATTGATTTTCTGCATTATATTTGCGTAATGTCTTGTTCTTCCTTGTTCAACGATGTTGACAAGTATGAACATTAACATCATAGATGTTTAGATTTGGCTGTGAGTATATAAGACTATCGCGCAGCATGTGTTTCACTTTGGCCGGCTGGCTGAATCGAGTGACAGACATACAGACAGACAGACAGACATACCGACAGACAGACAGACAGACAGACCAAAATTTTCCCGCTCAAGTAGCCCAAGAAAGACTATCTTTTTTACAACTCCACCAGTGCGATCCATTTCGGCCGGAGGTGCACTATTAGATTGTGTTTAGGTTTCTTTCCACAACTGCTTCTCGTGACTGCGGTTCGCCCGTGCACCGCCAAAAGTCATGCATCTTCTCTCTTTTTGTTGTATACATTTTGTGCGTGGTAAACAAAAGACAGCAACAAATGGAAGCCATACAGGTCTGTGTGACACACTACTGAAGCTTCGTCGAAACTTGTTTCTCTGGTATTCGTCCATCTTCTCTGTCAAGTGTACTTATCTAACCGCGATTACTCAGCCTTTTAGTGATGACTTTTCAATGTGCGGACACAAAGCATATAGCTGGGAGTAACGTCTCCCACTTTTATATGCCCGATTCTTGCAATTTATGCGCGTAACGTGTCGCTTTCTTTCTGTCCAAGCAGCGGTGCGTATCGTCGTGCGCTTTGGCTCAACTCTCCCGATGGCGTTTTGTTTGGATGCGAGTGTATATTTTTGTACATAGGAGAAACTTCTGTAACATTTAATTTGCCTTGTAAAGGGCCCATGAAGCGTGCCATATACCCCATTTCCTGTTTTGAGCGAGATGTTTTGTATGCGGCGTGTTTCCGGCTCTGCCAATAATACTAAGCTGTGTTTGTAACTGTCTGTATTTTTCGCGTATTTGCTCCCTGCGCCGGAAATTGAGTGTCGTAACGCCACCTCATGTAACCAATAAAGGAAAAAAAAAGCTAAATCGTTTTCAAATGTCTATAGAGTGGCATTTTATAATCTCAGTGCGTTTATTCACTTTACTGCTCGAAAAACAGCGCAGAAACCTTCACCAGCGGAAAACTTCGGTCGAAGTAGAAGACAAGCGCAAGCGCTGACGAACAACTGCTGCAATTTTATTGTAGTTGACAACATGTAGAGAAGAACGCACCAAGTAATCTTACAACGGTTTGAGAGGGAAAAGAACCTGAGATGGGCGAAAAAGTTAAAAACAGACCTAAACGGAACACTGTTATTATCTGAAAAACAGCAACACTTTTTCTCTTTAGCTGCCAAGATACGCTATCTCATCCCTGAAAAAGAACCACTGAAGACAAAATCAGGCAATATACCCAACTATAGCCCAACGTGCAGCTTCGTGGCGTTAATTAACGGAGAGGCTGTTGAGAAAATCGTTTATGTATGGTGCCCGCAGTAAAATATACAAATGAGCAAAAACGCTTGTGTGTACGCGATTTCGGTGCATGTTAAAGATCCCCAAGTGGTCAAAATTAATCCGGAGGCCTCCACTACGGCGCGCCTCATCGCCCCCGCTGCGTCGGCGCATCAACCCTACAATCAATCAATCAATCAATCAATCAATCAATCAATCAATCAATCAATCAATCAATCAATCAATCAATCAATCAATCAATCAATCAATCAATTAAATATACAAATAAAATGTCCAGCGCTCGTGCACGCGTTTCCCTCTTGAGCACCTTCGTCAAGCTAAGCATACCCACTTGAGGAGATTGGCCAATAGTGGCTAAAAACAAAACTCCGGCGTTCCCCGTATCGGGACAACACTTGCTGGGAACGAGAAAGACACTTTAAAATTCATGAGAATTGCGCAGAAGGACGACACTCAGAAAGGAGGCAACAGGACGAGCGCAACTAACAACTGATTTTTTTCAAGGACTATACGCCGAACATACATATGCAAAACGCCTAGAAGGCATGATCCATCGTCATAACAAGCACGACTTTAACAAATCTGACTCGACTTTATTTTGCGCCAAGGACGTGTCACTAACGCCATTGTGCCCATTCTTTATCCAAAAGGCTTAGATATTCTCACGCGCTACATCGCTGCTGCCCCGGCCAAGAATCTTAATCTCATTCAGTCGCGGCCTGCGCCCGCTTCTCTCGCAATTTCTGAAATGCTCCGTCAAGTTGGTTCTACCAACTTTATGTATCTCCCAATGTGCGCTCATTCTCCCCTGCCCGATCATTCACGCAGCGCCCAGTTTGGCCCATAGGCCTTTCCGTATGTCAGTGGAGTTTCATACACGACGCCTTTCGCCCATTTCACAAAGGGCAGGGTATGTTTTCTGCTACAACCGCTCCGCCTGGTTTTCTACTTTGCAGTGAGAGAACGCAGCTGGCCCAGCTCCACAGGAACAGAGAAAACCATAGGTACTCCGTACCTATTGGCCACTTTTTTCCTTTGAAATCATTTTGCGCGTTTTTCCTTTCGTATTCTGGAGGACAGTTCCACTCACCGCCGCCAGGAACACAGAAACAGAAAAAAAAAAACACTTACATGTACATGATACGTGGAAATATTACCATAAACACATGGCAAAACACAAAAAAACTACCGCAAACGACACACTTGCTCTTGTCACAAAAGATCAGGGCAGTACCGGTCCATATCACAGGACGTATAATCGATACGACACGTGTGTACGGCGATCACCCGTCGCGCATGCGCAACCAACCGGCACCCGCTCTCCGAAAAATGACTTCTTTGCGGCAGCGCCAAGGACAATGCACTAAGGCACTTTTCCCATTCTCTGCTTATCGTGAAGGCCTCGACAATTTCTCTGTCTGTTTGTGAGAACGGCCTGAACACGATTCATGTGTGCGAGAAATCTGGAGGACACCCAGTGCACCTGCCGCAATGTTCAACTGGTGATGTGGCCAGCCACGCTCTGCGCGTTCACAGCTGCGTGCTGCTTGCGTTTGCTTTTGCCGGCCTCAGCCAATCGCACGGCTGTGCATGTGACTCTATAGTGCTGGAAATTGGGTAGGGAGTCGCACGGCCATCCCCCTTTTTTTCCCCAAGTATGTAGCTTATTTGATCGAATTTCACGTTCAGAGTGGTGTCAGTATGATTCGAAAGAGGCAACCTTTCGAATGAACCGAATTGGTGTTTTGTCTGCATGGCCCTGCAAGAATATTTAAAGGGGCAGGCAAGGGATTTTTGTCTAGTATATGTTCTCTATCCCAAATGAAAGGGCATCCCTTCAACCACCTTAACGCGAAACGTTCTTGCTGATAGCGCCATGAAGCTTTTTAAATCGAAATTTTTGGATCTACGAGCCGTACGTGTCCTCCTAAAAATAATAATGGCAACCGTGACATACAGTAGCACGGCTATATACTTTTGTTTGTGTGCGAGCTGAAAAGCGGTATTTAAAAACTTGTTTCCAGCAAAAAAATGTGATATGCAGGCTTTCTTATACCTTTGTGTGTTTATTTTTAATCACCATAGGCAATTTTACGCTAATACGCCATCTGTTGGGATGGCCGACTGGTAAGACGCTGACTTCATGTTGGGGACGTCAGCAGTTCGATTCTCCCCGGGCGCGTCCTGTCTTTTTTTTCTTAATTAAGCTGCCGTTGAGGTTTTTCAAAACTGAAAACGAATATTTCGGCAGAAGAAACTCCCCTGACTCAGGCAGAGTCGTCAAACCACATACAAAACTAGCAGGAAGGTTTTTCACTGGGTCTGTTTACTGAACGTTGCCGTTGATTCTAAGCATCGCCTCATACAGGAGGCGATGTTCTGGGCATGGAGGTTCAGTTAGCCACGCTTAGAACAACCCAGCGGCGACGCGGCGTCATGTCTTTAAAAATTTACCAAGGATGATTAAAAATACATAGCAATTTAAACTAATAAACGTTTCAGCAGTTCCAGTAGCTGCAAGGTTTGCGGGTCACGTGACCAGGACACGTAATGTAGTGTCTCGTTTGTACACTACGGACCACCACCTTTCAGATTACGGAAAGTTCAGTGCCAAATTAAAATTAAATTTCTCGTGGTTACCCCACTACATAAAACGCTGGCTTTCATATGAGCAAGAGAACATATATACTCGTCAAAAATCGGTTTTCTGTACGTCTTGCCCGCGTAAAATGCGGGCTAGCTTGCTTGAGCAAGTTGCAATACTGAAAACGGCAGGTTGTCCACCAGAAATGGTGGCTTATGTGGTGGAGAGCCTTGTGAAGGATGTCAAAAGTTACCACTGGCCAGGTGCGGAATGCCAAAGGTAGAAAGATCCCGTTGTGGCTGTCCCGTAGGTGTCCCACCGCCTGAAAAAGGTTGTCGGGAAGTGCGGTGAGCAGGCGGTGTTTTCGGCACCTGAGAGGCATTCAATGATGGTGCGTAAGGTGAATGACCCTTGCACCATGCCCAGTTGAACCTACAAGTGGGTTTGTGAAAAGCGCTACGTTGGGCAAACTGGCAGGTGCCTTAATGTCCCTCTCATTAGACAGCTGTGTCTATTTTTACGGGTGTGAAGACATCATGCCGGGCGTAGAAGGGATGCAAAAATAAGTGTGGCAGTAAAATAAGTTCCAACGAAATCAACAAAAGGTCAAAGATAGTTGGTATTCCTTATCTTATGAGTACCTGAGGGAGCCATTGAATAAAAACACAATAAAAACATTTCCCTAGCTTCCTCCTCAATTCAGCGATAAAACTGTTGGCTTATACTTTTGCAGGGCTTGACTTACGTTGTACGCATAAAGATATCTGTTATCGCATAGGTCAGCTGTTTTGTTATGCAAGGGTGTCTGCACGCTCTCATTAGTCGTAGTTTGCTCAAGTTGGATAAGGATAGCGGCAACATAAACAGTTTGTTATCTCGAATGCACGTTCACGCGGATGCGCTGGGGCGCGACCATGAAATAACTCAGCGCTGCCGTTCTTCAATTTAAGTGTACACGTCGAAATTTTTGGTAATTTAAAAATGTATGTTTGAGCCAAGGATGCATTGTTCTAGCATAATTTATTGACAATTATATGCATACAGGATGGTGCGACGATAATTGGAACACTTCAAAAAATTTTCCTGAGCGAACCGCTGCTCTGTTCGCGCTCAAACTTGCCACGAAGGTCGCATTTTGTGGTCTATTTTGTTTGATACCGGGAACAACGATGGTACTTACCTGTGTATTCTGAAAATAAATAAAAACGATTTTCGCCTCCTGGGAAACGGCGGCTGATTTGGACGTGCGAGCCAGCGCAAGTTGATGTTGGAACGACGGAACCATCTGGGGTACGCACGTTTGGGATTCACGGTAAGGAAGGAGCCAAAGGGTGCTGCAGACGATCAGAAAATGCACCTAGAAATGAGCTAGCAGACGATCAGAAAACCCGGTTTTCGGGCTCGCACGTCCAAATCAGCCGCCATTTTCCCATAGGCGAAAATCGTTTTTATTTATTTTCAGTATAAACAGGTAAGTACCGTCGTTGTCCCCGGTGTCAACAAAATAGACCACAAAATGCGACCTTCGTGTGAAGTTTGAGTGCGAACAGAGCGGCGGTTCGCTCAGGAAAAAAAAAATTTAAAGTGTTCCAACAGTTCTCACTAAGGACGACTATGAGCAGGAAAAGACAATAAAGAAAGCGTATACATGCTAAAATATAATTTTAAAGCTTTGTGTGTAAGAAAATGAGCATTCAGTACCGGTAACCAACTCTTAATATGACAAAAATGAAGCGCAATGCCGGAAGCGTTTGCAGTTCAATTTGTTTTCGTTTTGACTGCAGCGCCAACAAGACGAAGCGGCGAGCAGACAAAGCTTGGAGCGGAAGTCACGTTGGTTTCGTCCAGCTGCGTCTGTGTGCGTCTGTCGCGGCCGGTGATGGTCGTGGTGGTGGTGGCGTCGGAAAGGTAGAAAAATTGCTCCCGTCTCGGCTGGCCGGTTGCGACCGCCGTTGTTTTGGACTTGAAAATGACCGAAGGCGACTACACACCGGTGCCAACGTTCGAGAGCTCCAATGACCAGAAAGCTGCGGGGAGGCTCAAAACGTGAGTGTTCCAAAACTTGTTCGCTGTCACACAAACAGAAGCCGGTCGAACACAGGAGTGCCTCTCTCGCTTTCGCGTTGCGCCGAGGGTGTGGGCTTGTTTTTTTCCTTGAAGGCAGCAAAAAATGGAAGGTGAGGCCACGTCTTTCTCTTCGCAAACTCGGTGGGCGCTGCCGAACAACGCGTTATTTAAAGCGGAGGCTGTAAAGTTAATAGTTTCTACCATTTGTAGTTGCAAAGTTCACAGCGGTGAGGTGTTTGTGGGCCGCGTGGAAACTGCGAATGTGCTCGATAGCCCGTAGTCTTTGTCGGTCTTGTTGCACCGCGTGGACTGTTTCTGTTGACGATGACAAAACGTCCGATAAACAAGTTCGAGTGGCCCGCGGTGAGGTTTGCGGCTTACACGAAGTTTCCGATAGCGGTTTGTGACTCGCGGACGGCGCACTGCTGTCTGGGTCAGAGCACGTGGTTTGGACTGCTGCCTGCAACGGTGGGTGTATTTTGACCCCGGCAAATGAGCGCAAAACACGAATATTTGCAGTTGTGTCGCGACAACAAACAATCCGTGCCACCGAAACTTGGTTGTTTTCAATCGGAGGGTTTGAATTACACCTGCGCAAAGTTTATTTCGGCGCAGTATTGGGACCTCCGTGAAATTGTTTTGTTTGATAAGCCGCTGCTGAACGAGTAGTAAGAAAAGTTTTCTTTTTCCTATTTCGTCTGATTTTGCTACTGTCAGTGCACAGCCCAGCGAAAAAAAAAAAAAATACTATTGAAAGTCCCAGCCGAAACACCATTGGCCCAATAGGAACCAACAGGATTTCGAAATGGTCCAGTGGGTTTTGGACTGGTCCAGCTGGACTACCAAAGATTTTTTTTCGGCTGGGAGGGGCGGGATACTGGCGTTGCAACGACTTTTTTGTCTGGTTTGGTAGCAAGTGGCGTCGTTTGATGAAAGGGCAGGAATTCCGTTCCGGTGGCCAGTTCATATTCTTGTTTACCTTACCTTTTTTTTTTCATCTTTTGTGCAGAAATTTGCAACCTGTTACGGTATGCTTCATTCGCGAACATCAGGGATCGCGCAAACCCGTGAGCTTTCCACCTGCGGGGCATATTTTTTTTTTTTAAAACACGGCAGGGTTAAATAGGTGACGCTCTTTTCTGGTATTCCGGCGGTGTTTGTTCCCGAACCGCTCGGTGAATCAGCGTACGCGCCGCGCCTTCTGGAGTTTTTGTTCTTGGCTACTTCCGTAACTATTTTAAGGTTTTCATAGTTGGCTCACCCTCCTTTCGTCGTCTTTGTTAGTTATTGCTTAGTTGGTTACATAATAATGAATGCTGACCCATTGGCAGTGTTATTTTGAATGCTCAGTCAACGAGAACAGACAGTCTTCGGAAGTATATGCCTATAGCAGCGGCTAATAAGCAGTGTCTAAGTACAGAAAAAAGAAATGGGAGAAAGAAAAAAATTCTGGCGTCGAAGAGGTAATCATGAATGAGTGCGTCAGAGATTACACATATTCTTACTGTAATCGGAAAGGGAGAAAAATGTGATCGGATTAGTTTTCTTGCTTTCATTCGTCCGACCTTCACATTGTTATGCAAAAAAAAGAAAACGCCTGCTCAGGCGTAACATTTTTTTCTTTACGTTAAGAGAAGGTCGTTTCTCTTGCAGGGCGTTTCTTCTTTGTGCGTTTTCTCTTTTATATTTATAGCGCGGTCCTCGTGTCTCCAGTGATAACCACCGTTTATAGCCGCACGCATTGGCTGCAAACACATCGTTCCCTCCGTGTTCTCCCGGCAACTAGCGCCAGCCTTTCCTTACCTGCCGCATTTTCATTACCCGAATGTCGATTCAATGCCGCATCCAAGCCGGCCATCAGACCAACGAGCAATAAAAAGTCGCGAAGCGGAATATCAAAAACGTTATTTTTTTTTTACTTCGCGGAAATATTTCCAAGATACGTGAGTTCGACCGAGAAGAACTATGGACTGGTCTTCCACGGTGACGATCTCATCGATACGACAAGGTGGCGTCAACAGCCGACGAACGTCGTCGTTCTACAAAACATTAGTTGGGCAGCAACGCTGACTCTCCATCGCTGATTTGACTTCTGTATGAGCGACGCAAACTTACCAGAAACGAGTTATATTTCATGGTAAAAGGCGGACGGAACTCGCAATTTTACAGGTTTAGCCTAACGCTGCCGAACAAACTGACATGTCAGGCCATGGAGAGAAGTCTGCAGCAGCCCGGACGAGAGCCTTAGAGGCAAGCATTGGATCGGCCCATCGCTTCACGGCATGCCTGATGGGCGACTACGGAGCATTCGTGCACTGACTTCTACGGTGCCCCTTCGGATTCGACGCCGCTGCTGTGAGAAAGGCAACATGGCTTCCGTGATCAGCTGCCGGTGGGCCGCTGCCACGACGGAGCTGATCGCGGTGGCCACGAGTGAAGCGTCGTCGGGGTAAATTGAAAAGGTCGAGATGGTACCGACAAGTACGGGTTTGAGAACACCGCCTTGGACGACCGCTTTGGGTCGAGTTGAGAAACGCCCGAGCTGCCGCAGCTGGATGCAGGTCAATCGCATACGCTACCCAGGCCGAATTTATAAGCAACTTCAATGACGAGTGCACGAGAATTTTGCTAATTGTCTACTAAGGAAGGCGGAATTAAGTATCCGGGTGTTAAGTGAGGAGGTCCGCATGAATTCAGTTGCCTTCCTGCGGTCGTGGACAGCTGCGCGTTGCATGTGTGCAAATGCGGTAGACGAAAATCGAACCGTCCACCAGTGCGCTTCTCGTCTCGTGTTGGGGAGAGGTCAGCGAAAATTGGCGCCATGAATCGCATGCATGCGGTAGACTTGATCGTCAGAATGTCCGGTATTTTAAGGGGCCATGCAGGCGAAATACAAGTTAGTTGTATTCGTATGATTTGGTGTTGTATAGTGCCCCCAGCGCTTGTCCGGCAGCAAACGATGCTTTATTCACTGAGAAACTAATCAATCTAACTTAAAATTTTGATTCTCCCGCCAAATCTTGTTTCGTGACGTTTGCGATGGCGTAACAAGTACAGGTCTTCTAGCGAACGTTAGTGCGCTGCTTACTCTGCAGCGGACTGCGGAACACTTTTTTTGCCGTTAGTCCTCCTAGATGGCGCCACCATACTGCGCAGGGCCGCTGTCTGCCTTTGCTTTGCTTCTGACTGTATTTGCACCTGGCTTGTTTTTGTTACAGTATGCGGTAATCGTTTCGTGAAACGTTGGGTATGATGCTCGACAAACAGGGTCACGTAAGACACCACGCCAATCGGCCTGTGCAGTGGGAGACAACCCCGAATGGCCAGACTACTGTGCAGCTATAACAAGCATAGTGGGCGCGGCACCAACGGCGGTACGCACTGGTACTGCTTTGTTTACGTGTACTTTCGTAACTTCCATTGTTTACCCCACCATTCTTACTACTATAACATGAATATATGCATTACACTCTAGCGAAAATAGGCTCGTTCTGCAAGCTTATAAGCCCCGCCTAACTCGCGTTTGCTTTTGCCGGCCTCAGCCAATCGCACAGCTGGGCATATTACGTCATAGGTTCTAGTGCGGGAAATGAGCAAGTGAGTGAGTCGCATGTCTATTCCCTTTTTTCCTAATTATGTAGCTTATTTGAGCGAAGTTTACGTTAAAACTGGTGTCAGTGATTCCAACGAGGCAATCTTTCGAATGAACTAAACTTGAGTTCTGTCTGCATGGCCCCTTCAAGCATCATCGTACGGATCGGCGCCATTACTTCGGGGTTCTCTCCAATGGGGTTCGTTACGTACACCAGAATGAGGACGCCCCGATTTTTTTTTTTTTTTTTTCACACGACTGTTAGCATGCCTCGTGCCAGCAAAAATGGACTAATGTAAGTGCTACATTTGCCGCGAAGTCCAAAGGCAAAAGGCATAGCAGACTGTTGACGCAGTTCGTTGCCGAAGATGTTCCTTGTGAATCACGTACGCCGCTAGGTCCCTGCACCGCGACTTTTTTTTTTCTCTGTAATAAGAGGCTGCGGCCGCGTTTATATACGGCCTCTGCATTCAAGATGAGGCTATACCACTCGTTAGATTAGTCAGCTCGTGTCCGTCGCGTTCGTCTCTGTGCCCCGAATGGATGTACTCGCTTGCCTGTGGTGTAGTAGAGCGTGCCGGACGAGGCATCACGCAGGTGAAGGCGGAGGGAGTGACCCGCGACCGTCTCACGGGGCCGCCTTCTCATGGTTCAGCGGCCGATAGGGTGACCACTCGATGGCACTTCGCCCGTAAAGGGGGACACCGTTTTCCTTCCAGCACACCTTTGTTGTCTTGCACGCTCGTATTCAAGTGGCTGCTTGGATATGCAGCGCGCTTATTGCGCGCCAAGGTCGGGGGATGACGTAAACCTCATTAAGAGCAGCGGTGGCCCAGTCGGTGGGATAACGGTTAGCGGGCGGAACTTCTCACGAATAATTTAAGCCGAATTTGGGGAGCGAACGTGCTCGACGGGTTTTCCTTGAAGTGGAGATCTCCCGTGGTTCGCTTCAGTTGGACCTCTCGAGGCGAGAATAATAGTTAAGACGCGGGGCCGTCAGACTACATTCGAATTTTAATGACGATAGCCTAATTCCTTGGACAACTTAAACGCGAACGTTTTGGTCTGTCTCTATGTATGTTTGATTCAGCCACCTGGCACATACTTAACACAGAGCGAGAAGATTAAATAGGTGGAACCGTTCAGAACTTCTGAAACTGATGTGCCCATTTCTGAGTGAAAACAAAGCCTCAGGCACATTTGAGGCAAAGTATAAATACCTAAACAGTAGTGACACTATCTTTGGGGTGGTTTTTGAGAAGGCAAGTGACAAGAAATACGCCACATTCACAGACGACCGAGGAAGAGTCGGGAGGAAGACGAGTAGAAGACGCCGCCTTCTTCGTCTCTTTCCTTTTTGACCCCATCACGGGCACCATAAAAGTTGCTACTGCTAGGCGTTGGAAATGGTGCAGAAAGGTTCCAGCAGGTACGAGATAGAAGCAAGCTCAGGAACAGGGCTCCCGCTCGGGCTGTTCCAGGCAAGACGCGAAACAAAAGGTACAGAAAAAGATGCGCGCTGTCCCAGAAGAGGGCGCGCGAGCAGTGCGAAGGCGGGAAAATTGAATTGCATTGAACCAACCTCCATTCAATTCAGTACGAGAGGAGTGAAAGAGGGAGGGGAAGGGCGTGACGAACGGAGGGGTTACGGGGCGAGGGCGGCGGGAGGCTATTGTCTTTCGACGACATCTGCAGTGAAGCACGCAGATACGCGGCCAATTTTTTGAGGCTGGGCTGGCACAGATCAGAACGTCTGCCGAAGGGATACAAAGGACGGTGGTTCGAGTCCGGCGCTTGCCAGTGTTGGTGTTGACTTTTGATGTCTTCGGTTAATTTTTGGTGTTTTAAAGGTTCTTCAAATTGTTTTATGTTCGTTGGGTAAAGCGAGAAGTCGCTGGTCGTCACTTTAGTGGAGTGCCTATAGCGCCGTTTGAGGGCACTCTAGACACATTTTTTTTTACCTTCTTACGACTCGTTCATTAAAGAGAAAAGGCACTGAGGTACCTCCACGCAGCCGATACTGTGGCGAATAAAGTGTGGTACCTGTTTGAAATTGAAATTCGCTGGAGCGCATGAAGTCTGGTCTCATGCCAACGTTTAGGCAACACCAATTTTCCTCTTCACCATACAAGTTCCGCAATAAAACAGTGTGGTGCGGGAATATATAGGGTGGCGATACCAGTTTTCGTGATTTTTTTTTTGTCTGCGGTAATAAGCTACTGATGCTGCTACGAGTGGTATACAGTGGAATCTCGATAAACCGTACCCGCATAAGTCGTAGTTTCTTTTTATACGTAGTTAAGCCGAATCCCCTACTCTGTTTCCCTTTAACCTAATGCATTCGGATAAACCGTAGTGCCAGTGAGTACGCACTTTCTTCGCGTCCCCGTCAGGTACGGTTTAACGAGGTTTCACTGTATTAGTATTCACCGCACCTTAATACGCCAACTTTCGAACTTGTGGTGTGTAGATGATTTTTGGTTAACGGTAGACAAATCCGGGTGGCCCAAATCAATCCAGCGTTGTGCTGCTGAGCACGTGGTCGCGGGTTCGATTGACGGCAGGGGCGGGCGCTTTTCTGGTGGAGGCGAAAAGCAATAACGTTAATGTGTACGAGATTTCGGCGCACGTTAAATATCCCAAGGTGGTCAAAACCAATCCGGAGCCCTCCACTACGGCGTGCCTTATCGCCTGCGTTGCGTCGCGCGTTAAACCCTAAAGTCAACCAAATCACTCGAGAGCTATTCTTTAGGCCCCTTAACGCAAGAAGAACCAATCGTCTGGGGCGTTTAATTTAAAGCCCGAACTGTAAATTCCTTTTCCTAGATTCAATCGCAGTCCTCGGTGGCGGGTGTGTTCGGCTATCGCAATAACAATCGACAGTGCCCGTCCCGCGGTGTTCGCGGCTCGTCTCGCGAAAGGTATGCGAGCAGAATTCTTTTTCATTGCCGTGCATCGGTTTGCTCTTTGTATTTCCCCTTCTGTAGCAGAGTGGACCGGCGCGGCGTGACGCACGCTTGATTACCGCGCGCAGCACGCGATCGCCGCGTGCGTCGTTGCGTGCAGCGTGGCGGCCACTCGCGCGTCCTTGCCGCGTCGCGGCATCCGAGACCGGCATCGTTACACGGTACACCGCCGCTCTGGGAGAGGCCCCTCGTTGCAATATCGATTTAAAGGGACCCTGCAAAACTTTCCTCAACCTTTCCGAAATGTGAAATGCCTTTAGAACGGAGTCACTAGGTGGCCACGGAGTAACCAGCTAAGTATTGCTCTATATGCTTATCAGATAGGGTTTAGAAACTTGCTCAAACGGTTTTTCTCTTTCTCTGTCTGGGCTTTTTTTTCTTTTTTTTGCTGTTCAAGCGATGACGGCTGTTGGCTAGCTTCTTTTTAGTTCGGTAGCCACTTTAAAGGGGCCAATGAAGACAAAACACAAGTTTGGTTCATTCGAAATATTGCCTCGTTAGAATCACTACTGACAGCCACTTTTAACACACTTCGCTCAAATGAGCTATATAATTAGGAAAAAAGGGAATGGCCATGCAGCCCACTAGCTCATTTCCCGCAACAGAACCAATGATGTCATACCAGCCAGCTCTGCGATTGGCGGAGGCCGACGAAAGCAAACGCAAATTAGGCAGAGCTTATAAGCTTGCCGAACGAGCTATTTGCGCTTAAATTTAGGGCACATTATTTTTATAGCTGTAAGAATGGTGGGACAAACAGTGGAAGTTACGAAAGCACACGTAAACAGAGGTACCGATGCGTACTGTTGGTACTGCGCGCACTATGCTTGTTTTAGCTGCACAGCAATCCGCCGCTTTCGAGTTGTCGTGCACGCACTGGGCCTGGCCGATTGGCGTAAGCGACGTTGTCTTACGTGACCCTGTTGTCGAGGATATTCCGTGTTTCACGAAACGATTACTTTCTACACTAACAAAAACAAGCCAAATGCAAATACTGCAAAAAAAGAAAACAAAACAAGGCAACGGCAGACAACGGGTCGTGCATGAGTACGGTAGCGCCATCTGGGAAGGCTGACGGCAAGCAGCGCTGCAGCCGAATCAACGCAGTGCAAGTTCGTTTGTATACGCGCGCTTATGACTTCATTGCTGACGTCCCAAAAACGCACGATTTGGCGGAAGAATCAATATTTTAACCTAAATTGATTGATTTCTCAGTGAATACAGAATCACTTGCATCTTTGCAAGCGGTGGGGGCACTATAAAACACGAAATCTTTCGAATAAAACAAACTTTTATTTTGTCCTCACGGCGCCTTTAGACAACCGCTACATAGCAATAACTTGAAACCTGTCTGCTGCGACGAGCAAATTTCCGCAGTGTCGCTCTGTGCAAAGGAAGTAAGCGGGAAAAAAAGAGCGAAAACGTTTACCGGCAGTGTTGCAGGGTACTTTTAAGTCCGGTTGTTGCGCATGCGCATAGACAGTGCGCCACGTGGAGTTTGAACCAGTTGTCTAAAAATTGGATAGCTGTTATGGCTCCAGACGCTTTGGTTTTTCCCCCCTGTCATAAGTGCGATTGCCTGTCAGTCTTCGCCCATCATTCATTCTGTGAGGTGTGGGGAAGAAACAGGTGAGAACTCGCGAAGAAGGCGGCTGGAAGGATCCTTCCAGCCGCCTTCTCCGTGCCGAATTGAAAGCCTACGCTTCTAAACCTCAGCTCATTCCTTTCAAAGGGCAGCTAAGGTACTTCTCCATGAGTCGTGGGCGCTATCGAATTCTATAGGCTGTATTCACTGGCGAGGCACGCATACAGGCAACCATGTGAGTGCGCCGTTACTGGTTACGTCGGGCTCCGCGGGATGGCGGTACTTGTCCGAGCTAAGAACATGTTGGCTGGACGTTCCGAAGTCTACCCCACCGAACGCAAAGTAATGCCTCGAGTCCAATGTGAGCGCGATTAATAACACCTCTGTCGACACCACCGTTGAGAATCGGGTTGAAACGGAGCAGACGATGCACGCCGGTGTTGTTTTTTTTTCTTCGGCGTGCGGTCGCAGTGGCACAAGCCGCGCCATGTCCTAGGCGCATCGGCCATGTCCGTGGCCGTTTCCAGTGTTGCCAAGCGAAGAAATTGACAGCTAAACTTTTCTATGAATACCATCTATAGGCTGTGCGGCGGATTGGTAATGCTTGAAGCATTACCAATCCGCCGGGCAAGCACTTACGGAAACTGTGTGCATTCATCATCGTCATCATCATCACCATACCAACCTATTTATGTCCACTGCTAGGTGAAGGCTTTACAGCAGGTGCTTTAATAGTATCACTACTCGAGTTCCTACTGCGTATTGCCGCACGCATAGCACACTCCAGGGTGTAGGCCTTTTGTCGGCTCTCACCAAGACTGGTATTATACAATTGCACCCACCCGACGTTCTCCAAGGCCTCCAGGAGCATTCGAAGGGCTCGTCTGTCACAATAATTAGCCTTCTTGATTGGCGGGGAACATGAACTGCAAGCAATCACTCAAGCAGTGCACTGTTTCATTGTAGCAGTTTCAGAAGTCACCAGCTTAGTACCCCAAGGGCAGCGAGAAGCAGCGGCAGCCAAGCATCTTGTATACCATGTGCGCGTGCGTTGATGCCTGTGCATCGCTACGAATGTTACTAATATTGATTACCAACTAGTACATGCCGCACCACATTGAGCAATGTGCGCACTGTATGGCAGATGTCAGCATCATTCGCGGCGATTTTGTCATTCGGAAAACTCAGGCTTGGGATTGCTCCATCGAAGACTTCATGGTCGCGTGACGAGCTCGGTGGTGGTGGCTTGCATACGCATTGAGCGAGGGGGATTGGCCGATTAAGGTGGATGCTAATTGGGTCAGCGCGGCTGATGTGAATTCAGGGGTATACTCCTCAAGGGAGCTCCAGTTTAATTAAGCATATCCTGTAAAAGTCATAACTATATTCCAGAATGATTGGGCACAGACAGTTCTGTCCCACGTCTTTATTTCGTAGGTGTCGGGAATACGTTTCGGAACAAGGTGACCTTGCTTCTTGGCTGCTAGACATGGTATAGGCGAAAAAAAAGAAAAAAAACTGGCTCACGCTCGCTGTTGACGTCATTTCGCCTTGGCCATTGTCATTGGCCGTTGCCATGCTGACGCCGCGCGCAGGCCCTTTGTGGGCGAAATTAGCTGTGTTGTGCCGGAGGATGAAATGGCCACCTTCCTCCCCCCGTGTCCGCCCACACGGCGATTCGCCCCCCTTTCATTTCCTTCCATTAAAAGGGAGCGGCGAATGCAGTGGCCGTGGCCTTCTCCGTCCGCCTGCCTGCTGTGCCCGTTCCTTTGTTTGCACCAGTGGCGCGGCTGGGACCTCCTGTGCGTTCTGCACGCGCCGTCGAAAGTGCGATGCATGCACGGCGTGCGACTGTGGAGCGGCTGTGTGACGATTTTCGCGCATCGGGTTGGGAGTGTCGCCTGCGTGATTCGCATCTGGTGGCGACCTCGTACCAGGCGCCAACGGGAAGGCGTGCGTGCTATTGTATTCTAGTGCAAGCATAACCTTCCGGAGGAAAGTTTCGCTCCTGAGTTTGGGCAGTTAGGCGTCGCTGTCGTCGTTGCTTCCTTTAAAGGGGCCATGAAGCGAAATGCAAGTTTGGTCCATCACAAAGACTACTTTGTCCCGATAACAGTTATGTCAATTTTATCGCAAACTTGGCACAGATAATCGAGATACTAATGAAAGCAAATGAAGCAGTGGCGACGCGTCTTGGCAATGACGTCCACAGAATTGTGTTTTCGTCACAGAATTGTTTGTCGTGACGTATCGATGACGTCACAGAATTGTGTTACGATTGGCGGCCGCCGATACGAGCCACTGCCAAGAAGCATGGCTCGGCGATCGCAGTGCGGCTTCTAGTCCCGTTTGACCGTATCACTCGAATGCTAGCACGTTTGTAGTGCTTGCTCGAATCACGTCACTTCTGGCCGTATTACGTCACTGTAGTGCGATGTTTCAGCGTTTCAATATTTCTTGCGTTTCTTTTTCGGTAAAAAAAGAAATCTTTCTTGGCTGGAATGGAGCTTAGTGAGCTACGAAATGGTACTTTCAAATGAAACAGGTCGCATTTTGTCCCGTGGCCCCTTTATGACATGGGCGTATTTCGCAATTAGTCGAACCGGTTAGTTGGCCCGAAATTTCGTGCCTTAGTGATGGCACTTGGGATTCCGCTCTGTGCGTACGCGCGGACCCTTTCACGCCCCGCGATCTCGCTCACGGTGCGGGCGGAAGTGCGCTCCGTCGCTTTTCACTGGCTTCCGGCCGGCGGCGCGGTTTATTTGCCTTTCGCGTAATGCTGGGAGGATGTGCTGTGTCCTGCGGCTTTTATCTTCAGCGGTAGCGAGGCCTCTCCTCTCGCTTTGAAGTTTCGCTGTTACCAAGGCGTGTTCTGTTCCCTAAATCGACGAATGATGCGGACTTTTCCGGAAACCTTCGTAGCTAAATGGGTGATGCACCAATGATACCAGGTGGTTTCGCGGGTTATCCTTCCTCGGCGTCTGGAACGCTTTGTGGCGGATTTCATCATCGTCCTCTCTACGCCCACTGCAGGGCAAACACCTCTCCCATATATCTCCATTTATCCCGGTCCTGTGCTAGCTGCGACCTGTTTATCCACGCAAACTTTTTGATCTCATCTTCCCATCTTTTTGCCGCTCCCTGCCACGCTTGCCTTCTCTAGGGATCCACTGTTACCCTTAATGACCAACGGTTATCTTGCCTTCGCATTACATGTCCTGCCCACGCCCAATTCTTCTTCTTAATTTCTACTAATGTGTCCTTAACACGCTGGCCGGATAGCATCATCATCATAATCATCAGTCAGTTTACCGCAGGCCCCGCCCATCGTATTGCAATCATTCCTGTCCTGCGCTGCTCGAGTCCATGTTTGACCCCATGTCGTGGTGAAACTGCACCGCTGCTCCGAAAGTGTTCTTTCGGTTTTCGCCGCCTTTGTCGGTACCTGGTCGAGATTATTAGATGCAGAGCATCTGATTCACTCGCCTTGTCCCTCCGGCGTCGTCGTCGTTGTTGTTGTCGTCGGCGTTGTCCACCCCTCTGCCATTCTCCTCGCCGCGCGAGCTGCGCTCTCCGCCGCTCACCCCCTCTCCGATAACGAACACTCTCTCGCGAGGGGCATTGGATTGGATTTGATTGGATTGGCTTGGCTTGGATTTGGTTGGATTGGATTTGGATTGGATTGGATTAAAGTGGATTGTGTTGGATTGCGTTGCGTCATAGCCGCGGCAGACGCGCTGGGGCCGGCGCATGTGCAGTACTCTCTCTTCCGCGGTTTCCTCTCCTTCGGGCGCGCTGCGCATATAACCGGTGTGCCGTTCTCCGGCGAAGCAACATCCACGCTTGGCTCCAACACCTAGAGTCCACGCCGCTTTACAAGTACGCCAACGTCGTCATCGACTGGGACCGGCTTACGCAGTCCCCTCAACGTTATGAGCGCTATAAAACGCGTTCCCTTCGCCGCTCCGCCTATGCGTCGCATCTACACAGGGGTTCCCGCGAGGGGAGGTGGGAGTTTTTTTTTTTGAAACTTCGTTGAGCGAGCTTCACAAAAAAAGCACAAGTGCTGAGGCGTTATGTCGCATGGGAGTCCGTTTCATCGCGCGTCAACTTTGCTGTGCTTGCGGTAACGGCATACATTGTAAAAACAGCGGGGTAGGACGAAATACACGAGGAAAGAAACCAGTGAATTTCGTCCTACCGCGCTGTTTTTACGTCATGTCGACGCACCAATTCGCCCAACTTTCCATACTGCTAACGGCATACCCCTTGTCGGTCTTGCTTGAATGGAGAAGCACGAAGAATCGTCTAGCACCACGAATCGACCTGTAAAACGATTCCACTCGCACTATCCCTATCCACCTTGCGTTACTGCGATCTTTTTCTGCGCGCTGTGTTAGGGTGCTGAATTGCTTTTACAGCAATGGCTGCGTCTTCTTTTTCTTTTTTCTGAACCGTGCATGTACTTCACACTCCTTAAATCGGCGATTGTGGAGTCCAGCATACGTTATTGTTCCATTTCGTCGTCTTGGTCACCGAGCCATCCTCTGTCTGACATGTCTTTCTGCCGCGCCTCGCTTCCCACATACTCCAGAATCTCGCAGTTGAATATTCGTGCCATGACGCGCCTCGTCAAATGTCCGTTTCGTTTCCGACGTTCGCACGCAGTGTACAAGCTTCGCCTCGTGTCACGGGTAGCAGCGTGTCTGCTCGTTTGTTGCGATGCGAATCTGTCGCAGCGGTCGTTAAGCGGCTCCTTCGGGCGCTTGGACAAAAAAGGTGGGCAGCTCGCTCGCGGCCACGGTCTTCAGACGTCCCCTCTGGAAGCGCTCCACGACGTGGAGCTGCGGCTAGCGACGGTGGCGAGAGGATAGAGTCGCGCGCCCGTCTTCGCCGTTCTGGGCAGCGGTCAAGCGAGACGAAGCGGCGGACGGACTGCAGCATCCTCCGCCGCCACTTCCGGGAACCCAGGGGCCGGTGCCCCCTCGGGAGATCTCCGCCGATGCCCCTTCATCCGTGGAGATGGACAGACAGAGGAAACGTTTGCCACCCTAACGAGCTGCGTGCGCGTGCAGCTCGCGTGGCAAAAACTGCACGAGTGCGTGCGGGTAGGGTAGTGCGGGGTAACCGCGGCCTCGGATTGGATTGGATAAAGGCTGGGTTTTGATTTCGGGAGTGTCCGTGAAGGCTTTTTTTTTGTATGACCGGGCAAACTGTATCACGGAAAGGATTGGACGTCGAAACAGTTAAATAGAACTAAATGCCTTCGTGGAGAAGGATGGAATTTAAGCGCGGAGTCACTTGGTGTAAAAGCTCGTTTTAAGATGAAGCGAAGCGTGAACGTTAAATTCGTTTTTTTTTTTCTTCGTCGCCGCGCACATTCGTCTCGTTTCGAAGCGTTGCGTGTCACGCGACGGATACGTGAAGCTCCACTGCAGTGTGGCCCCCGCTGCGTGTTTGACGTGAGTGCGGGAAGAAGGAACCTATCTGGCTCTGTGAAGTGTCGGCCGTGTATTTCTAGTTTGGAAGCGTATTTACGGCCACGCGAAACTTCCAATTTAAATGCGGGAGCGTTAATGGGACCTCCTACACGCAGAGCGAAAATGTGATGAGGTGGCTCCTGTTCTCCCGTGGACTTTTGTATCGCGCTATGTATGCATGCAAACTAGTGT
This sequence comes from Haemaphysalis longicornis, assembly GCA_013339765.2. NCBI lineage: Eukaryota > Metazoa > Arthropoda > Arachnida > Ixodida > Ixodidae > Haemaphysalis > Haemaphysalis longicornis. Next base: position 370,273 of record JABSTR010000235.1, read on the forward strand.
AGTTTTAAGGCGAAAGCCTCAGATCACTGATCCGAGTTGTGAGTTGTGGTTTTGTGAGGTACAAAAAAACCACACAAAAAAAAGGCTGTAAATTTTAGAAAATAGGAGCGCTTAAAGGAGCACTGACATCAATTTTCGGCGCTAATATTATTGCACAGTTCGCTTCCTTCACTCAGCAGAATACCCTGGCTGAAAAAACTGCACCTCCCCTCGCGGGAACCCCTGTGTAGATGCGACGCATAGGCGGAGCGGCGAAGGGACCGCGTTTTATAGCGCCCATAACGTTGAGGGGACTGCGTAAGCCGGTCCCAGTCGATGACGACGTTGGCGTACTTGTAAAGCGGCGTGGACTCCAGGTGTTTGAGCCAAGCGTGGATGTTGCTTCGCCGGAGAACGGCACACCGGTTATATGCGCAGCGCGCCCGAAGGAGAGGAAACCGCGGAAGAGAGAGTACTGCACATGCGCCGGCCCCAGCGCGTCTGGCGCGGCTATGACGCAACACAATCCGCTTTAATCCAATCCTATCCAATCCAAGCCAATCGAATCCAATCCAATGCCCCTCGCGAGAGAGTGTTCGCTATCTGAGAGGAGAGGGGGTGAGCGGCGGAGAGCGCAGCTGGCGCGGCGAGGAGAATGGGGGAGGGGCGGACAACGCCGACAACGACGACGACGCCGGAGGGACAAGACGAGTGAATCAGATGCTCTGCATCTAATATGAGCGGCCTGCGACGCGAAGAACATAGTTCAATTGGATCTCATTTATCGCGCCGACGGAGCAGCGCGCGGAGCGGCACTCAGCAAATGGACATCAGCGTGACATCACTCCAGAAGAGGAAAAAGAAGTGACGAAACAACGCTCGTCAAAAACTCGTGACGTCACTTCACGCGCACGGCCCCACGAGCGGCGAGCGGGCGCAACACCCTTTCAAGCGGGCGCCGGTGACGTCCGCACAAAGCGGTGAGGTCAGGCAGGGAGTCTGTCATATGCGCCGTTCGGGATGAAAGCGCGGGAATTTGAAACAAACGATTTTCAGGCCGTTCAATGTAATTAACTATCGCGCGCTGAAGTATTTGAAGGGCTGTTTCAGGTTGGCCAGACCATTAAGCATCGATAAAAGCAATAAAAGTGTAAAATAAAATTTTCGTGTCAGTGCTCCTTTAAGGGAAACAGCAGCGCCTGAGTATGGTTCTGAGAAAGGGCGATTGGATGTAGAGCGAACGAACACGTCGCCGCGTGAGATCTCAGCATTCTACATCGCTATGGGTGACGAGACACACCAGGACTTCCCTATTCGCGGGCGAGAGGACCGAGAAAGTATGCCATGGCGGCAGAAGCTAGAGCGACATGAAGCTGCGGCAGCGGCCGGACGAGGGCGGCATGTAAGTTCAACAGCAGATCAGCAGAGGCACGTTCTTATGATAATCGTCATCATCCTGTCTACGCCCACTACAGGGCAAACACCTCTCCCATATATCTCCAATTTCCCGGTCCTGTGCTGACTGCGACCAATTTATCCCCGCAAACTTCTTGATCTCATCTTCCCACCTAACTTTGTGCCGCCCCCTGCCAGGCACATTCTTATTTTGTTATTTATCAATACTGTAAGCCTTGGTCAGGCTCCTACAGGAAGTGGGCACATAATGCACATTATACACATAGGTACAAAAAGCAAACTCTGGACCATAAAGAGAACACAACAGTCAACCACGCCTTTGCAATGCACACACAAAAAAAAAACGCAAGAACGCTCTCCGCTGTGTTTTAGATGCGTCGCTGAGAGGAGCATCTCTTGCCGGCGGCCCTGTCCTGCGTTCGTCGTCGTCCGCGTCCGCACAGCTGCGTCTCTCCTCCGCTCACCCCCTCTCCTCTCGCCGTGATAGCGCGCCCTCTCCCCCAACATCTGTGGCTAGAGTGAACTAGAATTTCTAGTTCACTCTAGTGGCGCGCGCAGTGCGGCGCGCTCTCTCACTCCGCCGGTGGACGGCGCTGCGCGCGGCGCAAGCGCGCTGTGCGCATGTGGAGCGCCCTCTCTCTCCGCGGTCTCCTCTCCTTCGGGCGCGCTGCGCATATAAGCGCTCCGGCCGGTCTCTCAGTCGACGGTCGTCCGCTCTACGCATGCTCTCTCTCTCTTTCTCTCTCGCGTGCGCGCATTACCCGACGATTGCCCACGCAATTCGAGTAATCGACCCAACGGAAACGCACAATGGAACCCCCTTCAGCGTCGCATCACACCAGGGTTCCCGCGAGGGGAGGTGGGCGTAATTTTTTTTCATTTTAGGGGCGAAGCTCCTTAAGTCATGGGTCTGTCCATCCCTTGTGTCTCGTGGTACGTGACCGCCGCATGCTTTCGGAGATGTCGCAAAGTGGGCCGCGTTGCACGCGCAAGAACCGGCTGCAACCGGCAGCGCAAACTCGGCACCGGGAGCGCGAGCTTGTCTGTGTTCGCCAACGGAGGCGCGAGCGCACGTGCACTGCGAGGGGGAGATCACGCAAGAGATCACGCCACGAACGCAGGCAGTCGTTCTCGGAGATCGAACGAGACGCAAGGACCTTTGCTCGTTTCCTCTTGTCTTGTTCAGGCACAAGTTCGCCCTAAATAAAGTTCTTTCTTTACCGTTGTGTCCATCCTACGTGACAAATTGTGGTGGAGGTGCGGGGTAGTCCACGATGGCGCGGGGTCTTTCACCAGGTCTGGGCCTGGGAGCATTGACTCCGAAAATAAAAGTTGATTTGTACAATGTACGCACACAGTCTTACGTCTTTCTTAATGATGTAATGGGCGAACTTTCACGGGAGAGTTACGGTTACCGATGATCTCCCCCTCTCGAGCTTCGCCCCACTTATCATTCATTCCGTGGATATGGCGGGATTTTTTTAGTTTGACAGACAGTCAACCACGCCTTTGCCAATGCACACAGAAAGACAAAAAACGCAAGAACGCTCTCCGCTGTGTTTTTAGTTTGACAGACAATACTGAGTGAACAGACAGCAAAGACGGTGTACATAAATACATCTCTTCTAACACAAAAAATGCAGTAAAACACTTGCAAACCGATGCAATGCGGGATAGGGTAAAATAAGGCGGAAAAGAGTAAACTCAAACATGCGCAAAGAAGAGGTAACAATTCACTTGCAATGTAATTTGGTTCAGGTTTGGTACAAAATCAAGATGAAGAAAAATTTATTTGCCGAACGCCTTCACTGTTCCAAAGACGAAGTGAACCACAATTCCGCGTTCCTAGCAAAGCCATCAACAGATGTGGCGTTGATAACATCATACGATAATCCATTCCAAGTTTCAATGGCCAACGGAAAAAAAGAATACTTGAATGTATTTGTACGGCTGCGCTTTCTACTAAGCATCTCCCGTGATTTTATCTTGCGTAACAAGTCGCGGCTAGCTAATAGTGCTTGGTCTTAGGGGAGGGACTTAGATGTAGTAATATACACATGCAGCGTCGTCATCCTTCTAAGCCCAAGCGTCTGCTTGGCAGGCCCGTCTCGCTTGGTAGCCGCTGCTCACATTTCGTGTTTTGTGGTGCACTGAGATTCGCATTTCTTTTTGCCCGACAGAAAAATGTCGCTATGTTCCACGGATTTCTCGTTTGCAGCACGGCCGTTATTCTTCGTTCTGTGGCATTGGCAGTTATCTTTTGAGGCCAAGGGCCGGACTTCGGGATACTGGCATACGAAGTGTCGTACAGACGCGTGCGCCGCATTCCGCGTTTGGCCACGCGAGTGGCAATCGTTTGGCTAGTGACGGAGAGCCACGTTTTATGACCCGTGCAACAATTCCTTGCGCATACATAAAGGGTGTTGCGCGCCGTGCACGACCCTGCGTGCCGTTCGAGTTCGTGCAGGGTTTTCCCGGAGCGTCTGTAGCGGACGGTATACGATTCGGTCAGCTCTTGTACGCACTAACGTAGCAGTTGTGGTTTACTGATAAGGACAGAGAAAGCCAGCAACTGAGGGAACCGCGGTATTCTCGAAGTGCGCGCTAAACTGTCCAATTTCATGTAGTCCGAGAACCTATAGAGTTCGCCGTGTATCTGCTCTATTGGTTGTAAATGTCGAAAGCAGCCATGGGCACGCTACCAGTAAAACTTTAGCAGTGTTACAGTTAGTTATCTAAGCCAAAAAACTGTTACAGGTACAGTCACTGTGAACAGAGTAACGTCGCTACTTTTTCGTCACTGTATAAAACTAACAGATCAAAAAATAAATGATAGTTTGTTTAATAGGCACGTACTAAGGCGTGCGAGTGGTCAAAATTTCACGTGCGAAAACCCTAGACGAAGGAAAGCTAAAAAGGGGCGCACTCGAGCCCAACACCAACAATCGTTGTGCACTCCTCATTTTGTTGCATCAACTTTTTTGTTGATGATGCACCCTTGGTGTCATTATGGGTGCCCTGTTCTCCCTTTACAAGGTTGGGCCAGCTTGCTTTTAGGCGGAGGCCTAATTGCCAGTTTCTTTTTTTTTCTTTTTTCCGCTCCACTCTATAATTAGGAAACGTTTTGAGAAATCACCTTAAAAACCCACTTGCAACATCGGTCTTCTGTAGGGAATTGAATTCTGTTAGCGACATCCTCTCCTAAACTGTGAGGGGAGCCGCATTGTGGGAAGGTGAAAGGTGGGGAGGATATGGCAAAAAAGAAAGTCCGAAAAAGTGGAAAGCGCGATCTGTACGTCAGCCTCAAACAAATGTTGCTGTAGGATATTTTTTTTTATAAAACAGGAAGTGACTGTAACGGTATTTCAAGTTACAGTTACTGTGTCGAAAAAGTAAGTGTTACAGTTAGAAGTTCCTCCAACTTAAAAGTAACTAGTTAAAATTACAAGTTACTGAAGAAATGGCAGCATCTCCACTCCGTGGATGATGGCGTGGTTGCGGAGTACGGGACATCCAAGTTGCGCCCCGAGTGGCATCCGATTTGCGCCCCGACCGTCATTCGGTTTGAGCCGTGAGTTGCACCTTGATTATTCTCTAAATGAAACTGCAACTCACGGCTCAAATCGAATCTCGCTCGATTTTCGCTTGATGGTGGTGTGCGCACGGATGGACGCGGACGGACATTGGGAGGTCCTAGGTACTCCGCACCGTTACAGGCGAGGGAGTAAGCCGTTTGACTCTATGGTACTAACTCGCGGTCGTAGCCCAATGGGTAAGACGACTGACACTAACTCTGTCTGGTCTACTCTAATCCTGCCGGTGCCTGTGTGATTTTTGTAGCGTAAGCTACACTGGCCGAGGCCGAGCAATTTCGCGCGGACCCTGAAAAGTCGTGCTTTGCAAGTGCTAGGAGCATTGGATTGGATTGGATTCGTATTGGACTGGATTGTATATCCAATTCAATTGGAGTGCGGGTGTGTAGACAATTGGGTCTGCACATTGGCCGGTCTGCGCATTTCAGAGGAGTGACGTCATAGCCGCGGCAGACGCACTGGCACCGGCGCGTGCCCAACTGTGCGCCTCCGTTGCGCAGTAGCCAAGTCTGTCACTGCGCCGGAGCCGCTTGATAGCCGTTTCGCGTGGCTCCTGAAGAGCCGTGCTGCGCATGCGCGGGGAGCAGTGAGTGGACTGGACTGGATTGGATTGGAATTGCTGAACCTTATCTCACGCCACGTATATCCTGGCATAGCCGAGCTAAGCCACTACTATTTTATTTTTTTTGCGATTTTAAATGCTATGCGCACGGACGAGGACGGCCATTTTGCGGTCCTAACGTACTCCGCACCTAAAAAGTAACTAGTTACCGGTAACGCGTTACTAGTAACTAGTTATTGCCCAAGACTAATCGAAAGACGAGTCTTCTGCCGCTCCTGCCACTGAGCGCCCTCTTCCCTTCGCCTCCCTCGCCCTCTTCCCCGCCTCCCACCTCGCTCCTGCCATTATGAATGCAGTGGACGTTTGCTCATATCAATTCACTTTTCTCGCGCTTGCATTGCTCGCTTGCCATCTGTGGGACCTTTCGTTTGTTTTGCTGGGAACGTCACGGGCAGCATCTTTTCTTCTAGTGTTTGCTTTTGCCTCGCTCTCTTCGCCACCGTTTGCAACCCGCTTTCTTTTCTTTTTATTTGCTATCGTAAAAACCAATCAAACGTGTTGAAAAGAACGCTGGTAGTGTCGGCTAAGTGCATTCTGTGCCGAGTCACGGAGTGCCACCGCAGCCCCGTACTTGTATGGAAATGTAAGATCAGCGAAGCGAGCTCGTTTAATTGTTATAATAGCGTAAATGGAGACAACTGGTCGAAGACAATTCTAAAGCAAAAATAAAAATGCTAGAATATATACAAAAATCAACTGACGAAATCAAGTGTATATTTTGCACGCCTATTAGGCAGGGAACGTAGAAAACAAAGAACTTGAAATACGGCGGAAACACGAATAAACAAATTGTGAAAAAGCGCCGGCCAACTGTACATATAGTCCTGCATCTGTTCAAAAATGCCTAATTTGCGAAGTTGACATGAAATCGGTGTAGTGCAAATGTACATCACCGGCGAAAAGACAACTGGTCGAAGGAAAGCTTTACAACTAAATAACCTAACATATTTGGCAAATTCGCAAATTCTGGCTATAAAAAACTCACTATGAAGTAAAGAATGCTTACGCGACTACAGGAATGTCATAAAAAAAGCCGTACGAGCAGCCTGAATCGGTCCCGCTAACTTATATGTTGGCAGGACCGTTGAAAAAATGTCTGAACGCGCAGTATATATACTTAGTGCTTCAGGCATTTTTTCAAAGGCTTTTTAAAGGGACCCTGCAACACTTGCCAAACTACTAGTACTGTATTTTGGGATAAAGTCTATTGTCCCAAAATCTTCTCCCGCAAGAATTATGAAAATCCGTTCACAATTAACGAAACTACGCGCGATGAGAAATCGCGCAAATCGTTCCCTCTCAACTCGAGCGCGGGCAAGGCGAAAAGCTGCGCGGCTCGCGGCGTTCTCTTCGGCGGCCTTCGATATATCATAGCCGGGTAGTTTTCTCCTTTTCTCCGCATATTTCCGGTCTGGTGCACAAAAAAGCAGGCATGGGTACCTGCTCGCAAGTGCGCGCTCGGGCTGGTAGGGCGTTTTTGAAGCAATAAACGTTTGTAGCCGAGTGGTCCCGTTGAAAGGGAAGTGTTGAGCTCATCACTCAAACTCCGCGCGCACTCAAAACACAAAATAAACTGCAAAACTGTGCCTACAGGTTCAGGCATAGAAGAGGTTCGTACACAGCGATGACGACGACGGAAATGGGAGAATCTAGCCGCGAAGTTGACCAGTGACAGCCGATCGGGCAGCCATGCCTATGTGACGTCCCTTAGGCCATGCATAATGAGGACAACTGAAGAGAGAGCACATCGATTTGCTCGCTCACCGCTTCACGTGCACGTGTAATATTTGGCTCAGGTATTCCTGGCAGTTAATCTAAACGTTGCGTAGGTTTACTTGTACTGCTCAAAGAGTGTTGCCAGGGTCCCTTTTGGAACGAGTGACAGACATGGGGCCGAAATTTTCGCTTGCGGCTGCCCAGCGTGAGTATCGTTTGGTTACGAGCTCGATGGTGGTGGTGGCGGCGCACCGTTTGAAGGATTGAGTTGAAGCATTGCACAGAGGAAGACTCGAAAGAAGAAAACGTACATTTGTCGTGAAGACTGCGCTGTCTTTAGAACAGGTCTATACGTCTTGCTGTTTCAAGTCGGTCTCTGTTAGCCCCGAGCGCAATCTTTTAAACCAGGCAGCCCAAGAAAGGCTAGTGGCGCAGTGGCTAGGACGTTGCGCTGCTGAGCCCAAGGACGCGGGTTCGATACCGACCGTGGTGGCTGCTCATCCCATGAGGCGAAAACGAAAACGCCCGTGTGTCGGCATTTTCGGCGCACGCTAAAGATCCCCGGGTGGTCAAAATTGGTAGGACTTGATTGCTGGCTAGTTGGTTCATGACGTACGAAGAAATACGTTTGCGCAAAAGACGGGGACGAAGAGAGGACAAGACGAGCGCAACTTGAGTAAAGTTGAAAATTGCGCTCAAAATAAAGTTTGAAGTTGCGCTCGTCGTGTCCTCTCTTCGTCATCGTCTTTTTCGCAAACGTATTCCTTGCAATGGTCAAAATTAATCCGGACCCGTCCACTACGGCGCACCTCATCGCCCAGGTGCAGCTCCGGCGCGTTAAAACCGATCGATCGATCAATTGAATTGAATTGGTTCATTTCCATAAAATATACATAATTTTATGGTGGATTTGTTGGGAAAAAGCCGCTCTAGGCAGCTTGACAAGCCTTGAAATCCATTGACAATCAATCAATCAATCAATCAATCAATCGATCAATGATATTTGGTAAGGGAAGGTGATTCACTTGTTTTATTAAAACACCCCGTCCCCGATGGCTCGAAGCGTACGCGTCGTCGCACGCGTCTGCCGACCAGGATTATTTAGTGACTTTAGCCATGTCATAAAAATTATTCCGGCGATGCACAGGCTGCGCGCCTGCGTGCAGGGAACTGCTGCACAGATGCGCATTTCGTTTTACCAGCTGCTGTACATTGCACGAGGAACTTTGCGCCTGCTGCCGCTGCTCGGCTTTTAACTCCGCGCCGGACTATTTCAAGGCACCCTCTGGATATTGATTGCCCTTGCCGGACGTCTCTTTCGAGAAGCAGCAGTACCGTTGCGGCAGCCGTGTATACGCTTCGCATGTTCGCCAGCGTTTCGCGATGTGGTGCAAAAGGAAGCTGCGCTTTCCGGAAGGGCGCATGGAGCGGTGAGTGTACGAGAACGCCAGCTGAATTTTAAACGCTTGCGCATTTGAATGTGGACTCGGCGAAGAAACGCGTCGGTCTGTGGCGTTTGGTGTGTCGCCCCTTCGCCGCATACAAAAGCGCTATCAACGAGTTGCTAGGGCCTTCGTGTCCGCCTCCTTATGCGGCCACTGGCAATCTTCCCGGTAACGCATTCCGGTGCAGTAGTGAAGCAGACTCTAAAAAGGCTCAGTGTATTACCGTAAAAACCCGCGTATAATACGAGGTTTTTTTTTTTTTTTCCAAATTTTACTATGTAAAATTTGTGCCTCGTATTATGTGGATCCCAAAGTTTTCAGCCGAAAATTTGCACTTTCGGTTTCAGCGGAGGATGCGCCATCTTGCGGTGGCGTTAGCTGGCTGCTGCGAAGGTCTAAGGTAGCGCCAACTGCTCCCTCCTTCTCCGCTGCCCTCCTCTTTTTTCTCTCCCCTTTAACTTCGCGGCGGGGCCGCCATGTTTGTTGGCTTCCTCAGAGCAGACGCCCTCGCAACGCTTCGGGCCGCTCGCTGCAGTTTTTCGTGCAGTTTGCTCTTGTTTTCGCGCCGCAATCGCTCTTTGGTAGCATTAATAGTATTTCTAGAGCCCCGTTTTACCAACGTGCATTAAGTGAGGCTGTTTTGTTGTATATTTTTGTCTAGAAGGGGATATTTGCGGGGTGGATGCCGCGGGCGCATACGGACAGCGCGGTGTTTGTTTACGTGTGCGGCATGCTCAGGATAGTTCGTGAACGCGAAAGGATCGAACGTGGACGTTTCAAATTGCTCTGTTACAGTAATTCCGTTCTTGCATTTGCGTGATTAAGTTGTGGTCGTGCAAGCGCTGCACAGAGGGCTTGCGCATGGTTCGCGGTGACCTTGGTTCGCGGCAGTTCGAGCGCTGCGCTGGCTTTTTTGCGTTCGCGTTTTTTGCGTTAGTTGTAGATCATTAGGCAGCGCTCAGTATGCGTCCCGCATTAGCTACTGACATTCATGCCACCTTTATTCCGTGCACTTTCCGGTGCTTTGACGCTGTTGCAAAATATATGTCACCTTCACGTCGTTATAGGCTGCTGTCAGGGTCAAAGCTCTCGCGTCTCCTCGTTGGCCTCGCCCATGACGGCTGTACTTTTGGCAGTGCGGCCGTGGCATAGCAATGTTCGTGCGATTGGCGTTCACAATAACTTCGAGTATGGCCCCGTCGGGCATATCTGGAAAAGGCTGGCACAAAGAACGCGCAGTTAAAGAATGAGCTCAGCTTACAATTAGCTGTAGTGGCCAGTTCTGTAATAACTACCGTATTCCAAGGCCAGAAGCGCGCTAACAAGCGCAATTGTGAATCCTTTTATGCTGTACAGCTAACATTGATTCATGTGTGGGCTTTGATAAATTACAGCTTGCTACAGCCGAGCTGGCCGTGACTGCACTGCCCTTATTCGAGCAGCCGAAGGCGCAACTCGGCATCGCAAAGCTACATAATGTGACGCCGACGCAACACTTGTTTGAAACGAGCAGCTGACTCTTCGGTTACTATAAGTTGTTATACGCTGGCGGCCTCGATAAGGACTGCTCCGAGGCAGCTGAGCCTAAAATGGCGAATTTAAATGGACAGTGGCGGCGAAGAGAAGAAAAAACAAACAACGCGGGGACGAGGTACTACGTCACTGGCCGTTGGCCAATGGCGCGTGGCGTTCGCCGGCGAAAAAGAAAATGGCAAGAAACGAAGGAGGAAAGGAGTGCGGGCGAGGGCGAAAGGCGGCGAGATCTAAAGATGGCGCTACCTTAGTAATTTCAGGGACCTTAGCTGCTGCTTCTCTCAGCCGGCGCCATTTTGATTGTCTTGACCACGCGAAGGATCTCGGCACGTTCACCCCAAGTCTATCACGATGTCGGGTGCACGAAAACAGTGTTCGGCTGCAACTAAAGAAAAGTTATTTTATGTGCCGAGACCATCAGGAATTCCACCGCAGGACGGCAGTTCGGCGTCACCGAAGGCAGCATTCGTAGGTGGAGGAAGCAACTGGTGCTTGACTGGATAAAGTCTGTGTGGTGTCGGCGGCCTGGAGCACTGTTGGCGATTCCCGTCAGTGCTCGTGTTGGACGCCTTTCGCTGCCACCTGGCCGATTCCGTGAAGAAGTTGTTGCGCGAACCCCGCACCGAACTCATTGTCATGCCAGGAGGAGTGACATCCCAGCTGCAACCGCTAGACGTTTGCATCAACAAGCCTTTCAAAGACAGCATTAGGTCCTGCTACCAAGAGTGGATGAGGTCAGGAGACCCGTAAGTGACAGCTACCGAATGGCTGACGCGGCTGGATGGCTGGATCGCGGATGCGTGGGCCAGCATCGGAGAAGAGCTCGTCAGTCGCTCTTTTAAGAAATGCGGCATCTCGGACGCCCTTGATGGCACTGAGGACCACTTTCTGTGGGAAGACATTTCCGTCAAGGCGACTTCAGGAGACAGCGGCAGCGAACCTGACGATGACTGGACGGACGTCGGGAGACAGTGCCAGCGAAAACTGACAATGACTGAATGGTAACTGCAGTGCAAATAAATGTTTTCTGTGCTCTTCACCTCGCATTATATGCGGATGAAAACTTTTTTTCTGATTTTGCTGTCCCCGAATTACACCTCGTATTATACGCTGGTTTTTACGGTATGGCTCCATAAATATTGTTACATGAGGTTTTACGGAGGTGTATAAATAAGGCGCTAGTGCCCTAGCGTTTCCGTGTAAGACATCTTACATTGCTTCTAAAAATGTATTCGCAGCAAAGCATTTGTTGACAGCATGATGGAGGCGAAAAGCAAAAACACCCGTGTGTACGATGTTTCGGCGCGCGTTAAAGATCCCCAGGTGGTCAAAATTAATCCGGAGCCCTCCACTGCGGCGCGTCTCATCGCCTGCGTTGCGTCGGTGCGTTAAACCCCACAATCAATCAATTTGTTGATCGCAGTGAGGCCGAGTGAGAGGCAGAAATAACTCTGCCTGGCAACAATGACTACCGATAATTGTTTTTGTGTGGATAAGCTACGCACCAACCACATGCGGCTTCGACGTATGTTCTTGATTGGTTGTAGGGTTTAACGCGCCGACGCAACGCAGGCGATGAGGCACGCCGTAGTGGAGGGCTCCGGATTAATTTTGACCACCTGGGAGGTTTTAATGTGCGCCGAAATCACGTACACACGGGCGTTTTTTCTTTTCGCCTCCATCAGAAAAGCGGCCGCCGCGGCGGGAATCGAACCCGTGTCCTCGTGCTCAGCAGCGCAACGCCTTAGCCACTGAGCCACCGCGCCGGTCAACGTATGTTCTTACCATGAAGATCAGCCATTTTGCAATTTCAGTGCGGGGAATGAACAAAGCAATCTGAAAGTCGTGTGGAGTACGACATCTCGAAGTCTTTGAGATTGTGTTGTTCCTTGCTTTTTTTGTTTTTTCACTTATTTTTTGCTTTTTTTTATTGAAGGGGGGGGGGGGATAATTGCTACGGAACAATACTAAAACGTCGTCTGAATCTAGCTTCTAGAGTTGGCTGTAAACAGATGCTCGCCGACGTCCGCTGCCTAAGTGGAAGTGGATTCCACGGCTGGAACTGCCGGCCCAGCCCGGCCTGCGCAGTAATGAATTACGTGGATGTCTGAACCCACCCGTAGTAGTGTGCAGTCGGCTTGTTCCTTTGTGGACTTTCCTTTCGTCGAGAGCGTCGTTTAGGTGGGGTCATTTGCAGAGACAACGTACCTGCCGTGTTGTAAACGCAGTCGAACACGTTGAATTCTCTTCGTCGAGGGTTTCTCCCGCATCATTTCTTGTAAGCTTTAGTTGTACTTAGTCTTTCAGAATATTTATGTTCACCTGTCCCTTTTCTCGGCAAAGCTCGTCTTATTTCTCGGTGTGTCTTTACAAGGACATGCGATTCCGGGCAATTTTTTGGAGTGCGTACGAGGGCGAATTATGCTTGTGCTACGCCAGCGTTTGGAAGGACATTTCAGTTAATAGTTTTCGAAATTTCAAATTTCGAACGGGAAATTTCAAATTCATTCTAACTGGAAGGAGTTCCGCTAATCCACACAATTCTCAAGGGCATTTGAAAGTTTCAGCATTCGCCCGCCATGTTTGGAGTTGCCACTGCTGCCCTGTTTCTTTCTTGACAACAATTCAATCGTAGAGGTAAAATGGGTAAAGAAACAATTATTAGTGACCAAATTGATAAAAATTTTCAAGCGCACACAAAACAGGCACAACCTTTTTTTCTATTTTTTCGCACCGCCGGTGTTGAGAGTACCAAGTTACCTTGTAATTGTAGAGCGAGTGATAGATACCAAAAACAAGTGAAAAATTATGGAGATTATGGAGAACTAATTTTACTTGGGAATAATTGTTTTTAATTACGGCATGCAGAAACTGTGCCAGAGAGTGCTACCGTTCGCATCTCAAAGGCCTTTGAGAACCTCAAAGGTCGTTGGGGGTGATTTTTCGGCTCAAATGGCATTCCAACAAAAGGCGTTTGAAAAACGTCGTGTAGCAGCTCAAAAGTGTCATTTGAGTCAAAGTTCTAATAAAACTTGCAGTTGCGAAACAGCGCTGTGGCCTGTCTACTTCCGTCTTGTGACCGAGTCGAGTTTGTGCTACTTCAAGATGTTAAAACTCGTTTTGCCGAGGACAGGTTCGTTTCTACTCCTTTCTAGAAAGAGCCATTTCACTTCAGCGTGCGTCTGTGTTTGCGCTTGCGTGTGTGCGCGTGTGTTTGCGGGATTTGCCCTGTACTGAGCTGAGAACTGTCGCGACTCGGAAAGGTTAAGGCAAACTCGCCCAAATCTCGCCAAACGCAAAAGAAGGCCCGCTAAATTTGGGCGAAAAGTCGCCAAAATTTTTGTGCACACATCAAAAACCACATTTAAGCTCAAATTTTTTAGGAATAAAGGAAAATCGCCTGGTAGTACATAACAGACAACGATCCCGAAAATTAAGACACCTGGGCTATGTGGCAAGCCGTAGTGGAAGGCTCGTACACACGAACATTTTCATCTTTCACCTCCATCAAAAAAAAAAAAAAAGCAAGCCGCAGCAGGGATCGGAAGTACCTTCACTATGAGTCCTCATAATAACACAGTAGACACAAGATGGCAAAAAGGCGCAACGGGCCAGGTCAAGAACAGCACCGATCATGGTAAGTACATCACTCAGCGACACCACTTGGTCCATACAAAACACAAGATTTAAACCAGTAGAAAACTCTTCACTTGGTTCAAAACTTTTACAATAATATCAGCCTTTTGCCGAAGCAAACTTAACATAAAGAATACTTTCTAGTGTTTTGTTAGACATACTGTTTTACATACTGTTAGACTTGCTGTTAGACATAACCTCGGGACAGCACAGTGATTTGAGATAGGGGGCGAGGAAGTGGAACTGGTAGGTGAATATATCTACTTAGGGCGAAGTTGCGACCCCGGATCCCAACCATGAGGCAGAGATAATTAGAATGATAAGAATGGGGTGGAGTGCATTCGGCAGGCATTCTCAGATAATGAATAGCGGCCTACCATTGTCCCTGAAGAAGAAAGTGTATGACAGCTGCACCTTACCGGTACTCACCTACGGGATAGAAACGTGGAGGTTCACTAAAAAGGTTCAACTTAAATTGAGGACGACTCGGCGAGCAATGGAACAGGAAATGATAGATGCAACATTAAGGGACAACAAGAGAGTGGAGTGGGTCAGGGAACAAACGCGTGTTAAGGGCATTAGTAGACAGTAAGGAGAAGAAATGGAACGTGGCAGGGCATGTAATGCGAAGGCAAGAGAACCGTTGGTCATTAAGGGTAACCGAGTGGATCCCTAAAGAAAGCAAGCGTGGCAGCGGCCGGCAGAAAGTTAGATGGGTAGATGAGATCAAGAAGTTTGCGGGGATGAATTGGTCGCAGTTAGCATAGGACCGGGATAATTAGAGAATAATGGGAGAGGCCTTTGCTCTGCAGTGGGCGTAGATAGGCTTGTGGTGGTGGTGATGATGATGATGATGACTGTTTTAGGTCACTTTTTGTCAAAAACACTTGAATGAAAACACGTTCCATGGTTGCATTTGATATCGACAAAGGTAAAAGTAAGACGTCAAGCTCAGACAGGAGAGCAAACATCACATTTTATGCACTGATTCGGGCACTCTTACGTTTTTATAGAATTTTATCACGCATATATCCGCAAGACCATCAACATTTGCTTGCAGGAGGTGATATTCAGAAAGCGATATTTATACAGGGAAAGAATTCTTTTCGTGTATTGACAAACCAACAAACCCGGTGTCGTGACATATGCTTTGTTTATGCAGACACAAGAGTTGCGGTTTTGAGAAGATTATAGTTCCAAGTTGTAATGATCCAAGATATCAAAGCGGAATCTGTGAATCAAATATCAGTAGGGACGCCTCAAACGTGAACACTTGCGCTTGAAATATTGCCCGAATTTGGCGCACGTGCACGAACCTAAAACTCGCCCAAAACCCGCCCAATCGCCAAAAAGAATTTTTCTAGCCGTACGGAAGCGAAATTCGCCCAATTTGGCGCCTTCTCGCCCAATCTGGTAAGCCTACTTCTGCGTACTTGTGCCGCTTGTGCCGACATAGCGACAGAAGCTTCGAGCTCGGGGTTGCGGCGCCATCTGTGAGGCCACTGTATAACTGACAGACATTTTTATTTTTACCTGTTTTGTCCCCCTCCCCCCCCCCCCCCCCCCCCCCCCCCCCCTGTAATTGTTTTTGTTATCGCGTACCTTGCTCTCCGCTGCTGATAAGTCCATCGCGCTGGCGATAAGTCGTTCGCTTTTCCGGAGGTATTACGCTTCATTCTGGTGGAGTGTGGTTGCTTGTTGGGCTCCGCTTAGCCGAGAGAAATTACTTAATACGTTTCAATCCTAGTACTCAGTATTTGGAACATAAACATTTTCTTTTCCAAGTCGTCTTTGCATCGTCTGCTGTGTGTCGACGCCCGCACTTCTCTCTTAAATTAGTGTTGCCTTCAGCCTGCTTACGCTATATCGTGTTTACGTGTTTGCCGTTTTTATCTTATCCTATACTCATTGTGGTAAAAGGGATTGTGTAGGCTTGCTGACGCGCGTGGATTCTTTGCGGGCCGCAGCTGCCCCAGTCCAAGCATCACACCGAGCAGTGCGCGTGCCGAAGTGTTTGTTGAAAGCAGGGTTGAACTGCGGAAATGGGGACTGCTTGTGGCAGCCGCTTTTGTTCCCCGTCTGCCTGCCCGCAATGTAAAGGCTTCACTGATACACGCATGGACAGATACAGTGATCGCCGAAGACTAAAGTTGCGAAGCGCAGTAACGTCGAGCTTCGCCAACAATAAACGGGCAATTCCACTTTGTGAAGGTAGTTGTGCAGCGACGCTGCGTGACGGTTGGAGGGAGGAGAGGGGGGGGGGGGGGGGGGTTGTTGACGCCGTGCTTCCTCGGCGCGTGCGTGTCTGTGTCTATCTGTCTGTCTGTCTGTGTCTCTGTCTCTGGCTAACTGTCTGGCTAACTGTCTGGCTAACTGCCTGACTAACTGCCTCACTGACTGTCTCACTGACTGTCTCTCTAACTGTCTGACTGACTGTCTGACTGTCTGACTGACTGACTGACTGACTGACTTTCGTGCCTGCGGTCAGGTCTTTATCGAACCACGGTCTGTGCATCGTCGGTTCTCGCTCGTCGCTTACGTGTCGTTTCGCGGGCACGCTCGTCAGATGCCGCACTAGTATTGGCACACCTCCTACCATAATACTCGCGTCGCTGTTATCAACCCCGTTCGCATCTCATTTTGAGCAGGCTTCACTGTGCAGCACACGACGTTGAAAAGCCAGTTTGCAAAGACCAAGCTTACATAGATCTCTTTAAAGTCGGCTTCACTTATAAATGCAAATGTATTGCCAGGAATTGAGAGGGGTAATATAAGCTATATTCTATCGAAATATGAATGCCCTAGGACCTTATCGGTGTAAACTCGGTCTTCGTAAGACGGTTTTCCCACATTGCGTTGTTCCGCACGGACGTCATAAAATCCCGCATCCTAGCCATAAACAGCTCGCTGTGGAAATCTGGCCGTTACGGGGTGTCGGAATACATAAAGTTGAGGAAAATTGTGTTTTGCCCAAACCGTTCGTGTGATTCCCGTATGACCTAATTTGTTTAAAATATTCTGAAATTACTAGTAAAAAAACTGTAGGCCGGGCCACCAATATCGTGGTGGTCCACCCAGCATAGCCGTTTCGTTTTTGTTTAGTTTCGCATGTTCATGAAATAAAACACAATTGACCCGGGGCGCATTGTTCCAAAGGAGTGCTCGAAACTTCTGGCGGCGGGAACGGCTGTGTCGCGTTCGGCGCTCCACTCCCACGTTTCCGGGGCTGCTGCGCCGCGTCCTCTTTCCCTTTCTGCGGCTCTAGTGACTGAATCAGATTCTAATTGGAGGAAGTGCACCGATGTTATTGAGCTCGTCTGGGAGCTCACCTTCGCACAACCTAGTGTGGGTGATGGGAATAGGGGAATGAAAGGGACGTTGATCAAGAGGAGGAGGAGTGGTGGTTTCGTTTTAGAGGAAGGATGAAAAGAAATGGATTGGGGATAATATTGAACCTAGTCTGGGGGTTCATTTGCATTCAACCCAGTCCGGGGGATGGGAAGGTAGAAGGGTAGAATAGGATAGGGTAGAGAAGGGGTCGTTAACGCCGCGTAGTCGCGTTAGGGTGGGTAGTTGGGTCGTAGTTGCGTTGAGAGAGGAGAGAGGAGAGTAAAGAAGCGTTAGGGTGGAGCGAGCGTCAACCAAGAAAGGAAGGAGCAACGCAGTGACTGAAGCCACGACCGCTAGCCGCTTTATATTTGCAGCGCGCGCAGTAGAGGGAGAGCAGTACGGGGGGGAGAGCGCGCATCGCACCGCGCGCCCTTCCATGACCGCGCTGCTATCACGCACCTGTTACTCCGAGACCGCGACGGAGCGAACGGGCTGACTACGACGCAGGGCGCAGTGCTGTTGAGAGAGAGGAGGGAAGGAGGAGAGGCGCACCTGCTGCGGACGCGGAGCTGTGGACGCCGTCCGGCGCAGGAAGAGGCGAGGCTAAGAAATGTTCTGCATTTAAAAGTATAGAGGTAAAGAGAGGATAGAAGATAGAAGTGGGTTGCCACTTTAGTTGAGTCCACCGCGCTTGAAAACACTTCACAGGGCGCAGTCTGGCGTCGTGCTGCGTCCGGGAGATGATACTCGACAGGAGCGGTGAAGCGTGGATGCGAAGCTGCGATGCGAAGGGCGAAGTCCACGGTGGTCCCAAATCTTAGGAGTTTGCTCGTTGAAGACGGGCACTGGCGAGCGGGAGCTAACGCTCGACGGCACCACGCAGCAGAGCGCCCATCGCAGAATCATACACCCAGGACCGCGGCGTGTGGCCGGCGAAGATCGCGAACCGCTGCGGCCGCGCGAGAGCGAACGAAAAACACGTCCGCACCCACGACGACCAACTCCACATTGAGGAGTTGACGGCTGTAATGCAGCGCCGACGCCGACCCTACGCTCTCCGCCCTCTCCTCGCTTGGGCTACTTGCGGGCCCCTTCTCCGTACCCGGATTTCTTCGCGGTCACTTCCAGGGCACCCCCAAACGGGGAACGCATACGAGGGATGCATACAGGGGGCATACAACTTCGCTGTAAAACAAGCGGCTTCACCGGAAGAGGAATGAATCTGCTTCTGCACACGGCATGCGCTTTTATGTTCGTTTATCCGCGAGGCACGCCCTTTTTTTGGTGTTTGCTTCTCCGCAAGGCAAGAAAGCTGCGCTAAACAGCCGTGTGTAAGGAAATTTGGACCCCCCTCCCCCGTATTCAGAGCATCATACGGAGAGAGAGGAGAGAGAGGAGCGAGAGAGAGAGATGAGAGAGAGACGAGAGAGAGAGAGGAGAGAGAGGAGAGAGAGGAGGGGGGAGGGGAGGGGAGGTGGGGGGATTGGTGGTAGTTTCTGAAGGCCACCACTCTTGCCACAGAGCCTGTATACAAGAGGGGAAAGTTACTCGACCGAAGCATTAGTTGAGGCCGCTATACAAGATCGTTTTTCTAACTGGGATCGAATTCAGTTTTTTTGGATTGTGAGACCTACGTTCGTCTCTAATATGTATGCCTGTATGCGCGTGTCGCTCTCCTAAGTTCCGCTCCAACTCGGGCAATCTCTGCCCTCCTCATGGGCGTCCGGAAGGGGGGGCAAGGGGGGGCAACTACCCCCCCCCCTTTGGAAATTCGGATATTTTTATGCACTACAAAAAAGCTGCACAGCTTGGTTGGCCCATAATTAAAAAAAAAAAACTTTGCCCTGAAGGACGGAAGAGAGGAGAGCGACCGCGACGTTCTCTTCTTTGTCCCGTCCTTTAGCGCAAAGTTTTTTTTAATTATGTGCGTGAACCAACTAGCGCAACAATCCATGCTACTCAAATGATTAGCACACTCAGGTCCTGCGTATCCGTATGAAACGCCCTTCAGGACTGCGGTCGACATTGCACTTTACACTGACTAACATTGCTGGTCATGTGATGGCAGAGAAACAGACTGCCTGTGCTGGCTATTCAAGATAGCGAACAATTTTGAAAGGTTTGACTTTTTTGTTTTTGTTTTTCTAAACTCTAGATTTATGCAGTCTTACCGCAAGAACTTCAGTTTTCGGACAAAGTTGCAGCTATATCTTGCAAAAAAAATCTTCACCGCTACACCTAGTAGGTAGAGTGTAACATCCTCCCGTGCCGTCCCATCACCTTGTACACCACTTCCTTCGAAATTGCGAAATGTCGGCACCACCCAAGCTCCGAAACAAAACCTATAAATCATCCCCTCAAAACGCTTGGACGCCTGTACTGCATTGAAAGCCAGGGAGGCGAGTAGTATATTTATTGCGTGAGCCATTACAACAAACTTCATCACACATGTCATCTCGCAATTTGCCCAGAAAAACCCGAGGCGTCTGCAGCTGCTATTCAGAAGGATTGACGGAGTGCAGTTCTATGTATGTGAATGGCTGGTGATCAGTTGGCGTGAGTCGAGCGAGACTGGCCGCTCTTTACAAAGTGACAGTAACTTTTCGCATTTTCTTTAACTTTATTTCTTTGTTAGGTAATACAATCCAATGTATATCATCTAAGTCTGGTTCTAATTCGCTGTTTGTACTTTTTGTAACCACAAATGGCGCCTTTTTGGTGCTATCCAACCGTACCCCCCCCCCCCCCCCCCCTCCCGCTAATGGATGCCCCCCCGGAAAAGTTCTGCGGAAGCCCTTGGCCCTCCTGACTAGACCGCACGTTAAAACAGCGTACGCATCAGTGTGCTATAATTGCATTTGGGCAGTTGACGCCTTTTTGAAGAAACAGATCCGCGGGTCGCGGGATGTGAGTTTTTTTTTTATTTAGCATGTAACAACTGTCTTACAATGATAGGGATACTATCAGGCAGCTGCCAATAGGCAGTTTCCTTCTTCTAACATTTTTAGCACGCCCCAGACCCTGACTTAAACTCAAATCGGTTCTGGGTTATAGTTATCTTCGTCGATGTTCTTTTCCCCAGGGCTTCTCCCCCAAGTCGCAGTAGCGCTGAGGATCTGACCCCGGGTATCCTCAACCGACAACTCAGCCTTCGATACAAAAACTGTACATTTATTTACAGCCCGGCGGGCGAATGAAAAACAGTACTGCGCCCGGACCGCGTCTCTCTTGTCTCATCTTCCCTTCTTCCTGCCGCTGACGGCCGGGGAAGAAGGAAAAGCCAGTCGTCTTCGTCGGTGGCCATCTCATGTGGTGGCGGTTAGGACATCCGCTGCGAGCAGACGCGGCCTTTGTCGGAATGCGCGACGCTCGCAAGCGCCGCGCAACACGTGCTTTCCATTTCCGCGCTGCTCGCCCCAGAGCCCGCGCCAGTTCGTGCGTCGAAGCGCCCGACAGTTATCAGCTGTGGATTTGTCTCACCTTAAACCTCACCATTAAGTCGATCTCAAAACTTCAAGCACATCATACACGGTTGTCCTAGATTACATTCGACGCTTTCTTCAAAGGCATTATCGGACTTACACGCACGTTGAACGGGCGTCGTGCTTCCCGTTACGTAACTGTTGTATCCTTGCTTCATTTTTGTGCGCAGTACTTTTGCGGCCGCCACTGCGGTTTGGCGACGGCGGAAGAAAGCGCGGCGAAAGTGTGAGGGGGAGGCAGTGAGACGTTCTCCTTGTTGCGTGGCTCATCAGAACCACGTGACATTTACGCGGGAGGTTCAAACACGATTTACAACATGCTCGGCGGCGGCGACGCGGTGCGAGATAACGGCAGGGTAGCGCGCGCCGCCGTGCGTTCGCTGATCACGCGATCACTTCCTGAGACACAGCAGCTATATGCGCCGTGACCGAGAAGGCTGCAGTTCGCGCTGCGCACAAATTTCGCATTAGGGAGTACCACGGAGGAAAGAAAAGCTTAGGAGAGGCCCCCAGCTATCCCCGCGCATTGGCAAAAGTGTGGAGGAAGTCACGTGTTTTCGGCGGCCATTGGAAGTCGCGTTAGCAACGGCGTCCTAGCAACAGTCCGCCCGCCGTTCGCCAGTCATGGAGGAAAGGCAGCGCCTGCCTTGTCGTCCGATTGCGAAGATTGCTGCTTCGCTTTGCTGCGCTGTGGTCTTGCGGAACTCGAAAAGGATGCTGCGAGTTGCGACAGCTGCGCCGATGTGAATGTGTCATTTAATTTCTACTTGCAAGTGCACCTTGTACCGCGTCAAGCTATTGCTCCGGTCGCGATCACGACGCGCCTATTGAAGTGCAGATATCGTGAACGCGCCGTCCCGTCGTACGCGCGGACACCCGTCAGGTAGATTTTCGGGAAGTGATACACGGTGTGCAGTACGTAGCTAGGCGACTTGCAACCGAACGATTCGCAACTCATTTTTTTTGGTTATCGCCGGTGCATGTAGTTTGCTAGGCCGGCAATGCGCGGCAGTGCCTTTGCAACTGTTACAAGGTAGATTTCCAGTTGATATAATTCCATCGTCCTATTACCTTAGTAGGTGTCCGTCTGTTGACTGGAAGAGTGCTGGATCTGGAATCTGGATCTTTTTGTGGTCTCGCTCTGGATTTCGCTTTTCAACGCTTCATACTGCGAGGTTAGTGTATGAACGTTTTCAACTGATATCACCTTGAATTTATTGACACTGAGACAAGTTGAAACTTGGCGAAAAAAAGTTTATTGACGCCACCCACCCTCTCCTTTTTTTACTCAATAAAACGTTTTGCCTCCTCCTCCTCCTCCTTCGCAAAAAATTCTATCGAAGGCTCGCGAACAACGGTAAAAACATTCCACAATTTTTTAGCTTGAAATCTGCATGAAGTGCTGCTTACCTATATATATAGAACGGCCATTTAATTGACTAGTCATCTCTGGGATTGCCAGTGAAACTGCAACGCAAACTTGGGCACTTTCCAGTCCGGTAGCCGCACGGCGTTCGCCCACTGTTTGGCGGCGTTCTCCATCGCTTGGGAAACCTATAAACGGCGGCGATTGCAAACAAAGGATGAATGCACACCAATGTACAGCAATACTTGTCAGCGGAATGATGCACTAACCGGTGGAAAGTGACGCCCAATTCCTTGGGTACCGATCGCGACTTGCAGCCTGGCACCGAGCATTGCGGCATTGTTAGAGCGAGCCGCTTCGCAAAACTGCTGCGGCCACACTGAAGGCCGTGTAACGGTGTAACCGCGCGTTTAGGTTCACGGTCACGCGCTGCAAAACGGCCTTCTCACCTGCCTATCAGCTGATTTCCGTCGGCTCGGCGCTGGCAGATGCAGACAAGAGAGGCGATACAGGACGGAGGAGGCGGAGAGAAGGTGCACCGAGAGAGAGGGAAAAAGAGTCCGCCATTCGACTTACAGAAATGGCGTTTCCGGCTGCGCTGGGTGTGACGTCAGGGCCTCTCCTAAGCTTTTTTTTCCTCCATGGGGAGTACAGTAGCCGTCAGCCATTTTTATTTATTGATTGGCAGTGCTTAATGGTATTGTTCTGGGAAACATCCAGCCTGAGTACGTGCGCCTGCGTACGTATTGGATGCGCACCTACCGAAAAATGATTTTCTCTGCGTTGCGTAGCAAGGACATTCATACCAAGTTTGTCATGTATAGTTCCCTCCCTTCTTGTTTCAATGACATGTCCAGTTTTTTTTTTTTTTAATAGTAATGGTTCGTGAGTGTACCTTGCGTTGCCTCGTACACGCAAGATTTCGTAAACATCCAGGTTTGCTCATGTGGTTTATGCAGTATGGAGCGATTGCGTATGACAGAACAGGTTGTCGCAGGCTTGTAGTTGTCGTTGTTGGGTTTTCAAGCACGAACATTTTTGGGTTGTTTGGACTCGTTAGTTTTCCGACGAAGTGGTTGACCTCTTCGAAGATGGGCCACATGTAATCGCGTCTGTTGCCGCAAAGATTTGTAACGCCTCTTCTAAGTTTTCCGGACGTATGGAATAGTTTGCAGCCACTCCATTGTTGTAGCGGGGATTGAACGGAACGCTAGGCCACAAAATGTATTGCAAGCTTGCAAAGCAGGCGACGAGACTATCTTGTTTCGTAGAAGCAGAAATTTGCGTCGTCAAAAACAATACGAACACGTTTGAAACCGTATGACTGGAACCGGTCACTCCGACTTCCCTATTAAAGTACCGACCCCTTGGGGTCACTGCTCCCGAAACATTTCAAGCTGGACTCTCGACCACTGGCGGTTTTTTCGAAAGAATGAGGTGATTCGCATGACTCGGGGTTTTCGCATTACGTTAAAGCACAGTTTAAGTGGATGTGCGAAATTTCGCGCTTAAAATTATATTCCGATAAGACTACTACAATACAAGTTTTGGGTTGCCGCTATTCCTTGCATTGAGTTGTGTATTATTGCGTGGACCACAATGACGCATCATTTGCGATAGTCATTTTGCTATTCAGATGTGAATTTATTTGTAAGTACGCTGCAACTGTAAGACTGTTGGCAAGCTTTCTCTTTTTGTTCGACCACTTCGGCGGTACATACCTTTCCAACGAGGTGAGTGTAGGCCGAAAGCAAGCTTTTTGTATCGCCACTTTCTGGCCCCGTCGTCTTTGCAACTTGCTACAGAACGGAGGCCGCTTGCACATGCTTTCAACCGGTCGTGTCCAGCGTCACCGAAAACGATTCCACCGAAAACAATTCTTCGTTTACGGATTTTCTGATTTTATCCCTCCGTCTAGTCTCCTTAATTCCTCTATTTCTCACATTCTCTCGGTATAGCGAAAGCCAACCTTATAACGAGAACTATATATGTCAATGACGTCCAACATATCCCTATTTTTCACGTGACACCATTGCGCACTCATAGAAACTGCAAACATGCGAGTCCGGCTTGATAAGTGCTCGTTAAATGCGAGGTGCATCTAACGGAAATTCTTATTAGGTGATTAGGAAGTGACGTCATCTCTGCTGTGACCGAAAGGAATGTCCGGTCATGACAACACATCCACACTGTTGGCGTAATCAATCTTTACGTCAGCGCAGTAAAGTAGCGGCAGTTGCAGAACTGGATCCTTCTGCCTAAGATGTACTTGAACGACCAGAGAAAGCTCGCAAATGCCACACCACGGAATCGCATGTCTAGCTTCGATGGCCAATCCGCTTACACAGTACAGGGTGTCTCCGTTGTATATTGCAACTGAATTCTGGTTCGAGCTCTTCGCCAATCCGCCTTTCGCTGATAGTCGGAAAATAAAGCTCGAAATGCAAACTTGAAACTGGAAACGCCTGGAGCGGAAGAAGCTGGCCCTAGCTTAAGCTACCCTCATCCTTACGCCCAAGTCGTCTGAACTGGTACTGCCGCTATAAATTAACACACAGTGCCTCGTCTGTGGCTGCCTTATTCATTTTGTGTGCATAGTGCGGCCGTACGGGCTACCATATCACTCAGGCAAATAAATGTCCATTTTGTGTGGATTTCGTTCAGCTATGGTAAAACTTCTAAACACATACCGGTAAGCTGGAGTGGCGTGTCCTGCGTAGCCAAACAGTTTCTTTCGTCGATTTACCTTGCGACTGCTGCCACGGGAACGGTGTAGGCACGAGCACTAGCGGATGAGGCCGCCAAGCGATAAAGACTGCGTCTTCGCGACGTTCCGATACCTTTTGGGTGCGCCGGACGTCCTTCCGTGTCTCGCGCTACAATCTCGTCCACACGTGGCGGCAGACATGACGCCGTTCCCCCTTATTGGGCTCCTCCGTAAATACGCATCGTCTTCTTTCGCGAGTCTCTCATGCCTCTCGATTGTTGGCCGTGCCACTCGGTCTTGTCAGTGCCGATAGATGCAAGGCTTCCGCCGTCGATAGACTCCCGCTGCTGCTGCTGCGGAGGAGGAGGGTGGGAGAGGCGAGATGGACGGCCATTATCGGTGTTCGGGAGCTGTGGCCGCGAGATAGGGCCCGACCAGCGGACCTTCTCACATCGGCGACGAAGCGCCGTGCGGTTGGCTCGGTGCGCTGTGGTTGCGGCCAGGAGTGTGTGGGGTACGACGTCTCCTGTTCGCGTGCAGTTTTCTAGCCTGCCCTCGGCAGCGCAAGCGGCGGCGGACGAGGTGGCGGTTTTGTGTTCGTTCGGCCGTTCCGGGGAACCAACTGTTGAGCCAGAAAGATGAGTGAGAAGACGAAGCTCCTGAAGCGCAGCCCTTCCAATGGCTACGGCACCGTCGCCGGTCCCAAAGGCCTCGCCGAAGACCTGTCCGAACCCGAGTGAGTGTGGAAGAGTATCGGCGGCCATTGCTGCTTAGTTGCGTCCTTGCGTGCGGATGTCCCGTGTAACGAGTTGCCAGAATGGCGCGATGGGTGCTTTGGACTCCAACAAACGTGTTTCTGTACCTTTTTTTTGTTGTTGTTGTTGCGGTGTTATCTTCCTGTTCCCGAACTTTTTTCTTTTGCTCACACGTGCGCTGTGTCGCCGTGGCCTGTTGTTTTCCGACGCTTGTTCTAAGTAGTGGCGTGTTAACCGCATGACGGTAAGCTGGCTACGGAGGAACACTCGGATACGCCTTCTTTTGCACGCGTTGTGCATTTGCCTGCCGAACATTGTGTACGACTCGCGCATTTTTCGTGTGCGCTTTCTCATGCGCGACGACTTTTTATCATTACCGCATTTCGACGCGTTTTTTTTAGAGTTTACACACACTCTCTAGGGGGCAGTTATCTGTTTGCTCGTATCGCCTTACGCGTCGTCTTCTCTTTCCTTCGGCGTATAGCATATGTAGTTCCTAAAGACATCTGCGACCCTCGAGACGTCGCTATATGTGGAGCGATGGCTGCTGTTACTTTTCTGAAAATATTTGAGGCGGCAGTCACTGTTTTGATGCAATGCAATAAGTGGCAGCTGTTTTTAATGTTTATAAAAACCTGTTTGTGACGCAAGGCCACCGCCTTTTGGCAGTATGCCTGTCTCACTGAACTGCAATTAGCTTGTACTCGGCGTAAGATCAACTCATTTTCCACCTCTTCTTAATTTTACCTTTGTTTGATCCCTTACAAAGACCTCCGGGATTTACGACCTTGCTGGAGGTGTCTGTCCCGTTGCTTTGTCTCGGGAAGACCCAGCGCGGATGACTTAACCGATTACGCTGGAAGCTGTGCGTAGTTTCGTGATCTAACTTTTTCAGTTCGCGCCGCTATTACACTTCACCGTTCCGGCGATTGTCTGTAGAGGAATAGCGCTTGCCGAGTACTTGAGAACTTAGAGATGCACGACATGCAAGGACCGGTTACGTCCCGCCGAAGTAGTGTTTGCTGGCTTGGACCCGTTTGTGGAATATTGCGAAGCTTAAAATTTGCTAGCGCTGAGACAGACACGGGGCGCTAGTGTCCATCCCGCGTGTGTCCACTCCCTCCGTCCTTGTCTGTCTCAGCGCTACCAAGTTTTTGCGAATAGTGTTTATTCTACCCCAGGGAACTCGGCGTCGCGCTTCGGCGCACCGGATAAAGACTCATCACGAACATGCATGGCATCCCATCCGGGACTGCCCGCGGAAAAGACACACTCGCTCAATAGAGGCGTGCACACGCCCTTTGCACGAGTCGTGCACACAGATCCACAGGCACATGACGACCGCAGGTCTTATCTACACAGCCGAGTATTGTCAGCTAGCCTTTCCAATATTTGCTTGATACAGGCGAGTATCGATCAGCACACATTTCCATTATTTGCTCGATAAAGACTATAGTGCCGACGAGATTTGCGAAAGGTGTGCTTAGCTGAAGCAGTACCGGTCAGAGCAATCTACTCCGGTATAGTCTGAGGCTGCGAACCGATCCGGGTCGGCTGGTCCGATAAGCGATTTTAATTTGACCGAGGTCGCTGTATACTTAAACGCCGGCACCGGTCACCACGTTCCGAGTTAAGTCGTTCGCCTCAACTCGTGTTACAGCATAGTTTAGTGAACCACGCGCTGTTTTGACCACGACTCTAATTTCTTTCAATAAAAAGCGCTGTCATTCGGTGTGTTTTGTTTTGTCAATTACTCAAAAGTGGGCGTGGTTTCAAGTTGTCTATCGGCAGTGCTGGTGCTGTCAGCTATTACAACGTTGTCTCAATGGGTGGGCACGAGGTCGTGGATTGCATCCCCGACGTTTCCGCACGCCTCTTGTATATATATGTGCATCATTGGCGCCTGAAGCCACAACTTGCTTCAATCTTATTGGGAGTTGTCGTGCACCGGCGTGGAGATTTTTTTTTTTTTGTCCTTATGTATTGGTCTTTTTAAGCTCATTTAGGCTGAAGGCGACCACTTGATCTTTAAACTGTACCAGTGCCGATTTAATTGGCGCAGTCGACAGGGTGAGCTCACTGCGCATGCGCAGTATGTTATCAAGGCTTAAAGAATGAAAGGTTCTGTTTTCGCCTTCACAACTGGCCCCAGCTTACCCACTCCACTATCTTGCTCACTTTGTCACGTGGAAGGAAGCATCGAGACAAACGACAAAGAAAAGCAGTGCGCTAAAAGGGCTGCATGACGGAGTGCCCTTGCACTGCGTTCGCCCATCCGCGCAGGTTCTAAGAATCCGGCTGAACTCCGATCGTCGACGTGGCCACTTACCGGTGTGGATAACGTTATCTGACGTGACTTCAGTATTGTTCACCCGGACAACCATACGGCTGGTCACGTGAAGCTAGGTGCATTCTTGTTACGGGGCCCGCGGACGCGATGGTATCGGCGCCTCCGCGGTGACCGTTATCTGTCGGTTGCCTCCCCTCGCGAAGGTGCTCAACGCAGCTTGTACTAACGCAGCAAGAGCCGGTGCATAGCCGGGATAGAAAATCTCCACAGCGCTTATCGGGAGCGGCAGCCGAATGCTTTTTCCCCGGGCTGCAACACCTTCATGTGCGTGTACAGACGTGGGCGAATGAAGTCCGAACACTGAAATATGAACCAGAACACACAAATAGAGCGATTTCTTTCTACGTAAGTCAAATTGATGACGCCCGGTGTCATTATAGTGTTCGGACATCTGGCTTTCAGAATATACAAATAGCGCGCCATTATTTGATCTTCACGAACAATATTTGTGAATTTGGCGCGTTCTGGTTCGTATTTTCATGTTTGCATTTCATTTGTTTATGACTGTACGTGTCTCGTCCATACGTAACAATGCCAAAAAGGTAGCCCGATTGCTCTGGCCGCGGGATCGACATTGCTATAGCGAATATAATCTTGTCTAAAATGAAGGCACACATCTTTAGTTTCTGTATTTTACAGTAAGGCTGTCTTCAAACTACGGACGTAAAAGCCATATCGTGATCTATGGACGTACAAAAACGGCGTGTCACGCAGTTCGGTTGGGTGAGACGTGAAATGACGTCATTCTTTGAAGTTATTACGACAGTTGCGGCAACTGTCTGGGCCCGGCATAAATCGTATTTTCAACAACGCTAAGTAAAGCATTAGTTGTGTTATGTATCTTCAGGCTGAGACTCCTTATCGCAGCGCACATTATTAAGCGGATAGTACATACATGGGGTGCCCAGAGAGGCCGAGAGATGAAGTGGAGGCATTCCTTCGGAAAGGCGCTCAGTTTTGTTCGTAAATGCTCGCATGCAGGGTGTTTTGTAGGCAGCGGCCTAGACCATCCTGCAGATCTACATTTTAGAACTTCCAGTTCTCGCGAGTTCCAACCAGGCCAAACAAATGTTCTCAGGTCTGCTCGAAGAGATAACTGTCTGTTAATCCCACCCATTAGCAAGCTTGGCCTTCGTTCCTCTGTTCAACGTTCGTGTTAGATGTACCCTGTAGAGTAATTCACCTTTTCTTTACAAGTATTCTTTACTCGCATCTTCAGCAAGCTGATCCACGTTATTAGGATAAACGAGCACCGGCGTTTATACATTCCAATGCTGTTGATCGGATGCTCCCCAACCCTGTATATGCCGGGACTCTTCTGGGCTTGTCAAGGTGATTTCCCTGAATGGTAAAGGTGAAGGAATAGGGGGAAAGGCAAAAGACAGTTCCTAAAATTAGTGCGCATAAGGCATGCACGCGAGAGGAGAAACAAACGGGACTGGCGTTAACCCAACTGCTTCAACTCTTTATTGTCTATTTCTTCTCCTTATAACGCATCTTCTTTTTCTTCACTAATTTTAGTTTAGTGAGTTCAGTCCAAAAAACCTGTTCATATCGACTCAACGTGCCCTCGTCGGGTCAATGTAAACGAGGCTAATGAGGCTTGTCGGCAAAATTTTCACGCCGCTGTAAAAACTGAGGGAGCTATAGAGGAGCAGAGAACGACAGAGTGGACGCGCGGAAAGCCTTGTGTGTAATTCGTATGTAATTTGTAGCAATTATGGAAGTACACCAAAGAATGTTCCCTCTTAACGTCCGCTTTGCTTTACGTTGCGAACGCGTGTGTGTACACGAGTCATAGTAACACACAGAAATACAGGCAAGGGGAAAAGGATGGTAATAAGAAAGGACTGCATAGTGGTCCACGTAATTATTTAACCGCTGTTTTGTCCGTATTGGTACGATCGTAATAACAGGGGACCAAACTGCATTTAACAGTTATGAGTAGGCACCCACGGCTGCGCATGCTCTGGGTCGAGTTTACATTCTAATTACTAACGTCGCTGACCTGCCCATGCCCCTCCTCCCAGGCATGCGGCTTTAAAATACACATTGCAAGCGACGTCCGCGGTTAATTATCTTTGTGTGTGCGTGCGTGTGTGTGTCTTGGTGTGCTTCCGCAATGACTCTTTCAGCACCCTGCGAATTGAATTCACAACTGTCGCCAACGGCGCCGCGCGTAGTTGGTTGTCTGGCCGCTCTCATCAGTTCGCCCTCACCTGCACGCTGCGGTGGTGCGGTCGGGTGCGCGCCAAGGCTCCCGCGTCCGCCCGTCCTCATTCGACCTTGCGCTCGAGGCAGCGCTACATGCGTGACGTCGGCATTGAACGCGTACTACGCGCGTCGTTCCACGATATAGCGAATAAAAAAATGCAAATTGCAGTATCGCCACGCATCTCGCACGTTTTATTTCTATTTTATTTTGTATTTTTTGTTCTCAGTTTGAAGACGGCCTTCTTATTTTATGCCGGTGAGAACACTTCATTGACGTTATTGGCAACATGGGGGATGAACCTCCGTAAGACGTGTTTGTTCATATTCGCAGAAATAAGATTTAGCGCAACGAAAGACCCGTCCCGTCCTTTTCACCGTCCGTGTCTTTCGTTGCGCTAAATCTTATTTCTGCGGGATAACCTCGCTGTTTTTTTTTTTTTTTTTTTGCACTTGCATGTGAGAGAACCAGGAATTCCGCGTTCTCACTCGGCCCAGTCGTGTGAAGGGTGGTCTCTAACGAAATATTGCCTGAGCGCGCGTTCGTGTGTTTTTGTACGAACGAAGAGGTGAAAGCGCATCGGTTTACTTACCGTGGCAATGCCTTCGTGGACAAGTGTGTCGAGGCCAAATTTTCATCACTATGACTACGGGTCGTGTACAGCAAACTAGCTCTCGAGTGACCGACAGCAGTAAAATGCGTACCTACATTCAAACGTGGGGTTTTATGAAACTGAGCTGCAACTAACGCGGGGCTGTATAGACTCGCCCACGTGCCTCGATAGATCTTTTTTTGTTTTTGTGCCTCGATGTGCTTTTTTTTTTTTTTTTCGCTCTTGCCAACGTGTGCGCCGTCGAAAGGCTGCAAAGGTTGTGCTTACCGCAAACCAACAACGAACGGTTGGACAAAAACGTTGCAGGTGTATCGACGCACCACAAATTGCTTGCTTCTCCCTTTACAAAAAAGAATAAAATCTAACCTAGCTGTTCCTTGCGCCGTTAGTTCAATTTCACTAATGTTTCTGAGGGTATACACTCCTGCAGAAGTCGAATTGTCTGATTCGAATACGTTCCACTCCCTCTGCTAGCGCTTCCCGTCGACTCTATATCGGCAGCGCGATATGGCGACTGGGCAGCCCTCTGATATCGCAGCAGCGGCACCTTCTATGTTTTTGTTTGTTTGTTATCGACCTTTCCCGTATGTCATTGCTAGCGGCCCATGCGCAACCTTTTTCTTTTGTCGACTGAGCGAACCGACATGTTTCAGCCATAACAGAACTTGCCCATGTCAGCTTTTTCGGGCACGGTTGTATTGAAATTATGTAGAGTGGTTATTCCCCCCTTCGAAAAAAAGAATGGCTCCCATACTTTGTCCCGTGGTTCGGCCTCAGCAAATTATCGGCGTCGTTTGGCGACCGGGCTGTTCAATACTGAAAAAAAGAAAGATTTCTCTTGAACTTAGGTCTGCTTGCGTGCTTATCGATTATCAAATACTTTCTCACTGCTACATCGTGTTTGCGCTCCTTCGCTTTCCGTTTCTTCGCCTTTTGACGCGAATTACTCGGACAAACAGAGTGGCGGCAATTCGCGCGGCAGCTTCCCCACAGTGGCAGCTCTCCTCCGCGTGCACTTGTTCTGCTCACGTGCCGCCACGTTCACTTGTCACGCCGCACGCACTAGGCTCGTTCTTGTTCCGTTCTGGCAGGTTGCCGGGTTAGCGCACTTGGCTGCTGCCCTGGAGGCCCTATAAATCCCTGCCGAACCTAAAAGTTACTTTCTCTTCACAGGGGCGGCCATTTTGGCACCATTCGTCTTGAAGCTTACGACGGCTAACTTCGCGTTTGATAAGACATGTAAGGCTTCGCCTTAAAAAAAAAAGAGCAAAAATTGAGGTTGTGCCGTAAGTCGCGCGCATTCAAATAACGAACGTAACTTGCACCTCTATGTTCCTCTCGTATTCATTTTCTTGTCGGAAGAAAAGGAGTATTGTCGCGAGTTCTGATGTTTCGCTGCTTTTATTGCCATTGGGTAGGTGAAATATTAATTTCCGTATCGCATTCCGTTAATTGAAACTCCACTACTAGCCATACAGCACCGACCGACGCTGGAATTTCTCAACTCCTTGAAGTAATGATGACGTGTTAACGCATGCCGAATTACGATACGTAGTACAGTTAGTTCCCTGATATATGAAGATACGAAGCGAGCATCCTGAATTGGGTAACAGTAGCTCTAAGAGAATCGTGGACTTACGCCGGGCATGTGACGCAGCAGCAGGGAACTGACAGTATACGGCCAAGAAAACGGGACTAGACGAAGGGGAAGGCTGTCAACCCGATGGACGGACGAAATATAATAATTCGGAGCGAAATGTGCACTCCTGCCTCACGAGACTGTAGCGATTGAAACACTTGGTCCTGCAGGGAATATAAATGGGCTGATTGTCACGATGATAGCTGTACGCAGGCCAAAAAAATATATATTACTGTACCACGTTTCTGGTGCGCGTTTGGTCGCGTCGCCGCCGACATGGTTCCTCGGCGCTCGTGAGGGACGTAATTCTGTCAGTGTTGCAACTTGCATAAGAGTCGGCCTTGGAATGGCCCTGTACCGACCGTATTAACATTGTAGTTTTGGAGCCAGCTAGCGAAGAAAGTGAAACGAAACCGTTTTTTTTTTTTTTTTTTTTTTTTTTTTTCAGCGTAGTTGTTGTGTGATAGCTTCCGAGTGCTGACCAAAACTACGTGCGCCGACTGGGTGGATGCAAAGTCGCGTCGACGGCATTTAATCTTGCGGCGAAGCCAACTTTCTGATTACTGATCTGTAGCTCTCAATCTAGTTAGTATCTTGAAAAAAAATCACGCTGAAACTATCCGCTAGGACCACGGTATATCCGCTAGGACCACGCCGAGTTTCATTCACTTTTCGTTATTGTGTGGTTCACAGTGACGTAGTAAATACTTCAGTACGGCATTACTATGCAGTACTACAGTGCAGTACTATGCAGTTGGCCATCGTTGCCCTTGCGCCATAAAACAAAAGTACAACTAAATACATCGGTGAAGTGGAATTCCCGTCTGCTGTCCATGCATGGGCTTATAAACGGACAGCCCCTTGTTTTTCTTTTCCCGCTAAAGTAAACTCTATAGTCCTTCCAAGTTTCGTTCAGCTAATTAGGTGGGAAGCAGGCTGGATCGCAGATTACAGACGGCGTATTTGTTTCGTTCTTTCGGACCACGTCAAGCTTCGCAGGTCATCGTTCTACAGAGTGGAAGGACACCGAATTTTGAAGCGAAAGCTTTCTTAGTGGAACCGATGGCGTCCTGTCAAAAAGCTAATGCGTTTCCCCATAGACCGAGTGGTCGACCAAAAAGCTCCGATAAGACCTCTGAATGCACGGCGCGTGCGTGAACCCGGACTTCCATTGTGCCAACATGGTTACTTGAAAATCGCAAAAAAGGAGCGGTTCTAGATGAGACAATGCACACATCGATCATGGAGTACAGTATACCTTTCTTATAAACCACGTATCGGTGTACATTAATAGTATTTTCGTTTCCCGGCCGCGGCGGCCGCTTTTCTGATGGAGGCGAAAAGCAAAAACGCCCGTGTGTTCGAGATTTCGGCGCACGTTTAAAGATTAATCCGGAGCCAAAATTAATCCGGAGCCCTCCACTACGGCGCGCCTCATCGCCTGCGCTGCGTCGGGGCGTTAAATCCTACAATCTATCAACATTTATAGTGTTCGTTGTTGCGTATACTTTGTGCGCGAAAAACCGTCGCGTGGGTTCCTTCGTGTGCGATTTGGGTCTTGTGAAGGTTTGACGATCGATTGGAAGTACTTTCAGCGAAGGTTGGACGCACTTTTAGCGAGCGTTTTGACGCTGTGTTGATCTCAGAAAGCTTTCGCGCTTCTCTCAACTTTCGTTGGGAGGGATGGTATAGTTTTTGTTTTTCAGGCCTACAGCCGCATTTCCGATAGCAGACACAAAAAAGACCACGATACGCGTTATCAAGCGATGGCCGTCGGCTCACGGCTCTGGCGAGGTCAAAATCGCCGCCGTTTGATATCTGCGCCGTAATTTCAGGTATGCGATTTCGTCGCACCATCCTGCCTTTTGTACAACTCAATTTCTGGCCTATGGCAGACCGCGCGTAATGTGCTTGAGTTTTGCATAGCCAACAAATTAAAGGCCTGCTGATTCATCTCGATCGATTCGTTTCCTGTTGTCGGCGCCCCGTTTGGTCCGCTTATAGTGGGTTGTTCGCGGCCACCGTCTAAAGGAAGAGAGGAGGCCACGGACTTGTCTCTATCACTGTAGAATTATTTACACCTTTCAGGGGAATTTACCCCAGCAAAAACACAAGAAAACACCCTTACAGGGTTTTACCGTTTATAACTCCATTCTCTAACCCAGAATGCACTGTGAATGTGGGCTTAGGTTTTAAACGACAAAACCCTTCAAAAAGTGTTTTCTTGCGTTTTTTCTAGTGTGCATTTCTGTTAAGGGTGTGCATCATTTAAGTGTTCATCGACAAAATTTAGGGGGAAAACCCAAGGTGAAGCAAGTTTCTGCGAAGGAAAATATGGCATCAACCTGAATTGCTTTGCAGCCGTGCGTCTACAATTCAGTTGAATGTCAAATTTCCCTTCGCAGAAGTCCTGTTAGTGCGAATTAGCTGAAAGTGCTTGCAAACCTGAGTTGAATGAGAATGCCCGCCCGTGAAAAGCACGGCGTTCTTCAGTGAATTTGAATTTCGGCTCTGGCTGAGCGGCCTTCCCTTGCTCAGCTGCACGTCAACCCTTGAGACACGCGGAGCCATCTTATCTGGTTGTGCCAACGCGCGGGCGTCAGTGTAGCGGAACAAAAGGCTGAGAAGCA
Organism: Haemaphysalis longicornis; assembly: GCA_013339765.2. Lineage (NCBI taxonomy): Eukaryota > Metazoa > Arthropoda > Arachnida > Ixodida > Ixodidae > Haemaphysalis > Haemaphysalis longicornis. Next base: position 405,297 of record JABSTR010000235.1, read on the forward strand.
TTGTTCTAACCTTATCTCACCCGATCGCGCGAGCGCCCGGCGAGCACTGACGAATGGGCAGGAAAATGCGCGTTGCTGATCGGGAGTATCTCGCATTGCAGTCGGTTCCGCGGCGTTTAGCGATAAACGCCTGCAGAGTCTGAGTTCCAAGGGTTGGGGTTCGCCTTCAGTGCAGCTGCAACTGGTCTTGTGGCAGCGGCCGTTTTCCTGAAAAATTTGGTCTTCAACCATTTGGTTGTCGCCGCGCTATTCAACAAAAATTATAATTCACTATGAGGTAGTGGAGGGGCATCTGATGCCGGTCTAAATTCTCGTTGTTTTCTCCCCGCCCCTTTCACATTCGAAGCCGCATGTCGCCTGCACGTGACGTCACCACCGCCCTTTCCGGAACACTGCTCAGCTTTCTCACTTTATCTTATGCTCTTATGTCATCTCGAGCAGCGCTAACAGCCTTCCTTCCATTGTGCACGTGGTAAACAATATGGCGTATCCGCTGAAATCAGCGCAAGCTATCTGTCTATAAAGCTTTGTTTGGCTAGTTGGTGTAACATGCTTTTGAAGGTAAGTTGCGCTTGCTGTCTTCTGGTGAAAGTACGTTTTTTTCCCGTGCCCGTCTCTGTGTTCACAGCAAGCGCAACTTACCTTCAAAATCTGTCTCATTTCTCAGCGGAAGTGGCGCCCCCATCCTCCATCCCGAAATTGTCGTCTGCTACTCAGTAATGGAGAAAAATTCCCACGTTAACTGTGCAGGCTGAATGCTTCGACGATGGTGCAAGCTTCCTGAGCTTATCTCTGTGCACGTTTGTCGCTGTATATGCTGAAAATGACGCCACGGACACCTCCCGTTACTCTAGCTTCTGTTTTTTTTTTTTCCGCTTGCTGAGCCTTTCTGCGTGGTTCCCGTCTTGGGCTGATCACGAGCTAACGACGATTGTTCTTTTCGTATCCCTTTCGTATTGGTGTGATCCAATCAGTCCAAATAAAAAAAATGCTAACCCAACCGAATTAGTTTGTGATTGCAGTCATCTGATATAATAGATAGAGAATTATAACATCACATTTCCTTAGCTCAGCGTCATCGTAGATTTGCACTTTGGCTGATTGGGTGGTGGACTTTGCATTTGTATAGACCGTTTTAACTTCTTTGTCTTGGTAGCGGCTGTTTATCAGTAGGCTGTGCTAGCAGCCCTATAATTGGCGCAGCCGACAGGAAGGTGTTACTGGGCATGCGCAGTACAGCCCAAGCACGTCCTTATCTTATTCAAAATTGACAGATAAAATTGTTTGTAGGAGAAAGCTTCGCATTTTAACCATCTTTCTTCCAGGAAGGGGCGTGTTTCTTTCGCGCTCTTAGGGCCTTTCAACTTGGGAAGAAATATACTGTAAATAAATCTGCTCAATATACGTCGCCGTCACCTCCAAATCTTATGTCACATTACGGAAATTTTCAGATACATTGTGCAGTGCAATTGCTCGATTTTTTCACAGCGGAGCGGTTGTTGCTATCCGTAGTGTGTGCGGCGTCATAAGAAAACCCCGCGTCATAGTTACTCCCACCGTTTACCGCTGTCGTGAGCACGCGTTTTACGAGGAGCGGCTGCCGTCGTCCAGGCTTGCGCGTGGCGCTGGAAAAGAAATACCAAGAAACCAGTTCACGTGCCTCCGCACCTCAAGGGGGAGCACAAGACAGCTCGCGCTACAGACGCCCAGTTCGCGAAAGCCTGTCGCCGCCGTTTCTAGCGCGTGCTGACGCGTTCCGCTTTGGGAGAAATGTGAAAGCGTGCGGACAAAACGATCCAGGCCCGCCAGTCATGCATGAGCAAGATGACTGGTACAGATGGATATGACGATGACTACTACTACTACCACTGTGAAAAGCGACGACAGAACATGTAAATAAACAATTTCCAATCTTATGCAATGCGTGGTGGCGTGTCCTTCAGTGCTTACATAGAAAGGAGCTTCGCTGTGGTTTTGCGCGACGTAGTGCCATCTTCGCCATTTTTTTCCGTACACACGGCCGTCGCTGCTGACTCTCATGCCACTGAATCTGGGAACTAGGTATACCGTACTGCATAGCGTACAGCTCTGAGTGAGCCGCAATAGAAAGGGTCTGCTATGGTGTTTTGGGGCGCAATTTTTGTTCACTTTGCGTTTTTGTTGTGCTTTATTTGTATGGTTCTTGCAGTTCATTTCTATGGTAGTGTTTGCCAATTTAGGGGCATTTGCTCTACCGAGGCCAGCGCCAAGACATTTTGTGATCTTTCACTGAGAAATGCTAGGTCTCTTAGGCGTAAAGTAAAACGGTTGGTCGTCTGGTACGTGCATTTAGCTGTCTGTGGCGAGGATTCAGCAGATCGTCTCCGGCGATAGACTGAAGCTAGTAGACCAACAATTTTTAGCGTATAGAAAAACTCCATAAAGAAAAAGGTGCTAGGGCTTTCACATTTTAATACGATGGCTTACACTGTTCCTGAAAAGGTGTCTTCTCAGCAATGCATTTTTTTTTAGAAGTGAAACCGATTCTAAGGAGATCGGTGTAAGCTTGGCCTTTGCAAGCTGGCTTTCCCGCATTGTGTGTTGCGCAGTGAAGCATGACCATCTACGGAGGGAGTATGGTTACAACTCCACTTCATACTTCTCTCCAACGCCACCTTTTTCCCGAATCGTGTATACTCCTTGCCGCGCGCGCCTCGCGCCAGTGACGCAGCCAGAAATATTTTTCGGGAATGTCATATGCCGCCGGCAAAAAAAAAAAATAAAAAAAACTGGTTGGTTTCTCTGTCATAGGCATCGTTAAAGCACGAAAGTGAAATGTGCAGTGAAATGAGCATGATTTGCGGGTTTGCGGCTGTCTTGTGGGTGTGCTTGGCGAGCGAGGTCCTGCTGGCGGGCCGCTTCTGCAAAGGTGTACTGGCGTCATTTCCGTGACGGGTATGACGTCAGTGAAATATTGGGGTATCCGGCATAAAACACTGTCGTGTTAAAATATAAAACCGAAAACGAACAACCCTAAGTATAACGTACTCTTTAGCACTAAAGGTTGCTTCCCCGCAAGAACACCCTGTGTGCAGGGGTGCAGCCTTTACAGGCCGCTTGCTTCGTTGTACTGGCGTCATTTCCGTGACGGATAGGACGTCAGTAAAATCTTTGTGTATCCAGACATGAAACACTTCAGTGTTAAAAAAAAGAAACCCAGAAAGGAAAGATAGCCTGCGCGCAAGCATAATTTCATATTCATTTCTAACAGCGGAGGTGTTGTAGGGCTTGCCTTGACAACTGCCAATGTGGGGGCTTGCGGCTCCGTCAAGCTGTTTCCCTAAGCTTTTTCCGCAGGCCTCCAGTATCATGCGCCCTGTGATGTGAAATAAACGATTAAATTCTATTCTATTCTCTGCTGCATCGCGCACGCTCTCTGTGGAGCAGGTTTCCCTGCCGCGCAAAAACCAGTTCCCAGTACAGAAAAAAAAATTCACAAAATCCTACGGCCTTCATATATCGGTATAAAACTGGTTATATTGCCCCTAAAGAAATGTCTTCCCTACAATGCGTTGATGTTCAGAGGTGAAGCCGACTTCAGGGGATTGATGTAAGCCTGGTCTTTGTAAGCTGGCTTGCCCACATTGCCTGTTGCGCAGTGAAGCATGGCCGTCTACGGGTGGAGTATGGTTCCAGAAAACGGCTGTAGCTGTTGTTTTACGGGAATTATCGGGAAACAAATTATATGACAATTAGCCGCTCAGAAAATTTCGGTGGGGGTTCTGACACACCGAAACACCCTTCCCTGGCTACGCCTCTGCATCGCGCTGTTCAGCGGCCACCTGTGCATTGCACTAGTCTCTACACAACAATAGTGTGTCTTTAATCTGTGACATACGGATCGCGCCACCATCCTCATAATTTAACGTAGCAAATCCCCAGTGTAGCTAAACACAAACAGCAAGTCCTACCAGAGCGTTAGCTTCGCTTGACTTCTCTTCAGATGGTAATTGAAAGGGCTCTGGTTTTGTAATTCCTGGTGCAAAACTCTAATCAACATCAAGGTATTCTCCTTGGAAATGCACACAATTCTCCCAGCGCTCGTGCCATTGCGGGAAACACTTGAATGTGTCTCTTGGAACAACGATGAGCTGGGCTGTTGAATTGCTCATGACATCTTCTCTCGACTTAAACTGTACTGAATTTCAATTCTACCATGTAATAACTTGTTTTGAGGTTTTTTAATTGTGTAGTAAATAAGAGCATGAGGTGGCCTTTTTTTAATTCTCAAGTGTCGATCAGCGTCGCACAATGCTTGACCGACGGTGTATGTGACGAGCTCGTGGAATGCGTGTGCCCTCTGCAGCACCAGCTTCACCAGGCGGGACTGCATCATCGTTGCGGTGGTGGTGGTGCTCGCGCTGGTGGCCATAGTGACGACCCTGGTGCTGGGCCTGCCGCTGATCAACGAGAAGCGGGCGCGCTACTCCAACATCACCTTCCGCACGTCACCCTCGCAGCTGGGAGAGTACCGGCAGGCGGCAGTCACCGTGGACGGAGAGCCCTGCGCACCCATTGGCAAGTGAGTGGCGCCTTTCTCTTTGCCCTCTACGTGGCGGATATGCCGAGTTTTCGGGCAGTAGAGTAGCATCACAGCAGCGTTCCTGGGTTTGATTTGGTCGTGAGTTGGCCATAAGAAATTCGTCCACAAGACCTGTCGCGAAGCAATCCTTTTAATGCTGAAAAGCCAAGTCTTGTTCAGGCTTGCGTCTGTCATGATGATTCCAAGTAGCGAATCGGGTATCTGAAAAACTTTAAACGAAGAGAAACTGTTTTATTTGTGGCGTTTACAATACCTACATGAACACGTCTCTTTTTTAAACCATTGCTTTTCTCTTCCCACCTGCCGCGGTGGCGCAGTGGCTAAGGCGTTGTGCTGCTGAGCACGAGGTCGCGGGTTCGATTCCCGGCCGCGGCGGCCGCTTTTCTGATGGAGGCGAAAAGCAAAAACGTCCGTGTGTACGAGATTTCGGCGCACGTTAAAGATCCCCAGGAGGTCAAAATTAATCTGGAGCCCTCCACTACGGCGCGCCTCATTGCCTGCGTTGCATCGGCGCGTTAAACCCCACAATCAAACAATCAATCAATCAATCAATCGCTTTTCTCTCCCCCCCTGTTTATCTTCCTCCTCCATAGCTTCATTTAGTTTACTGTTGAAGTTTTCCCGTTTTGTTTTCTCCTTCTATATATATATATATATAATGACTCAAGTTGTTCCTACACAGTGAATTCCAGAGGTTCTTGCTTTCAGATCCTGTGCTTTGGCAGAGCCTAAAAGCGCGTGTTGGTGTTCTTTTGCAGGGATATCTTATCTAAAGGAGGGTCTGCTGTGGATGCTGCCGTCGCCTTGTTGTTTTGCAATGGTGCCGTGAACCCGCAGAGCATGGGGCTTGGGGGAGGCGTGTTCATCACCGTCTACACAAAGTGAGTGCAACTTTCAGGTCAAAAGATTCAGGCTGTTCAGCTTTTTGCCCTACCACACTTAGGCTGCATAAGATAAGGAATTGCTCGATAAGTGCGGCGTGGAATGCTGTCGTAACAGGCATTGTGATCTCAATATTCTTGTGCCCCTGCCAGATTTGGGTGGAGGGGCCTGAAGTTCAGGATTGGAGCATTTTTTCCGCCTTAGTTGTGTAAGTGTTGCAACTGCTAAGATTGCATTAGGCAGGAATTTGCACGTGATGTGAGGGCTGAGAGATGCAGCTTTATGTGGCACTCATAAGAAGGCCCTGTTGTACTGTAAGCTGGCATTTGCTGCCTGTAGGCGTACTTAGGGTGAAACATTCAGTGAGGGGCACCATGTCTCGAGTAATACAGGGAATTTTATCACCCCGTCGGAAACGGTGACCATGAAGGTTCACTGAGGGATTAAGAAGCATGTTGGCGCATTTAAAGAGAACCAATCGCGGTGCCCTAACGTACCGATATAGGCCGGCTTGTTTTAACAGCAAAGCTGTTGTACGAGCCGTAAGTTCGTCGTTGCAGAAAAAATGCCCAGAAAATGCTGAGCACTCATGAGCGCATGCCTCGCAGGCGAGCACTGAACGTTCCCGGCACTCGCAGTGGCTGTAGCAAATAAAAAACTGGCAGAAACCACGAGGAGCAAACAAATAACGAGCGCTCGTGAGCGCGTGCCTCGCGGCGGCCGCCAAGTCTCCGGTTCGTGCAGTGGCTTTAACCCCCCTTCCCCCCCCCTTCAAAAAAAAAAAAAACAAAGAAAGAAAGAAAGAAAAGAAACCCTTCGGTGTTGTCTTCAAGCGCTACCAAATATGTAATGCATGGCATGAGGAATGCGCCGATAACGATGCATATGGCGATGTCTACTGCTTGCACAGTGCAAAGCAATGAGAGAACATGTAAATAAACAATTTGCACGACTTAGTGCAAGCTTTGCCAGTTGAGCTGGTGGAAGTCTCCAATGCTGAGGGTGACTACTGAGCATCCACCGCTCACAGCGAAGACGACGACGACCTCTTCGATGCATATGATGACGATTGCTATCACTGCAGCTGTGCAAATAAACGAGGATACTAAAACGTCACTATGTGTCCTGCAATGCTGACCTACGACAGCTTCACCATTCAAGTCTTGTGCATGAGTGCAAGCTTCCCTCAATTTTTTTGCACTTTAGTGTGGCCAATTTGTTGGCTGATTTGTGGTAAGGGCCTTCAATCTTTGCTGTGTTGCTGCTGTAATCGTGGTGCATTGGAACCCTGGCTACATGTTCCCGTGCTTTGCGACAAACTGGGTTCTACGATGGACTAGTAGAGTCCCGGCGAAGTCCCCGTAGAAACCATGCTTTAAGAACCTCTGTTATCCGACGACCCATGCAAAGCGCACGACTGACCAGCGGACGAAATGAAAGTGCCACGAGTCCGTTCCATGGCCTTAAGCCCGCTCAATTGGTTCTCTCTGGCATAGCTTTCTTCCCCGTCTCGTGTTTCCTTTCTGTTGCTTTCCCCCTCTCCTAGCTAGCGTCTCCTCTTGTTGCATAGCGGTCACGGGGGCAGTGGGCAGGTGTTCATTTCTCCCATTCAGCAGTGAATCGCAATGAAGTTACGCTAAAAGGCTTAGGCCTCCACCTGTGCTTGTGGTGATCGTTTGTGCCATTATTCGCACTCGCTGGCGGGAATTGCGGCAGTCTATTGCGGTACAAGGTTTGTTTTAATACAGCACGCATTATTCCTTTTGCATTTACTTTTTTTTTTATTAATTTGGTTTCCTGAACCCTGTCAAGGCATTCGTTTGCAGTTTGCACTGAAGCTTAGTGCAAATCAGTTGCGCAAACTCTATTTATAGGCGTAATTTCTTTTTGATTTTACAATGCCCGCATTTTACGACTTTTTTTTCACGGTCCTGAGAAAGTCAATGTAATCGGGGTTCTACTGTGTTTTAAAATTGGACTAGTGCTAGAGAACAGTGTGAGCTAGACTCATTCATTCTTTTTGCTGCTTCGTTGCTGCTTTCATGAAAGAAAATGGCTCATGTTCACTATTATTCTGAAACACTGCTTTGCCCTGTACAAGATTTTGAAAATAAAGCACTGAAACCTGTGCACCCACTGCTCGAATGCGCTGCCTAATTCCTCGTAATCAGGTCATATGACTTACTGCATGCTTACCACGCTCCTCCAGTCTGAAATCTAGAATGCACAAATATGTGCAGTGCCTGTGTACGTTTCTCGAACGTTCGCCCTCTCCATTATCATCTCCTCCGTGCAGTGCTACTGGCGTAGCAGAGGTCATCGACGGCCGGGAGGTGGCGCCAGCCTCCGCGTCGGCTGAAAAGTTTGTCGGCAACAGCTCACTTCTCGTATCAGGCAAGCACTGCTCTGTCGCATTCCCAATTATGTCTCCCACTGCCACAAAGGTGCCTTCATTGCCAGTGCAGTCCTAATTACTAACCTTTACCTAATTACCTAAAAATTACCTAACCTTTGCAGTTCCAGATTTCTTTGTATTCATGAACTGTTAAAGGCCTAGCGAATTAACAAGCTAGAACTATTGATATTGTCAAAAGTCGGGCTTTCCTGCTTAACTCTCTAGCCCCTGCAGCGACATTCCTGCAAGTTAAGTGTTGCGGTTTATCGTTGGGAGTTGAGAAAGGTTGCAAGGAAAGTGCAGTTTAAGTTTAGGCAGTAAGCAAAGCACAGTTGATTAGTGCATATTTTTGCTGCAGAATTAAAGTCGCAGGATGTGCGTAATTGGGCACTCCCATGTGCCGGAGGTAATGCTAGCTCTTGCGACAAATAAAACTAAAGAAACCTAGCAAGCACTGTTAAGAAGCTTGAAACCACTGCAAGCGCCCGATAATTAGTCCGAGCCTGGAACCAAAATACCAGTCTTGAATGCGTGCGACATAACTAGCTTGACCCACAAAAAAGTGAAATGCTAAGAAGGATGCAACTTGTCATTTTATCATGGCAGTTCAGCTCGCAAGAGGTTGTTGTGGAGAAGGTTGTGGAGAGAAGTTTGCGAAAGTTTTTAAAGGTAGAGAGTTGGGCTAGCTCGTTACGTGGTAGTACAACAGCTCACATGTGAGACGACTGTGGCGCAGTGCTTTTCATTGATTGGCTTTCTGTCTTATGTTGCAGGTCCACTGTCGGTCGCGGTTCCCGGTGAACTGAAGGCCTACGGCACGGCCCACGAGAAGTACGGCAAGCTCCCCTGGTCCCAGCTGGTTCAGCCCACAATCGACCTCTGTAGGAACGGTTTCCCAGTTGGCAAACACCTTGCTGAAAAGCTCCAAGAGAAGCAAGACAGCATCCTCAATGAACCGACATTGAAGTGAGCTTTAGTGATCATCAAGCGCACATGCTTTGCACTAAATATTTTTTCTTCCTTTTGTCTTCTGCACTAGCAAAATTTTTGGTTCTGTAGAGGACAGTCTTGTTTTTGCACTGTATGGGGTAAGTGAAAGAAGCGAGGCTGTTTGCTAAGAGGTCACTTCAGTGGCCCTTTCAGCTGCTCAAAATTATGAATTTAAACTTTGAAGGCTATGAAGAACTGAACAAAGACAACAGCCACACGAGCTTTGTACTTTAAGAATGACAAACTAGGTCCTGTCAAGGTGTTACTCTTAAATGTACAGTATAGAAGATCGTTCATTCAGTTTTCAGCGCACCGCGAAAAGAGAAACGTAATTCAATTGCTGAAGTTACAGCATAGCCAGGGTTTCCCCACACAACTGGCACGAGAATATTTTTGTGACAAATGTAAGTTTCACACTGCGCTACTACAGCATTACTCGACATCAATTGGTTTAAATGAGCCTACATGCCTCATGACCGAGATATTGCATTAGTTCATAATAGTTTCAATTAGCATTGTTGGTGCTGAAAGCCTAAAAAGTGCGGTAGTATATTATACGTGCAATGCGAAGGTTACATGTTTATGATAGATCATTATGAATGTCCAAACTAATATTCTAAATGTTAGTTCGTGTACCTTATTGTAGCGTAAATCACTGTACTAGCGTAAATCACTGTACTCTCCAGAGAACTATCCAGTGTAATTACATTCACTGGCTGCTGTTTTGGAGAGGTTGACCATGTGCAGTATCTTTTGTACACTGGACATATTACACCAAGGGGTAGAAAGAAGTGGGTACTGCATTTCTAGGTGACATACTAAGCATTGAATTTGTCTTTTGTCATGCAGAGAAATGTTCTTCAATAACGAGACGAACGCAGTATTCAAAGAAGGTGAAATTCTGAAGCGACCCATGCTCGCAGACACGCTTGAACAAATTGCTCAAAAGGGAGCCGACGAATTGTACTCTGGAGAGCTCGGAACAAAGTTTGTCCAGGATGTTCAAAATCTTGGTGAGTTGTGCTGCTTATCTTTGCATTCCCTGATGCAAGGTAGCCATGCTTTGTTTTCAATTCGGCTTTGCTTCTTGGGTAAAAACTGCTGTGCTTCAACTTCAAGAAGTCCGTTTGTTCAATTATTGAAATCAGCCAGTTTGTAAAGCTTTTCTATGTGTGTGTTGTAAGCCTTGGCATGCAGGCAATTCGGTGTGGCAGATTTGAACTGACGGCAGCGAGTTGATGAGTTTGCTTGCGACTTTCCTTATCAAGTAGCCTTAAGACTGGCTGCAGAACGATGTTGTGTTAGGTGTCTTGTAAAGGAGCCATGAAGAGAAAATACAAGTTTGGTTCATTCAAAAGATTGCCTCGTTAGAATCATTTTGACACCACTTTTAACGTAAACTTCGGTCAAATAAGCTACATAATTATGAAAAAAGGAAATGGCCATGCGACCCACCAGCTCATTTCCCGCAACTGAACCTGTGATGTCACATGAGCTCAGCTCTGCGATTGGCGGAGGCCGGCAGAAGCAGACGCAAATTAGGTAGAGCTTACATAACTAGCCGAACGAGCGTTTGCACGTAAATTTAGTAAATTTAGGGCATTCTTTACAAAGGAATAAGAATGATGGGACAAACAGTGGAAGTTACGAAAGCACATGTAAACATAGAAGTACTGATGAGTACTGCTGTTCGTACTGCGCACAGCATGCTTGATTTAGCTGCACAGCACTACGGGGCTTGGGGTTGTCTCAGACGACACTGGCCGATTGACGCAAGCAACGGTGTCTTACGTGACCACATTTGTCGAGCGAGCACTGTTTCAGGGAACGAATATTTTCTCCCAGAACAAAAATAAGCCACGTTTAAATACGGGCAAAAACAAACCAAACGCTTGCCACGGTATGGTGGCGCCATCTAGGTTCGGGAAACGTAAAGAAACGCGGGAACAAACCAACACCGCTATACAGGGTGGAGACAACCTTTCAATGGTCCCGTGCCGCCGCGATTGGGCCAACGTGCTCATTGCGTTATTCTTTTCGTTTCCCACGAGACCTAGCAACGCGAAACAGACAATATGATTCAAAATTCTTTAGTAAACCGCTTTGCGGCGATAATTTTAAGCAGACAATTTTGATGATTCAAAATTCTTTAGTAAACCGCTTGCTTCGGTGGCGAGCGAATTTTAGAGCGGTTTTGACCCAAATGGCGGCGCCAGCGTTGCTTCGGTGGCGATACTTGCGAGCGACCCAAAATGGCGGCGCCACCCTGTATACTTGTCGGATGCGACCCTGTAAGGTATTCGGCGGATGCTGCAGAGCGGTCGGTTCCTGTGAGAGCGGTGTCATGTGATGTCATTGCACCCCGAACACAAACGATTTAGCGGGAAAATCAAAATTTTAACCTAAATTGTTTAATTTCTCAGTGAATAAAGCATCGTTTGTATCCGGACAAGCGCTGGGGGCACTATAAAACACGAAATCTTTCGAATAAAACCAACTTGCATTTTCTCTTCATGGCTCCTTTAAGAGCACCCCATCTCCACTTTTGTTTTTTGATTGCTTACAGTTCAAGTCAAAGGTGTAGTTGCAGTTTTTAAAATTCTGTTCATTTCTTGGCATTTATTTTTGTAGGGTTCTGAAATTTAGGCCAAGAGTTTTTGTCTTCACATACCTCTATTACGGCTATCCTCTGCAAAAACTAAAGCTTAAGAAAGTAGTACGAGCCGTACTGCACGCATGCACCACACCAGAAACTTTTTTTTAAAAATGCCGCCCCTTATTGTGTTCCATTCTTTTCCCACCAGCATGCTGGCTGCGTCATTTAGGTATATTTGCACAGTGGTCACACATTAGGCGCAAATGCACTTTCACATTCGTAACCTGCCCCGTAGCTGTTTCACGCACAATCGCATTTTACGTAGAGCAAGAATGCAGTCTGATGTGTGATCCCATTTGTATTTCATTTCTTTTTGCATTTCCTCTTATAGTTGGGTAAGAATGGCAACAAGTGCCCGTAGTGTGTCACTCTGCCAAAACAACAAAGCCGCGACGTCGATGCGCACGACTTTAAAAAAAAAAATAGCGTTAATGCGTGAGACCATCTGCTTTCCTCACCTAGTCTGACTTTGATACTTACTCGCAAGAACATAAAGTTCTCTAGTTTTCCTTTTGCTCTGCTTCTATTTTGCGCTTCCCCAAGATGCTGCAGTAACGGACTGTTTGTGCCATGTGGAGAAATAGCTGGTTGTGTCAAGGCGCAAGAGCAACTTTCGTTGTCATTCTTAAGTTGTACCCAAGCATAGCAGCAGCATTTGTGCAGCTTTAGTGCAGTGCACGTAAGGCTAAGCGAGGTCTTCCCTCTCGTTTGTTCCTCATTGCCAGGTGTGCCCATCACGTCGCAAGACCTGAAGTCGTACAAGGCTCTCGTGAAGCCAGCCACCAAGTACACCCTGCTTGGGGAGGACGTCCTGTACAGCGTGCCCCCGCCGGGAAGCGGACCGGTCCTCTCGTTGATCCTGGGAATCCTGGCCGGCTACGGCTACAGCGGAAGCAATGCCACGCTCAACGTGGACGACGCCTCCCTCATGTACCACCGGATCGTCGAGTCGTTCAAGTTTGCGTACGCAAAGCGGACATACCTCGGCGATGAGGACTTCGTTAACATCACGGATGTGAGTCGCTAACTGTCGGGGGAAATCTAGGACATGTTATGGCGCTTGGCTGCAGAATCAACCAATCATGTTTTTTTCTGCAAAACTAACAGTTTCGCCCTAGCTGAGAAGGTTTAAGTTCTGTGGTGATGTGCTGCCTTAGATGCGTGTTTACTAGTCCTCCACTCTGGGCCAGAGAAAACCTAGACAAGGAGGCAAGGCGGTTGAATGAAAGACTCTTTATTCCCGCAGATGGCGGCAGATTTTTAGTATGCCCACAAATAGTGGGTCTCCCCCGGTTGGCAGACTGGGCTATCTGTAAAGTTCATGACGAGTACTTTGTGCTGGACTAGTCCACTTCTTTCTTCGTGACCAGTTTGCAAAACATTTCCGAGGCAGTTTTCAGGTGTAAGTGCACAATTCCCTTCCAGTGTAGTTTTAAATGCTGGCATCGTTCATTCCTTTCATTGAATGAAATGCTATAAGCTAGGCATTATTTACGTGTCAAATGCTGTTACACATTTTTTGTAATGCCGGGAAGGGTCTCTTTAACCTTCACCTTCAAACCAATGAGTGAAGACAAGCATACGGTCAGCTTGTGAGGAACCATACCTATTTAAATTATGCAGCGTTAGTAATCGCAACAGACAAATTCAGTTAAATTGCAAGCCTCGAGTGTCTTACGTTTTTGTACTTTCTCCCTCGTGCTTTAGATTGTGGAGCAGATGTTGTCAAGGGATTACGCGAACTCCTTGAGGTCCAAAATTTCCGACCTTGAGACCCGTGAGCCCAGCTTCTACGAGCCAGCATCCCAGGTCGTCGAGAACAAAGGAACGGCACACGTGAATGTGCTGGCACCCAATGGTGATGCCGTTTCCGCCACCAGTACAGTGAACAGATAGTGAGTGCACTTTTTTTTCATTGTCCACACACATTCCGAAGCCCACAACTACAATTTTTTTTAACCGAAGAGTATTTTTAGTACTTTCATGCAATAGGCATAATTCAATAAGGCTGAACATGATAAAAGTAAACTTCGTGACAATTTCATGTACTGCCTTTAGATTTTCTAATCTTCAGCACAAGTTCAGTGTTTAGTGCCTAATTTGCAGCCAAGACTTTGTATCACTGTTGCATATTTGTTACTGGGCTTATTTGCAAAAATAATATGCTAGCACTTGTGAATAAGCTAGGGCATATTGGTACTACTAAAGTTTTGAAATGCTGTGGTATTTTTCGAGCTGTTTCCCAAGTGCCTTTTGACATTTGAAACTGAAAGGGCACAATGAGCACAATATTATAGTTCTGATTCCTGACGAAGCTGGCAGTCAGGCGCAGGATCTCATCACCGTACCCCTCAGTAAGGGTGTACACCCTATGATGCCCATAAAGGCTGTCGCATTTCAAAGTACTTTATGCTCCCCACATGGATGGTCAAAACTTGTCGATAATTTGGCAGTTGGAACAATATTGAACCACATGAGTTTGATACAATGAAAAAATAGCTTAGGTTGTGGCACTTGTGTTGTTTGCATCTGGACACCATGATACACCAAAAGCATCCATTGCCATAAGAAAAATGTTACCCTGGTCAGACTATACGGGCCAAGACATCCGTATGCAGTGGCTCCATCTGTGACCGTGTGATGGTCTTCACATGCCAGCAGCCACGCCGCAATGTGCAGGGTCTAAGTTCTCCTCCTTGCACTGTGGTTCAAAATAACTCAATGCCTCAGAACTGTCTCCCTGCGCCCAGTCGTACCTAGTCATTGCTTGCATAAACCCAACGACCCCATTCTCCCCCTGTGCAGTTTCTGGAGCCCTGCTGGCCTCCCCCTCGACAGGCATTGTGCTGAACAGTGGCATGGACGACTTCTCCGTGGAGAACTCGTCCAACTCCTTTGGCCTGGAGTGGTCGGCGGCCAACCTGATTGCGCCAGGCAAGCGGCCGCTGTCCTCCATGTGCCCCACCATCGTCACCGACCCGGCCGGGTCGGTCCACACGGTTGTCGGAGGCGCCGGCGGTTCTCGGATCACCAGCGGCACGGCCCTGGCAAGTGTCCACTCAGTTTTTTACGCGACGTGAAACTCAAGAAAACATAATTAAGCTTAACTTGTGTAGGGCAAAGTAGTGTGAGGTGGTCTTTAATTGCCTGGTAAGTGTAACTGTGCCGTACCTGCTGTTTAGTGGCTAAGGCATGCTTCTACATACACACTGCCATGGTCTTGATTCCTGGCCGTGAAGGCTGTATTTCTGGTGAAGGGAAAAAGAAATGTGAAAGTGGCCATGTGTAAGCAATTTCAACATGTTAATTTCCACAGTCTGAATTAAAGTTCTGCCCTCTAGAGAAGTATAGCTCTGCTGCGCTGAGCCCCTGGATTAACTCTTACATTACTGTGCAAATGCTGACAACTCTGTAGGGCCATTCTGCTCTCTTACGAAAAACTGCCTTTTTCTCATTCACATCACCAATTTTATGCTTAGCAACTGACAAGCTGCTTGTCAAAAGCCTGCAAGCTGTTAAAGAATTCAAGGTGCTCTGGAAAAGATTTATATACATTGCCTATTTACTTTCTAAGGTTAATGTCCATAGTGTCTGTGTCTGTGCTCCAAGTTAGTTTGGCCAGTCTACATTTATTCTATCACTAGTAAAGTAAATTCAAAAGTTTCCCTTGCACAATTATCCTCAATTTGCTGACGTCTTCTGTAACGAGATGCTGGCAAGTCTACAGGGTGGCATTTAGCAGATTGAGAGCAGGTTTAAACCGGCATAAACCTTCTGGGAAGAAATGGAAATAATTGTGTACCATTGCAAATTGAGCCACATATAAACCACCTTGTACAGCAATAATAGAGTAGTAGTAAAGGGATCTTCTTCTGTGAGTACCGTAGGTTGTGTGCTGCTTCACGGTCATGAGGAGTAGGTTCTTGAACATGCAGCATACCTAAAGTGTTGTAAAGTAATGAAGAAAGGATTTTTTTTCCTTCTCACTCTGATTTTGCTTTAATATCACAAGTTTGTTCCAGGCCAAGGAAATGTTTTTAACCATACTTTGTAATGCAACACTGTAGCGTTGCCCCAAAAAGGTTTTCTTTATTCTGCACCAAGTAGAGGGGACCTCTCCACATACCCAGAACTTCGCACTACTAGCTGCGTACTTTTATTTTATTTCGCATAAAAAAGCGGGTGTGTTTTATCCCCAAGTTGGGACAACACCCCCCTCCTTTTTTTATTAAATAAACAACGAAATTAAATTGTTGGTTCGTTTTTCTGCATAGAAGAAACAACCCTACAGTTTCTTGTCACGGTGTGTCATGTGTTTCGCTTCTTCCTTTGATACAACGCGCCCCCTCCTAATGCCACCCTTCCTCTTCTCTGCAGGTCTTGTTCCGGGCCCTCTTCCTTGATGAGACAATCAAGAGGGCCATTGATGACCTCCGCATTCACCACCAGCTCTACCCCAACCAAGTCTACTACGAGAAATCTTTCCTCCGGTGAGTGCGTGCGTGTGTGTGTATGCATGTCTGTGGTTTTCGTTGTACCATTGCTTTGCTGGAATACAGTTGGGAGCTATGCTTCTCCATGCAGGTTGTAACATCTAGCACTCGACATTGTGTGTAGCCTGTGTGAAAAGTCTGACTTCTTATGAAGGTAATGGAAAATAGTGCAAAGTAGCGACAACCGGGGAAAAACAAAGACAAATACAAACGTTGTTCTCGTGGTCGTCTGTATTACGTGCTTCCCTCATGATACTAAAGTGACCAACTACAGTAAAATGAGCTGTTACGCTAGTTGGTGCATTATGAATTATGAAAATTTCGCTAACTGGACATACAGAGGAAAGAAGACAAAGCGCAAACAAAGCGTTGTGGGTTGCACTTTGTCTTCCTTCCTCTATGTCTAGTTAGCGAAATTTTTATAATTTTCATAATTGGTAACCAACTAGCCCAATAACAAGTCTTGTTAAAAGGCTGGCTGGCATTATCTGGGCTGCTGGTTGCCTAGTGAAAGCTTGTTAGTCTGCCAGTGAAGAATTTTTGTGGCAACCGCTAGCCTAGATCACAGGAGAAGGCTCAGTGACGGGACTCCTCCAGTGATACACTACGTTAATTTGGCATTCATTAATTTTGTACTTTTCTTGCCAGGCCAAAAGTTAATGTAGATGGTAAGCCAAGACGATTCATCATGACAGTGTGAGGACAACCTGTAGAACTTTGCATTAAAAATATTGGCATCAAGAATGTGTAGAGCTGTTGAAATTATAAGCCACTTGTTCTGAATTGACTGAAGTTTTGCAAGGCATTTTAATAGTTGTAGGGCTGCACGCTTCGTACACCAAGAAAGGAATGGCATCAGCAGCAGCGTCCTGTGCCCTACTGTAGGACTGTTGCTCTGCATTATTCATTGTGATGGCCAGTGTGGTGAGAATTGAGTCTCCATAAAAAGGCATTTGTGTAGAGCTCATTGAAACAAAACATCCTCCAATTTTGCAGTGTATGCTAGTCTTCCAGGGTTCGCACAGGTTCTTGAAAACCTTGAAAACCCTTGAATTTAGAAGTGTCAATTTTAAGGCCTGGAAGATTTTGGAATTTTGAAGTGGTCCTTGAAAACCCTTGATTTTTCTGGAGAGAACCAATGACCCTATCTTTTCACAAGAATTTAAAGTGTTTGTCGTGGATTTTAGGTGTTAAAAATGTAAAGAAACACTGTAACAATCAAGTTTCAGTGTATTGCAGGAAATTATGAGTTTGGTAGATTGTCATTCTTGCGAGGCAACATTGGCAGCAGCATTCCTCAATAGAGTCCATGTCACGATACAATCCAGTGAAAGCCGGCTTCTCTTTTCTATCTTGCATATTGCATTTATTCTGTGGACGGCCGCTCATTGCATGTTTGCTGTGCCTCATACGCTCCATCTGCGTTTGCTTTTATGTGCAAATGGTAGACTTGTACATAGTTCATCCTGCCTTGTAGCGACACTTGCTGATTTAATTTCAGCTCATACTCTTGCTGGCAAAGCAGAAGATGCAGGCAACATTATGAAGTTTTGAAATCAAACAGCCTCAGCAAAACACCAAGAAAAAAAACACCTCTAAATGCCAACTGTGAAATAAAAAATAAAGCTGGGGGAGCATTCACTAACCCGTTAGCGCCTATCTAAATGTGCACTAATGTGCTTAGGAATTGGGCAATAATGAAAATTTGCATTGTGTTGAAAAAGTTATAAATAATCCCAGATAAAACATTAGATGGGGGCCTTGAAAATGTGATTTCTGGTCCTTGAAAGTCCTTGAAAACCCTTGAATTTTTGCTTTTGAAGCCTGTACGAATCCTGCCTTCATTCAGCAAAAAAACATGACACCATTCCAGCTGCATTGGAAGAATGCATTAAGAAAAGTTCAAGTACAAGTTGACAAAAAGCATGAGCTGACCATGCAAGAAGCCTGCTAGTATAAAGAGGATGCAAAAAAAAAAAAATGCTGTAAACTGTCACAAAATGGGCAAACAAAAATTTGCCGAAAGGAAATTTCCAGAATGGGGCATTTGTGAACTCTCCTGAGCTCCAGAGCTATTAGTGTACCTTAATAGTCTGAAGTAACTGAAGTAATCTTCTTTTTGGAGTAATTGACGAGCTCAAATATTTGTGCAGTGGTGGTGAACACACTTGCAATGCATTTATGTTCCACACTGTTCAGTTTCTTCTGTTAGCTTGTGGTGATATGCACAAGACTGTCTGCTCAAGGTGTTCCCAGAAAAAAATCACTTTTTCCGGTTTTGCATCCACGCCCTCCCGAACAGGCCATTTTGGACCAGCTGCAACAGTTTGGGCACAAGGTGACGCCGGAGGTGGAAGACTCGGGATTCCAGGGCATCACGCGGTCCGCAGACGGCTCCATCTTCGCCAACATGGACTACCGCAAGGGTGGCAGCATAGATGGCTTCTGATTGGCGGACTGATTGTTGCACACGAGAGCATTGGCCTAGGGTAACAACAAGTGTCCTTCCAGGTCTCTTATTAAGAACATAGGTTGTACCTTTTTTAAGCAGAACCATTTTTGCATATATCCGCGTTTGGTGCGGCACTCACGACCATCTTTTTGAACACGTTTACACTGAGGCCTGTGGCAGCTGAGCCGTGTGGTTTTTTATATGTGTATATTTAAGTGTTTTTTCCCCCCCTAGAATGTATACAAAGAGATATTAAATTATTTTTTGAGCCCACAACTGGTGTGTTGGGTGTGTGTGTGTGTGTATTTTTATGGATCTGTGTTTTCACAATTACTCTCGCTGTACACACCTGGGCAGTGTGTGTGCGTTAAAGTGTTGAAAATGTTGTGCAGTTGTGCACAATTTATAGAAGTAACTTCAGTGCATGGGATTGCTGCAGTATGTGACGTGCAATGTTGCACAGAACATCTACAGCTCAGCTATGTCAAGTGCGTGGCCAAGGCGTGATAGAACGTACAGCTTATGAAAAATAAAAAGCCATTGCACTCAATGTGAAAGCTGTCGGAAATGCAGAGCAGTGATTCGCCATAATGGACTGTAGTGCCGTTATAACTCACTGCTACCACCCAACACATTTCAAATTTCCCGCCTTCAGTGCTCGCACGCCCCCTGCCTGAAACTGCACCAGTGGGAGTTGTGTTCTTTTTGTGCTTGCTTTTCCTCCCGCACGTGCCGGCGTTGCACTGCCACTTTTTTTCGCTTACTATCGTAAAAACCAACCCAACGAGCGTTCCTAATTAAATGAACGCGGGGGCTGCCGGTTAATTATGTAATTTTGCCTCAAATGTACCTGCAGTTTTCTTTGCGCTAAACAACGGGGAGATGTATGAAAAGTGCCAGTGGTTGACTAGTTTCGAATGCTTATGACTACTATAAACCGCTTGGCTTTCGAAGCCTCTGTGGGACACCACGGTGCCAGCTGCTACAGCCAGAACACGGTGGGCCTCTACTTGGGTCCAGTGAGCGAGCTACGACAAGGCAAGCCCCTAAAGCGCTCTGCTCTTAGAATAACTTAGCAACACTACCTCTGGGGGCTGTGCAACATGTCAAGCAGGCACGTGGTGTTGCCCAGACAGCGCCGGCATCAAATGCTGAGAGCTGTGCAGTGGTGAGCTAAGGGCAGGCTTTCACCATGGCAAACCATATAATAAAACAAGCTCAACTGCCAAATTGGTGGTCTGGATTTTTTTTAATTTGGTGCAATGAAAGAAGAGGGGTGTAGAACAGCAAAAAAGAAAGTGAATTTTCGTATATGCGAGACGCGCAGCACACGATTGTGAAAAGTCTGCGAATCCATCAAAATACTGTAAACAAGGACTCCCATGCTGGAACGATTCAGGTTTGTAACCATTTTGATTTCAGTTCAAGCACTGTCTACCTGTAAACGTTGCTGTCACTGCTTGAATAAACAGCCTGCAGAGTTTGAAAACTGGCGAAAAAAGTTGCCGAGGATCCATTTCGTACTGTTTTTATGAGATGAGAATGCCAAAGCATTTCATTTCGTGGGATTGCTTTTATGGAAGGGTGCTCCCAGGTGGTGTTGCCAAGTTGTGTTATATACTATGCACACTGCTGTGACAGTCATCCACAGAATCATCCAGCTGCTCAAGTCCACTGCAGGACGAAGGCCTCCCCTATTGACCTCCAACCGCTCTTGTCCTGAGCTACTTGAGTTCACAGTTTACCCCCGAAGTTACCGTATTCATCCCTCCATCGTGTTATTGGCCTTCCCCTTCTTCCAGACCCATCTCTTGGTATCCACTCTGTTACCCTAATTGTCCACTGGTGGTCGGTTCATCTCACTCCAAAGCCATCCCAAGTCCGTTTCTTTTTCTTTGCTTGAGCTAGGATATTTTGTA
This sequence comes from Haemaphysalis longicornis, assembly GCA_013339765.2. Classification (NCBI taxonomy): domain Eukaryota; kingdom Metazoa; phylum Arthropoda; class Arachnida; order Ixodida; family Ixodidae; genus Haemaphysalis; species Haemaphysalis longicornis. The sequence goes on from JABSTR010000235.1 coordinate 425,666, forward strand.
CTCTAGTTTGTTCCCTGATCCACGTAGCTCAGTTTCTTGTCCACGAGTGTAATTCCCTAACAGTATTCGTTCCATGGCTTGTTGAGCCGACTTAAAATTTCAGCTCCGATATGTCATCACTGGCAGTATGCACTGGTTGTAGATTTTTCTTTTGAGAGACAGAGCTAGGTAGCTTACTTTTCATTATTTGGGAGTGCTTGCCAAATGCTCCCCAGCCCATACCTATTCTGCGCCGGATTTCTTTCTCGTGGTTGGGGTCAGCACTATCTAGTCGTTCTGAGGAAGTTATATTCTGTTACTTCTTCTAGCCTTTCGTTTCCTAAGCTGAAGAGGACATTCTTGGCATGCTTATTCCTGATTACTTTAGATTTATTCATATTTATTTTTAGCCCCTCGGCCGTGCTTTGTGACTGTAGTTTCTCGAGCATTGTTTGCATGTGCCCTGCAATCTCGCTCAGCAAGACTACGTCGTCCGCAAACCTCAAATGGCTCAAGTATTCCCTGTTTACCCTTAATCCTATGTTTTCCTAGTTTAGCTTTCTAAATATCCCCTCCAGACATGCTGTGAATAGTTTTGGAGAGATGGTATCAGCCCTGTTTTACTTCTTTCCGGACCGGAAATTTATCGCTTTGCTTGTGGAGGGTTATCCTGCCCATGCATTCCTTAATATGTCCTCTAGAAGTCTTACGTAGGTTTCCTGTATTCCCTGGTTGTTTAGTGCTTCTAGCATGGCTGCGGTGAGTACAGAATCAAACGCTTTCTCATAATCTATAAAAAGGCCATGTAAAGAGGTTTAGTGTACTCTGCGGGTTTTTCTATCACTTGATTGATGACATAAATGTGATCCATACCCTTTCCTAAATCCAGCCTGCTCTCTGGGTTGTTGGGAATCCAGGCTGTCGCGTATGCGGCAAACAGTAACATTAATAAACAGCTTGTAAACAACTGAGAGTAGGCTGATGGGCCTATAATTCTTGATATCCTTGGGATCTCCCTTCTTATGAATCAGAATAGTGTTGGCATTTTTCCAGGCTATGGGCACTTTTTGAGTCTTCAAGCATTCCGAAAATAGCACGGCAAGCTTTTCCAGTGCAATATCTCCTCCCTGCTTCGAAAGATCTACGGTTATGCCATTGTCACCTGCAGCTTTTCCTATGCCTGTGAGAGCCTTTCCCGACTTCCTCTTTAGTTACTAGTGGGTCATCGCAAGTTGAGCTTGTGCTGTCAGTAGTTTCCCCTGGTCTAACGTTGCTGGCATACAGCCTGGTGTAGAATCGTTCTGCTACATTAATTATCTCGTTCATGTTGTGCGTAATGTTCCCCTGCCCACCTCTGAGTGCGTACGTCTTTGCCGATGGCTAGCTTTCTCTTAGTTGCTTTCAAGCTTCCCCTATTTGCAGCGTTTCCTCGATCACTGCCACTTTATATGCATGAACGTCTTTTGTTTTATTTCTGTTAATCAGTTTTGACAGCTCGGCCAATTCGATCCGATCCACCGTACTTGACACTTTCATGCTACATTTGGCAATTATAGTCCCTTCGCTGTCTCAGTTGGCTTTTTTTCGCAGTGTGTCCTGCATGCTGCTTCTCCGACGGCTGCTCCTGATTCACTGAGTGCTGACATTAGGTTCATGGTAATATTGGGTGAAAATATTGGGGGTGAAAACTTGCTTTGTGCACAGTTTCAAGTCTTGCACGTTGCACGACTAGGTTCCCGAGTCATGGAAACTATCCCATAGAAATGCATGGGGAGTAAGACTTGACAGCGAATTACACAAAAAATATTCAGAATCCTGTAAAATTATGTTACTGTTTTCATCTTCACGTTGACTTCTTGCTTTATGCCAAATATCACTTTCTTGAAGTGGTTTTGCTAGGTCCCTGAGAGGTCGGAATTTTGAGCGAGAAAGCTGGGTATGTCTGATGTATCCTTAGAAATTTTGCGGGCATGTCTGCTGTAGCTTTAGAAAGTGTTTAATTTTCCACCCCTCCCACTTACCGACACAAAGATCAACTTGCCAGAGGTTTTCCACTAGTTGACCTGCTCATTTTCTTCCATTATATACTCTTATTGTTGCCCTGCATGCATGCACATTTTAGGTGAAAGATCGGTGTTTCTGACCCTGTTGCTTGGACAGCTTAAGGCCCGCGTGGAGGCAATGGCGATAATGCGTTTTTGGCTGTCGGCACTGGCGACGGCATAAGTTGATCGGTTTGGATATGGGGATGCGTCCACATACAGCGTGTCGGGAAGATGCTTAAGTGGTTTAGGTGAACATTTTGCGTATGTGCGCTTTTTTTTTTTCCCCCTTTACAGATTTTCGTTTTCTTGTGTAAGGCATATATATAAATTCATTAGGCTGCTGTTCTTCCCCATGGTTGAATTTTCTTCATATGCAGGCTGTCCCTGTCGACGTTTGCTTCAGCGAAGGCACGAGGGCCATCGTTGTGGCTGGTTTTATGAAAAACGGCTAATTCGGCGCCCTCAATTAATTCTTTCACAAGAAGCTGCTGAGTGTTATAAAAATATCTTTGAGGTGAGATGTTTCAGCAGGGGTGGAATTTTGTCCTTGGGGCATTCCTTCCTCTCAACCCTGCATGCTGAAAAAGTGTGGTGTGCATTATAAACAACTCGAGGGACTGCACAGCTGCTCAGAACAGGCTCCAGTTTCTCATTGCAGCATGGTGACCATCACTTTAGCAGGGAATTTAGAGATAAAGGGCAGCTATATATTTCTAGGGGCAAAGATTAGACGTACAGGCAGGGTGTTTTTGTAAACGTTTATTGAAGCAGTAGAAGAATGTGGTTTGGGAGAAGCAGCTATGGGCAACGGGTGACCATCTAGTCCGATTGACTGTACGCTGCAGTTGCCCTAGTTCAGGGCCCTCTGGTCTTTGAGCGGGTAATAGGAGAAATTTTTTAAATTGGTGCATTTATGTTAAGCAGCCATCCGCCTCTGACTGTGGCTGAACTGACACCAGATTCTCTAAAATAATGGTCGTCATTTTGAAGGGGTGTGGTATTGGTGCACAAATGCATGTGTGCCTTGGTTGGAAGTCCCTCAGAGGAGTGGAAGATTGTAGAAATCGCACAGTGCGTCTTGCTACTGTGCACGTCTAGGGGCACTGACACAAAATTTTGAAGGCGAGATAACTTCGGAGATAGATTGGTGTGAACACACATACATCATCTGCAAAATATCTGCGGCGAATACAGCCTAGAACATATTTAAAATCAATTTTAAAGTGTGCGAAACGCAACCGAGCAGCCAGCAGAGGACCACGGGCAATCGACATCCCGCGGATATTTTTGTAAATAAACAACATCCATACACGTCACGACTTCGTGTTTGCCGCTTCCGCAATGCCGGCGTTTTTCGCCGGCTCGCCGTTCCAATCGGGGGGCCGGAGGGCGGAGCTTCTGCTCTCGAGAACGAACGACTCGATCGTTGGCGGCGGAGGCGCTGTGATTTCGTCAGCCCATCGGGCAGCTGGCCGCGACCAAAGTTCTACAGCGATTCCAGGCACTCTGTTTCTACTACTTTTTATTTACATTGGACGCGAAAACACGCCGGAGACACGAAAAGCCCACTGATCGAGCCGCGCGGTCGCTGTGCAGGCGGCGGCCACGGCCGCGAAGTGGCTCAGGCCGGCGCAGGTAGCTCGAGTGATAGCTTGTTACCGCTGCACGAAATTGTACCCAAGTCCCGACCTAGGCAGATTATATGAGAAAGGAGTTAATGATTCGATAGCGGGTTGCATTAAAAATTGTCATCTGCACCGCTTACGAGAGCGGCAATCGAATATCCGCCGCAGTGCAAAGCTGAACACATCTGTAGGCGGACCTGTAGGCAGACCGGCCGGCTGCTCCAGCGCGGCGTCTTGCCACCCACTGTCTCGAGCGTCGCGCGTCGTGCTTTAGCCGCGGAGCATTGCCCCTTCATCACACCAGGGTCAGCTTTTTAATTAAGCGGCTCAGAGATCAGCTAACGTGGGGCATTCCGCAGAAACTGCCGGCGATGCGGATTCGACAGTGCTACGGCAGCTCTGCTCTGTGAGATCCCTCCGACGGTCACGTGGTCAGCTTTGTTCACACAAAATCCATCGGTTCGCGGCACCCGCTGAAACCGAAACTGAGACTGGCCGCATTGAAAATGCCTCTAATTAAACAACCGCCGCACGCTGAAGCAAATGAGGTTTCTACAGGTGATAAGTAGGTCACTAGCGACTTATCGCAAAAAAAAAACAAGATGCAAAATTTTTGTGTCAGTGCCCCTGCAGAACAATGCACCCTGATTATCCTGCTCCTCCACAGGATTCCTTAACCGAGGAAGACATGCACATTAATGCCACAGCCATAATTTTAGAGAATTCAGGCCCTGATGGCTGGTGTTCCATTGCTGTGCCCTATAAATGTGAAAGCACTGCTTGACCCGGTAGGCTGAAATCCGGCATCGCAACAGAGAAATGGTGGGCAAAAGCGGTTTGTCCGGTTAGGTAAAATCAGCTGGACAGGCTGATCAGTTGCAGTTGCGAACGACACCAGCGAGGATTGCTGTACTTGATGGAAGCAGTTTGTCTTGATTTTACCCAACCGGCCAAACCGCTTCCGCTCACTGACTAGCCAGCGTCACTATCAATAATTAACAGTGACGCTGGCCAGTCAGTGAGCGGAAGCGGTTTGGCCGGTTGGGTAAAAATCAAGACAGACTGCTCCATCCAGTACAGCAATCCTCGCTGGTGTCGTTCGCAACTGCAACTGATCAGTCTGTCTTGATTTTACCCAGCCGGGTAGGTGATTTGGCAACGCCTCCGAGGACCTTGCCTTGCCTACAAACAAACTATTGAGCTACTTACTAACACAGATTAGCCAACAACTATGCAGGCAGCTTGACAATGCTGAGCTTGAGCGAGACCAGAGTGATTCGAAAGGGGCAGCGTAGAGCCACTAAATAAATAAGCTTATTTAGTGACGCTAGGACAGCGCAAGTCGCACTGGTCCCATCTGGTCCGCTGGTCGCGAAGCAGGCGAAGGCTCAAAGGCGTGCACGCGGCGTGCGAACTAAAAATAAAAATTATTTCCACGGGGCGTGCGAATAGGGACACCCGGCCCAACGTTGCCCGGCCCGGCCCCTACCTCCCGACTCCCGTGGCAACGTTCCTCCCCTTGAGATAGAAACTTTCAACGCCGTAATAAAAAAATTTAACGCGTTTAGTTTTTCAAGATACGTTCAAATAAACAAATAAAAGATACTGTTATATAGTTTTAGTTTTTTTTAAATGCGTTTTCTAAAAGAATCAACGGAAGTACGTCACGATGAAAAAGCAGTTGACCCGCGCCCGCGCTGTTCAGGCCGCCGTTTTGTTCAGACAAAATTACTTCGAAGACTAGTGTGTAACGCCTGCCCGTAAAATCGCTGCAATGACACAAAAGAGAAAAGTTCCTACGAAAGGCGAAATTCCTACAAAGGACGAACGGAACGTGGATGTCAGAACACGTTGGGAGAATCCGCCGGCGGCAGTATATTTTAAAGTAGCGCGTGTTGCTCGTAATGGCGAGCGAAGAAATGTCGATGACGCGAAGGCAAGATGCCAGCATTTGATGGAAGTCGCTGCTGGGTGAGTGAACAGTGAGAGTGAATGGAAAAGGATGTCCATGCAAACATCCGTAAGATAAGTTTTTCGCAAGTGTGGTTCGATCATACGCCCCGGAAGCTACTGAGACATGCTGCTGCAATTTGATTCTACCTTGCCGTCTTTTTTTTTCTATTTTCTATTCCGATCAGGAGTGTCCTTGACGAAGTCGGCACCAAGTCCGAACGGCGGATTCAAATCGTCAACGACAGGTAAGCCTGGCTATGGTCCATAGCCTGGCTTTCACTCAGGGGATATGCGGCGTGAGTTAATTTGATGGATGCGCCCATGTCACTTGAGTGCAAGCAGCCAATGGCTAGGATCTGCCGGAAAAATAGCCACTGCCTTACTTTAGATGTGAGGCTCATCAAAGCTGGTGCCCTAAAGCTGGTGCCCTAAACTATCATTTTACTGAATATATCCGCAAAACTTCAGAATTGTGAATTTTGCACCAGGCTAGTGCTATAAAGAAGGGCCGAAATAAACTATGGATATTTTTGACTGTATAAGATGGCTGTGCTTTTTTCTTCCGTGCATCAGCGGTTGTTTGCAATTGCATCTGCCGTGTCTACATCATCAGGGGAGGGGGGGGGGGGGGGTGATTTCATAATGCCTGCGAGGACGCAGCCTAAAATTGCACTCTTGTGAATTAATAAGTAGCTAAGTGTTGTTCTTCCTGGTTGAATTTCAGTCAAAGCTGGGTAGTGCAATCTGGCATGACCCAGTAGAGTTAATGTAAAATTCCTAAAGTGTTCAGCATAGTGAAAAAACAGTTGTGCAGACATGAATAACGACATAATTCTTTGTGATGCCACAAAATCAAAATACGTCAGTCACCTGGAAAATGTTTAAATTGTGATACCACTTTTATGCTGTAATGGCTGTCTGTGCATTTAGTTCAGCCATGAAAGGAGCTGCAAAAGCTGCGGATTATCTCACTCCAGATAAATCATGCAAGCACAAAGTGTTCAGCATGGAAAAAACAGTGTCAGACATGAATAACGCATAATTCTTTGTGAGCCACAAAATCAAAATCGTCAGTCACCTGGAAAATGTTTAAATTGTGATACCACTTTTATGCTGTAATGGCTGTCTGTGCATTTAGTTCAGTCATGAAAGGAGCTGCAAAAGCTGCGGATTATCTCACTCCAGATAAATCATGCAAGCACAGTGGCGTCAAGAGTGATGTGATGGCCAACAGAGGAGGGCTTACCTCTGATTTTGGAAACCCCAGTGGATGTCAGTAATCCGATGGGCGCCCCGCACGGGGCACCTTGATCAATCTTGGTGACGGTGTTGGCGACACCGCGGACCCCAAGCCCCCATACTCACGCTGTAACCGACCGTGGTAATGAGTTTTAAGGTGAAGGGTAGAAACCTCAAACGGTGGCCGTCGGAGCCCAGGTCAAGCTCCGGCGGATAGGCTCCCTGTCTGTTTACCAGGCAGGGAGCTCCGGGACCTCTTCAGCTATCAGGGTAAGGCTGACGAAGAAAGTACCCCCGTCCCCTGCTTTTATACTGTGCTTTATGGTATTGTCTAAACCCCCCCCCCTTCCCCCCAAATGTGATCGGCCCCCTAAAAGGGGCCGCACCGAAGTATTGTTTCCCCCACTGCCATCCACCCCTGCTACCCGTCCTCCAGTGCATTGGAGGGTGCCGAGGGGATGGACACCGGGGGTCCCGCATCCATCCCACCGTCACCGCACCGCCCGTGCCACTTCTGGCGCCCCCGACGCCCGTGGCGGTGGCGGCTCAAACGAAGGGCTCCCGAAGGGGGGCCAAGTCCGGGGGGACCGGTTCGACGGGCACCCCCAGGACATCTGACGATGAGATGGACGTCGCGCCGTTCTTGCCTGCAACGCACCGCAAGGAGCGGCCTCTGACGGCCAAGCCAACAGAAAGGCCCAAAAAGCGAAATCCTAGAGTAACAGCCCCGAAAGACACATGATCACGCATACACACAGACTTCAGTAGCTTTTAAAACTCCATAATGGTAAGAGAAAATATTATTCAATGGAACTGTAGAGGCCTCCTTAAAAATCTTGATGATGTCTATGAGATATTGCATTCGAACCAGCCAAGTGTGATGTGTCTTCAGGAGACACATTTGAATTCCAATCACTCAAATTTCCTGAATAGGCACATGGTATTCAGAAAGGACAGGGATGGCTGCACACACTTTTCTGGCGGTGTGGCCATTGTCGCCCGGAAATCCTTAGCATGCCACCCTGTCACTTTGAACACTGTCCTTGAGGCTGTAGCCATGCGCACAATAATATTTAATAGGTTGATAACAGTGTGCTCCATTTACATCCCTCCCGATCTTGCACTCTCCAGCTCTGACTTCGAGGCGCTGGTCGACCAGCTACCCGAACCATACATCATCACAGGTGACCTTAATGCGCACAACGCTCTTTGGGGCCCTTCTCGCACAGATGCCCGAGGTTGCCTGATAGAGAAGTTTCTTACATCATCTAGAGCATGCCTTTTCAACAAGAAACAGCCCACATACCATAACTTAGGACACAATACATACTCTCACATTTTGACTTGGCTATTGGTTCTGGAATTCTCTTTCCATGTCTTGAGTGGGGCGTGGGCACTGACCCGTATGGTAGGGACCACTTCCCCACTTCACTAACATATATAGGTAGAGGCCCATGCAGTCATCTTCCCATATCAGGTTTAATGAATCAAAAGCAAACTGGAGTACATTCACAGAAACATCTAAACTACACCACATATTCATAAAAAACCTACACGCGGAGGAAGCCGCCCAACTCATCATGGCGCACATCCTCGACGCCGCCGAAAAGTCCATTCCCCACGCTTCCGGTGCTCCGCGCAACCAAAGGAGGCCGTGGTGGAATGAGGACTGTAGGCGGGCATGAGAGGCCCAGAACAAGGTGTGGGGTGTCCTTCACCGGTACCCCACGTCGAATAATCTCATTTCTTTTAAACGGGCCAAGGCTTTTGGGAAGCGAGAACTGCGTCGTGAGGCGAAAAGGGACAGTTGGTGCACCTTCCTCACTTTCATCAATTCATACACAGACACACACAGTCTGGACACGAATACGAAAACTAAAAGGACCACAGACACACAGCATGCCCCTGGTTAGTACAACAGGGGACACACTCGAAGACCAGGCTAACGCACTCGCACAACACTTCCAACACATGTCCAGTTCAGCACACTACACCAACACTTTCATAAAACATAAAACATCCTGTGAGAAGAAGTCCTTGCAAGATAGTAATAAGTCGAACTCATCTTATAACACCCCCTTCCACTTCATGAGCTGAAGATCGCACTCAGTACTTGTAAACCTTCAGCTCCAGGCACAGACAACATTACATACACCATGATACAACACGTACACGCAGACAAAGCTTGAAACCCTCCTTCAACTCTACAACAAAATATTTCTTTCGGGGCGCCTTCCAGGGTCTTGGAGGGAGGCCATCGTTGTGGCCTTTCTGAAAGAGGGGAAGGACCCTTCCTCTCCCTCAAGTTATCGTCCCATTGCCCTGACAAGCTGCCTGTGCAAGCTGCTCGAGAAGATGATCAGGAGACATCATGCGCAGAATACTTGATGCATCAATGGTCTTCTCGACAGCTACGGCTGTGTCTTCAGTGCTGTGCCACGGACTGAACTTTAACCTGGAATCATGTAAAAGAATGAACTCCATACAACAGCATTTTTACGGCTGAAGCACACGGCATCACTTGTTTTACATGTTCAACGTCAAATTTCAAAGGCCATATGCAGGGGTGAGACAGCTGCGCATATTGCATTTTGAGTACAAGTCGTTTGTGCCAGGCTGTCTCCAGGCAACATGCTGAACAAAAATTGCCCTCGCTCCAGCTACATGTCGAGAAACAACCTTTTTCAGTGGGAAAAAATTTACTGACAGGCATAATTTTCCAGCACCCCCAAGGTGTTAAGGTTTAATTGATTAATTGTCCCCAAAATAGGTGAAGTTCCCAAGGGGGTGTCTTGGTTGCACACTATTCATTGTTAAGTTGAACTCGCTCCCATGGAAGGCATTGCCACACCATTGCAAAGTCCTGTTCTGTATGTGTACTCAGATGACGTCCAAATATCTGGTTAAGTCTTGATGAACTTCTCAATTTGTGAACGCCAACTGTCCATCTTGGGGTGAATGGAAAACAAACTTGCTGGCATGGGGCAGGACTCTCCACTTTCTACTGTGGTTTTGGTTAAACTGAACCCTGCAAAAGTATTTGTGTTGTGTGTGACTCCCGGAAGCGCGGGATTCACTTGAAACACCTCAAAACAAATGCCTAAAAACAATGAACATTCTTAAAGTCCTGTCACACCAATCCTATGGTGCTGAGAAGCAGCTCCTCCTGCGTGCTTCGGACTCATTGTGGTGTTATACGCTGAGTTATTGCTGTATTAGACGGCGCTAAAAATGCTTGACCCGGTGCTGCATTTGGGGCTTTGTCTTGCCTGTGGCGCCTTCGCACTAGCCCCATTGGAAGCCTCTATGCAGAGTGTCACAAATGGTCCCTGTATTACCAGAAGACATACACTAACTTGTTGTATGCCTCTAAAAGCATGTCTATGACAAATCATCCCTTTAATTCATCCATTCATGAGGCATCCTCAGAGCAGGTCTTTGCAAATAGTCCATCTATTTCCATGCCGTTCCCTCTCAGAGTGAGAGCAGAAGCTTGTGAGCTAGCGGTGTCATTTTCACACATCCACAAAGACACCCATCACTGATTTTATTGCACTGTGGCAACTCCGGGCTGTTTCTTGTGACTTGTCCTTCCTGCAATTCGATAAAAACGGCACCAAGGGTAGCCATTATGCAGCATTTCCTCTTCCTGCAGGAGAAGCATCAGTGCACAGAATATTACTGTGATGCATCAAAGACAGCTACGGCTGTGTCTTGTGCTGCGCACGACCGAACTTTAACATGGCAAAAAGAATGAACTCCCACAACAGCATTTTTACGGCTGACGCACACGGCATTTCACTTGTTTTACATCACATCGTTCAACGTCAAATTTCAAAGTCCATAGTCAGTTATTAGTGTTTACAGATTCTCTTAGTGTTGTACGTGCACTTTTGTCCAGAAAACGCTAAAAAAATGATGTAATCAATCTTGTTTTAAAGGCCATTATGTCGGCATACGCCTCAAGTCTTAAAATAACAATATGTTGGGTTCCTGGCCACTGTGGAATAGCCTGGAGTGAAACCGCAGATCAAATGGCCACTGCTGCTACACTCTTGAATACAGTGGACATAGCAACAGTGCCGTACACAGACATGAAGCCACACATTAGACACCAACTTCGCAATGCATGACAAGCGCACTGGAGTGAACAGACAGATAACAAGTTACACGTAATAAAACCACACTTGGGACCATACACTACTGACTCGCACAACAGGCACATTGAAGTTACCTTAGCTAGGTTGCGGATGAGCCATACACATGTAACACACTCACACCTGCTCACTGGCTCTCCAAGACCCATGTGTAGCAGGTGTGGGGAGGGCCTATCCGTAGTCCACATCTTAATCACATGCAAGGCACTCGACACAACAAGACACAGACACTTCAAGGAACTATACAGACAACACATTCCGCTACACCCTTGTTTTTGGGTGACAATGCCATGGTTTCTGTGCAATTTTTTCAATGCAATGGTTTCTGTACAAGTAAATATTTGTCTGGTGTTAACTTTTTAAACCTCATATCCTATCATGCGTAACGAACACTGGCCCTATACACCAGCCATCTCCATTGGATTTATTTGATTTTACTGTTATTCTGGCTTACACATTTTAGTAGCCACTGTTTTCTGTTGTATACTTTTGTTTGGCGCTCTTTGCCCCAGCTGGCCTTGCGCCAAAAAAAAAAAATCCAACCACCAACCACCAATCCGATGGGCAATCCCACCTAGCACAGAAAGGTTACAAAGTGCATATGCTCGGTACATCCCAGAGGGAAAACATGTCTACAAAACAACACGGAAAAGATGCTCACCATGGCAACATCTTCTATCTCTGCTAATGTCTGGCTGGCTCAACCTTTTAAATCTGGTTTTGTAATCGTCGAGAAAATTCCGGTTTAGAATAGGGATTATAAAGGACCTGTAATATTCATTTTGGATGTATAAGGTGTCTTGTAAACACCTGGAAAATCTGTTTAAAACTGGTCCTTGGGGTACCATTAAAATCTTTGTTGGATTATTACAGCTGCATTTAACATTTAAGTAGCCCGATAGATGACCACCACGTGCTTTTTGTTCTCACTCTACACGACATTGTCGAATAAAGAATAACTTGTGCAGTTCGCAGCAAATTACAATGCACCGCGCACCATCTGTGCATTACACAATATTCAGAATCGTAGAAACACAATCACTCCAAACATTTTATTAAATTCAGTGCAACAACGTTGCGAACACTGGAATGTGTGATTTACGGTTTGATTATGATTCAGAATTATTAGTGTGAAATAACTTAAAATTTCTTCACAAGATCTTGGCCAGTCTCGCATTGGTCTGTCACTGACTTCACAACAGTGATGGTTTCATTAGGGCATTCCTTCGAAGAACTGGAATGTGAAAAATGAGATTCAGCTCACTGGGGTGTGACAACACAAGAACTCAAACCTGCAAAGAAACACTTCGAAATGATTCCCAAGTGCACTGCAACCGCACCCAGAAAGAACAATGATGCCTGCAAATCCAACCATCAAACGTTGCATACGGCACAAAAGTTTTGAAATCGGGGTCAAGTAGAAGTATACAAAAACAGCCCCACTGGGTCCGAAGAACGCGGGATTTCCCACGCAGTATGTGCGCCGTCCGCCTTCACCAGTAGACATGTCAATGCGTGAATATTCGTTTGCGCCCCCGTGCCTGTGATATCTGGTTGCTTCGCTCCCTCCTGCCAGTGCTTACCGAGACATGCATCCTGATGTGCCCCCGTTGCGCATGAAGTAAGTGTGCAGCGCTCGCTTTGGCTGCTCACGCTAACCGGGCGCGTCCTAGGTGATTTAACAGTGCACGTACATTCCTTCACCTCTGCGGGGGGTCTGAACCAAAGACGACGCTCGGCGTTTATATTGTTACCAGGCGAGGATGTTGTAGAAAAACGTATTTGCGGTATTCACGACGCAAGAGTCTGGGTGCCGCTAGCACACCCCGAGGAATGCAAAACCATCACACTTTCGTCCTCCTCTCCTATGGGAACACGTCGCACAATCCCCGTTTGTGGGAACTAGCAAATCCCCCCATAACCACATAGTTTTGTCAGTCGACTGCCGGTGCCTCGTCGTGTCAATGTAACACGGCCTTATGAAGGCGAGGTGGTGGTGAAGTCCTTCAAAAAACCATTGACTGCTCAAGGCTCGTATCGGTAAAGTTGACAGCAAGTGCTAACTATCATTTTTAAACAAGTCTCGAGAAGCTCGCGCATACGTCCACGTTGGAACGAAACTTCAAAATATGCTGCACAATTTCCTGCAAGGCGTAATCCCAGGACGTCAACTGAGCACTTTTTTTTTTTTTCTCCCTTAAAGATGAGTCGCACACAGCCAGCTGGAATTGAGTAGTGTAAAGCAGAGAAGAGCTTGAAAGATAGCTTTACTCAAAACAAAGAAATTGCGCCTCACGCCAGAGCAGCCATGAAACATGCCATGATTATTAGCATTGATAACGCAAATACTTCCCCAGTGCCAGGAAACAAGCACGTCAAGCACCGAAGAAATGCGGAATACTAGCTTCACTGCGAAGGTTACATATAGTACTGGCCAATGATTTTTCCTGCCTTTCTGCGTCTGAAGCGACGCTTACATTTCTGACCGGCCGCACGAAAACTCTAAATTATCGCCATTAAATATCAGCACGGCAAAGGACGGGCATGAAAATATGGAAGGTGAAGCGGCTAAAATTTAAAATGTGGAATATTTTTTTTCGCTTCCTTTTTGAAATGCACAGTGAGGGTTGGCATGTTGCATACCCGTTTATTTCAACAAACACAACTGTGCCAGTTCATATAAATGCACTGTATAACCGTTGCAGCACCTAATCAAAACCCGAAAAGAGAAGGACACCACATGGGTTTTTGTACTCGTGTGACCAGAGGGAAACGAACATCAGTATGCCATCATCAGTGTTTTTGTCTCATGGCCGGACCTACGACCTGATGGACCCGCGCTGCGGGTCCGTTACAGGACTCTCCTTTCCTTGTCTCTCTCAGAGGCATCTGCGAGTGTGTTGCAGCCCGCCCCCTCACCCACGATTTGCCACAGGCATGCACCACTGGTTGGTTCCCTGTTGCAGGGGAAACGCAATTTCAGCCTTTTTCAGCGAATCTTCAGGACCGAATAATCGGTACCAATTTTCTACGCTGAGAACACGACTACAACTGTGCTCAGATAAAACAGGAATTCAAAGGTGTGCTTTTCACGAATTGCCAGGTGAAAATAATCGTTCCCTCCGAAATCATATTAAGTGCGTCTGACTGGTCGAAAATCTGTTTCTGCCAATGTATCACCCAGAGTCGATGTTTTTAAAGACATTTTGTGCTACCTGGAATGGGTCAGCAGCGCTGTGATAGGAAGGCTGCAATCGACATGACAGTTTGCTACTGATACTTTGACTGAGAAGACTGATACTTGGGAACTGGGTTAGTCCGAAATCGCCGTGTTCTAAAAATTGAATGGTGTCTGTACTAGACTTCGTCTGTTTCCTCTTGCCTCTTATAGCCAAAAGGAGGTTTTGCGAATGAATTAAGGTATTGCAGTGCTGCTACCGAGGCAGTGTGACATCCTGCTTCACGCAAACCATCTACAAAAAGTAAATGCTGTAAGAGTATTCTAGAATTTCACTGGGGCAAAATAAAGGCCCCCTGTTCAGGGTGCCATTACATCCATGGAAAGGGTTGAGCAATAGTTTATAGCAATAAGAGGCAACATTCATGGCAACAAATATGGGCACTGAAATTCCTTTCCTATCATTTCTTTTTAATTCTGTCTGGCTGTTCCTTCAAATCCAAGCAAAATTTCTCCTATTCATTCGGTTTCTTGTGATGCATAACCGCCTCACTGCAATTAAGCGTTGCTGTGTATTGGTTACGTTAATCACTGCATTTGTCAGCACGGCTGTTTCATTAGGCGGGCAGTATTTGCACTGGTTTAATCATTGAATGACCTCGCAATGGATAGGTGCACCCTCTTCGAGTGCTGCGGTGTTATTTTTGTGCAGTACATCGAATTAGTTCTGGGAAAACTGGTTGAATAGGCTTTTTATTCGGCCATTTTGTTGCAATAAAAGAAGCTTGTCTCGATGTTTGTGAAAGTGGACGTGGCAAGTAAGACATTTTTTGTTATTTATGGACCAAATTTAATCACATTAGGAACATTTATATAGCTAGCTATTCTAATAATCAAAACTGATATCGGTATTAAGGATACTGTTTTATACTTCTTGAGTTACAAGACAAATTGCTTAAAAAGTCTCCCCTAGAATGATTAACTAATTAAGGCAGAAAACCCTACGTGGTGTTCATGTCAATATGATCAGGAGGGTCTATTCTGTGCAAGAAAGCTGTTAGGTCATTGTTTTATTTCCTTTACGTGTCAAAAAAAGAAAAAGTTTCACCTTCATTGCGACGTGAAACTATTTCTGATTTCAAAAGGGGGGTGAAATTTTTTTTACTGTATTTCTTGGTACATAAAGGAAAGAAAGCAATGATCTGACAGCTTCCTTGCACAGAATTGACCTTTCTGATACACACTGACGCAGAAATCTTGTAGGGCTTTTTCCTGGTTAATTAAATAACCTTAAGTAATTGGTAGTCTCATAACTTGAAAAGTATAGGAGGTAGTTGTTAGTATGGCATCATAAAAGCACTTAATTTGATTAAATTTGGTAAATAAAAAAAAATGGCCGCGTATCTGCTCCTTTCGTTGCAAATGTCGAAGAAAGACTATAGTAAACTGGCGCCCCTGCCAAGTGAATGCCTCCCTTCTCTTTCCACTCACCTCTCATGCTATTCCTCTCCTGTCTCGTTCCTCCCAAGATAACTTGCTAGAGGTTTGCTTAAGTCAATTTACATTTACCGCGTTCCACTGCTCCAAGTCGGGTGCCTCGATGCCAGCGCTGCTGTACGGCGGAGATGTGTGTGAATTGAGGCACCCTACTATGTTTATAGAACCACGGAGCCCTACTCCACGAGCGTTTCATGCGGAACGTGGAACCTATCTAGTGGAACCGTTCTTTGCTGTTGCCATTTGATTTCTTAAATGCTGCCAGGAGCTATTGGCGGTGAGATGTTTGAGTGGCGTCCTTTGGCTCTGACGTCGGCTTAGGGAAAAAGCGTATTTCTAGTAATTCAGTTATTTTTTCCAGCTTCTGACACATCTGAATAAGTTCAAGCTGTATCCCCCACAAGTTTGCAACACACGAGGAGAGAGATAACTTTCGTAAGAGCATCGGTCAGAAGATCGTGTGTAACTCGTCCTTTCTAGCTTATTCGCGAGGTTTAGTTCTCAGAGATAATCGATAAGTACTCAAAATGCGTAGGCTTCCCTACGGTATTTTTGCGATGCTCTTATGAAGACTCGGCAGTTTGATGCTACGTACCAAGCAGCGGGCCCCTACACGTGCATCGTAGAGTAGGAAATGAAGCAGCTGTCTTTTAATTCTTTCGTTGTTGTTGACTTGATTCAGACAAAAGTTTTTTTTTTCTTTTGTGTGCCCAAACCCATCAGTTTTTCTGCACTGTCACAAACGCCTTATTGGTAGGTGTGTGTATGTTTGGGAGGCTCACAAACATCGTTTGGATATTTTCTTCAGGCTGTATTGCCTTTCGTTACGGCTGGGGGCAAGAAGGTGCATATCTCCAGCATGCATTGTTTATTCAGTTGCAGAGTTTGTGAAAATTTGTGCTACGCAACCCCGATCGCGCCCCAGACAATGTTGTCCAGATTACTCGAAGGTGGCTTTCGTGCCCCGAATTTCTATCGTAACCATCGTTATCATAACGAACTGACTCCCAACCCGAACAATTATGACATGATTATGGTGTTGAAGGCATGATATACTCGCTAAAAAACGCAATAAATAGTATACGTGCATATATTGCATGAATCGAAGCCGATGAATGTTTCCAAGCTGCCCTTTGTTGTTTTCCAACCCTACCAGGCACATAGAACTAATCCTGACCTACTCGGGATGGCGTTCTATGAATTGAAGAAAATAATATTACTCTCTTGTCCTGGACTGAGGTCCCAGCCCACTAATTAGTTCGATTTTACTGTTAAATAAAGTTTTCTCCTGCTCCTGCTCATCCTCCTCCTCCTGAGTGCAGGTCTACTATAAAGCATATCTGAATAGTGGGAAGATATGTCTATGGGAAATGTACCGAAATATCCCTCCATGTCTGAACAAACATAGTGTTACTGTATCTTTACCGTAGACGTGACTCGTTTTGCTCAATAAACCCCCATGCTGGTTAAAAGCCTAGTATAAAACTAGCACGCGCCTGTGCACACAGTGAGTTATTTGGAACTCAACCTACCTTTCTTGCGCGCCACTAGTGCATGTCGGCATACTTTCATGCCATGACAATGTAAAGCGATATGATACAATAATTTCGAGCGTTAGGGCAAGGTTGAAAGGGTTTTACCTTACATATGATTACCAGGGATCGTAATGCCCTCTGCCAAAGCCGACCGGCCCCAAAGGCATGGAATTTGTTTTGGTCTTGTTATTTTCTCTGTTGTCGGTTACTAGCAGCTGGCTTTTCCCTTTATTCGAAATATTGCTTAACAGAAGGTGACGCCTAGCTCCTGACTCTTCGGCGCTCCGCACAGGAACAGGCTTGGCATGGAATGGGGCGACGCCTGGCAACGTTTCTTCCTGTAGCGGTACCCAAACTATACTTTAACTCACGCCTTGAGCTAGTGTGTGCGATTTTAAGTCTATTGTTATTATAAAAATTTACGCCACACGCGGAAAATCTGGTGCGGAGAGAAGCATCAGACGTCAACCGAGCGCATAGATTACAGCAGTGAGAGTGAGCCCGAGTGAAGCAGACGACAAATGCGAGAATCCCTAAGCCGACGTCACGGGCGCACTTCGCAGCGCCGCCCTGGTTCGCGCTCACCGCCAATAGTAGTGCGAGCAACAGCAGGCGATGGCTTTCTGCAGGTGGTGTAGTATTTCAGTTGATTGCAAAAACAAAGCATCCCTAAATTTTTAATAAAGGAACACTGCAAATATCACTTATCCATTGATTTTGTGCATCATATTTGCGTAATGTCTTGTTCTTGTTCAACAACGTTGACAAGTATGAACGTTAACACCGGACTTAAACGTTTCGACTTGCCTGTGTTTCACTTTGGCCGGGATCCGGCTGAATCGAGTCACAGACAGACAGACAGACGACATACAGAGAGGCCAAAATTTCTGCGTTTAAGTAGTGCAGGAAAGACTATCGTCGTTAAAAGTCTTTTTACTTGCCACATTCTCCCTTATTGGCCTTTCAAAGGCCATCGTGGCTTTTAATTGTCGTGTTTGCAACCTCACCCGTCTCTCTTACAGGATCAACGCAAGATTGGGCGAGGTCCTTCGGGTCGGTGTGCTGGACTACAGAAAACTGCCACTGCTGCCGGTGAGCAGAGCTCCTGAAAACATTAAAGGCGGTTTGTGCTCTCCATGCAAGCTGTACGTGCCATGGAGTTTCATACAATAATAACTAGAGGGGAAACTGGCGCTAGTGTCAACGTGAACATGGCAGCGGTGCTTACACTTCAATGGGAATGATGGTAGTTCTGGAACCGGATTGCGTAGGATCAAAACGGGCCTACGGCTGCGCAAATTGGGTTTTTTGACGAGAAAACTCTTATTGCCCGGTTCTCCGTTTACAAATTACATGGTGAACAAAAAAAGTTGGTGACGAAAAATCGGTTTTGTACGAAATAAAACGGACGCGGAGTCGAGGAGGGTTGTAGAGCAGGTTTGCAATTTGCCGCCACGTATAGCAGGATGCGGACTTCTTTAAAAACTGCTTGTAAATGTTTCGGCGCTGGTGGTTTGTAATAGAAAGAGAAAAGTTTTGTGCTCATAAAAAAAAGAAACCGATTACCTTTGGAGAAGTTATTCATGCCTGAATTAGTGACATTCATCAAGCTGCGTTCCTATCAGCCACCGGTACTGCTGGTGTACGCCGTAGGAGCCGGCGTTTGCTCGGAAGGTGTGGCTGTTCCAAGCGATTCACAACCGTCGTCAGCTTCGACAATACATTGCTCTGCCGAATGAGCAGCGCCGCAACTCCTAATCCGCAGACAACTTCGCCGCACAGAGCGCCGTCATTTGGTGTTTTTGTGCTCGCTGTGCCGGTAATGAATTGACAACCCACCCATTTCGCAACTCTGGTTATAAAACATTCCACTCAGGACGGCGTCAGTGCGCGCGCGGCATGCAGTTCAAGAAGAAACATATTTTTGATAGCTTCTTCCAGCACCCCCGCGAGGCAAATGCGTTCATGTAAATCCAAAACGAAAACGAACCTGCCTGCAATCCATAGTAACTTCCACAAGCCATCGAGCGCCAATCCGAATCCAGAACTACCCATCACGCCCATTGAAGTGTACGATCGCAGCGCCAGATTTCTCTCTGGTTGTTATTTTATGAAACTCTATGGCACGTGCCTTTCGGTTGAACTATGCCAGCCAGGAAGCGTTCCCGTGCTAGTTGTGAACCTCGGTTGGTCTCTGCACTCCAGTTTCTGAGCTAATTTCCGCAACTGGCGGCTCATTTGTTTTTTGACATTACGTATTTTTAGATGAAATTATGAGGTCCCACTTGCGATGAACTTGGATGATAGAATGGTAAACAGCGCAAAATGACAAAATGCAAGCGAGGGTACCAGCAGACTCAGCACTGACTCACAACTAAAATTTTCAGCTGAGCGCTGTGCCTTTTACGGCATGCATCTAGCCAAAAGGAAAGGAAAGAAAACAGCAGTTATGGGTGATTACAAGCTAATAATTATTTAGTTATTAACCCCAAAAAACTATATTCTTAGTCTTTATGGCTCATCAGAAGCCCATCAGTTTTTTTTTTTTTTTTTTTTTCGAAATAAACTTTGGTTCTCATTTAAATCACCTTGTGACGACGTTAAATTCCTTGCCATTTACCTGGGCCCAGCCATGATCCATAGTAGAAGGGCAAAGGCAGTGGTAGTCACCACAAAGACGGTGTGATGGGAGAAGGCACCACACCGACCAGAGGGGCAGAGGAGCTACCTGGGGCGCTTGCCTTCACGCCGACGGAAGCGGCGAGCATAACTGACTCACAGGACACGTGCAGGAGGTTCAGTAGGGGTTGGGTGGCACCAGCAATGCACCTTATGCTCTCAAACAAATTCCCCGATAGCAAACTTAGGATTGTGTGGACGCCTGCTCATGCCTCCATTGGAGGGCAACGAATTTGCCCACCAAAGGGCACTTGCCGACCAGGCCTCGGAGGAGGGGAGAAACCTACACCACTTGTAACCTACCAAGGAACAACACAACATTACAAGCTTAATCGACGGGCTTTCCCGCTACCTCACCGAAACCTCGCGAAGTCCCAAGAAACCACACACAAACTCCTACAAACAAAAACCCTCCCGCATACAATAAGGCTACACTGGATGCCCCCCCCCCCCTCAATATCCAGCAGAATGTAAATACTGCCAACAGCCAGATGTACTCAGAGCATATGTCATAGAGGGTTGGAAAAACACAAGCACCTACACCCTACAGTTGTTCCTGCAAACCCTCAAGCGCAGTGGGAGATGCTGCTGTCCCAGCCCCTGCCTCTCGGACCAGCTCTCCTGCTCACCGAGAGGGCAGCCGATGCTAAGGCAGCTCATGGATTCCTGCAAGAGAGGGAGCCACTCCTACAGGAACACCATGATGCCCTCAATAAACGTTTTCTCTCTCCCTCTCTCTCTAGACCCTCACCTTACATTTAGTTCTCACTTTTCCAATCTCAAGCAAAAAAAAGAAAAGCTGGCTGACGATTACGATACACTCCCTAATGCGAAATTTGTGCGCAGCGTGAACTGCAGCCTTTTGGAATAATTTACCAATGGCTGTCAAATCATCCGCGTCGCTAACATGCTCTAAAAAATTCTTAGAGAATTTATTTTGCTGCAATAAGTAAGCTTGTTCTGTGTTCTTACTTTTTGCCTTGTTACCCCTAATGTTTTTTCAAATGCTTTTGTTCCCTTTATGTTATTTAGGAATTGATTTTCACTATTTTTGTTCTAGGTTAAGCTAGCTTTTTGAAAATTTTTCTTGTCTTTTTATACCTTGTACTCATTTGGTGGGGCTTTTATGTTAAAAGCCCACCTGCTGCTTCCAACGCAATCAGTTTATGTATTCATAATCGAGGGTCCCCTTGCAGTTTCTTGAATTTGGTACCCTCATCTGTATTGCCTTTTCGTGAAATAAAACTTCCACCCCCCCCCCCCCCAACAACAACAACAAAAAAACAATCAACAACAGCACACACAAGGGTTGTTGTCGAGGATATAAAACAAATTCAAAGCTAAAATCAAATCCATCCAAAATAAATAACCACATTCCATCCTGTCCTTTTCGGCTGGATGCGTGCCGTAGAAAGTCACAGCGTTCAGTTGAAAATTTTAGTTGTGAGTCAAGCACTATGTCTGTTTGTACCCTTCTTCTTGTGTTTCATTGTTTTGTGCTGTTTATTCCTTTTAATTACGTACCAGCTCACCCGAACTTCCGTTTTAGCATTTGGATGGTAAACTGAATTTAACGTTGACGAAGGCTGTTTCCTTGTAGTAAATCGGATTTGTGCTGCTTGGGGTGTGCAGCGGAGCCAGAAAAAAAGGGAAAATGAAATTGCTGCAAATAGAAGCAGTGGCACAGTGGATTGCTGTGCTCTGCAGCGTCCGTCTTGCCCTTCCTTGGTGGCAGGGAAAGCCAGCAGGGTGAGACGCCTTGGGCTTGTGACGAAGTGGCATGCTCTCGGCGCGACTATCGGCGGTGTGACAGTGTGAAGAGCAGACTGGTGGCATACTTTGTATAGCAGGTGTAGTCTGCCCTGGTTTATTGCAGGGGATGACAGCTGTGGTGTAGCACTGCGATGCTGCGGCTGGCAGGGTGGCAGCAGTGGCTGCATGGTTTGATGCCGCTTGGTGATTGTTTGCTCCGTATGCGAGGCTCCCACGGCTTGTCCTTCCTTCCTTTGCATCATATTTTGTCCTCAGAAGAGGTTATTTTACTCAAGCTAAATGAAGATCTGCAAATTACAACAGTGCGAGCGAAAATGGGACGAAGGACTAGACACGCAGGGATTTTTCATCTTTCATCTCCTGGTCTTTCCTCCAGTTTATGTTTGCACTGTTGTACAGCTAAACCTGTATGTAACAAAGGGGACAACAGTTTGCAATTTTTCGTTGCATGCAGGTTTCGAGTTAAGGCTCGCCAAAATGAAGCAGAAATGAAGCCATTATGCTAGACATCAGTAAAGGTGAACTCGGCCTTCGTGGATTTATTTCACAGTGAAAAACGGTGCGAGTTGCACCTCCGGCTTTTGCACGAGCTTGGCACTGCAAGGCGCTCCAAAGAAGGAAGGGCACTCACCCCCGTATTGACAAGCGTAACTTAAGAATCACCTTTGCCTTTTAAATGTTTCCGGTGCCTTAACAAGATTCAAAGACCAAACTTATGCTGAAAGGGTGCCTTTTTGCAAACTTGGTACTCTTTACCGCACTCAAAATTGTTTAGAGGGCACTAGCTGGGATACTGTACCGGGCTGCGTCATTCTTCGTTCTTGCCAGTCGATATGGCATTTAACGTTGTGTTGTGCTTGTTTTGAAAAGGCACAGCTTTTTGTTTCCTTGTGGCAGAACTTATCACCAACGAACTGGTACCACAGATAGCAATGGAGACGCGTAACTACCGCGTACAGGAGCTCCTCAAAACTGAAATCCCAACCAAACCGAACTGCACTGACCCGTGAAAACGCGAGGTGGTTTTTGGTGTGGGCGAAAGCAAATGTGAAGTTTTAGTTACTCTCGCTAACCTAGTGTGGTGTCACACTAAACAAGCAAAACCAGATGTGGATGCTGCATTACCCGCAGGATGGCGCTATCCTGCTCCGTAATCATAATCATCGTGAATTTCGTTTTTAGGCGACTCCAAGATGGTTTTGTTGCTACCGGCTCCCTTCGCAATAGTGCCAGTATTCGCAAAATTAGGTCACTTCTCCGGCCTATTTTTGAATAAAAGGGCACAAAACCTTGACTGATACAGCTTTGCCGACTTGGTTACCTAAAGGTTACCCGCTGCTGCGTATCGTTACAAAGAGTTCACAAACACATGGGCCTCAATGGGGCTGGCAATGGGGAATTGAAAAACTTGGTTAAACCCAGGAATTCTTTACATAGAGCTTCGTTACATCCAGGTTTAACTGTAATTTGTTTCAAGATCACAAACCAACTAAGTCGCACTAGAATACGACTAAATCAGCCTACATGCTGTCATTTTCGGATTTAACAGTTTGGGTGATATTGTTTCAACTACTGTCTAGGTAGCGTGCATGACATTGTTTCAATCGCTGCATCTGTATGCCCTCCTGCAGGCGAAGATCGACCAACGCATGGAAGAGGTGAAGGCAGCACAACATTACATGCAGCGTTTTCGCAAGGCACTGACGTGAGTGGTTTTAGCATGCCTCTTAGCCTGTGAGGAAATGGGTTAAGGCCCGTGCCACTTGTAAGGTTTGAAAGTATAAATGTTTTCGTCAAAGCTAGCTCTGGTTGAAGCAAACACACGAAGAGAGGAAACAGCAAGTAACGCTTCAGTTCAAAACAAGCATTCGTTCTTGATTTTTCGCCCCACCATTTTTTATTGGAAACTAAGGGTGTCGTGATATCTCTGTGGGTCTGTTGTAACCGTGCTTCGGAAAGCACCTACAAACACTGCTTTGCAACAATGACGGAACCAAAGAGTTTTGAAGTGGCTCAGTTCTTGAATCACATTGTATAAAGATGACATTGTTGTGTTAGTGTTTCTTTTTAAGGGAGATTACTTGAACTCCGAGTGTAAAATCTGTTGTTGCATATTCAATTCACATTCGGTTTGAGCGTTCACTATTTGAAGAACCCTAGTTCCAGCTCTCAAAACTGCATTCTTATAAAGCCATGCCTAGAAACTTTTATCACTTCAGTGTTACTGAAAAAGTTTGGTGGAGAATCTGATGAGGAAGATCTTTGTAATGTTCGCACAGCCATAATATGTGGCCGGTGGTTTATTCAGGTTAGCGTGCAAAAGGACATCTTCACTGTAGGCTTGTCGAGCTCCAACACTTGAAACAAAAAGTGCAGTCCGCCACTGACGGTTTTTCACACGAGCACTGCTTGCAGCAAAAGCGGAAATGGGAGGGAGCTTCATATGCAGCCAAAGGCAGCATATGAAGCTCGCCCATAGAGTTACGGAGGAGTTTTGTGACCAGTAAAGTATTGAAGGACTCTTCCATTACTAACAAGGAAGTTCAAATGGTAGTTGTCAACAACTAATGTTTGTGTACAACTACAGCATAATGCCATTAGTATGTACTCTAATTAAGGCTTGGGTTTGGGCTAGTCGGCTATACATTATTTGAACAAACAGCGCAAGGACACGGATGAAAGAGCGGAAAAAAGACAATACAAGCACTGACAGTACAAGCACTGTGCAGCGCTTGTACTGTTTTTTTTTTTTCTTCGTTATTTCATCCACATCCTTGCGGTGTTTGTTCAAATGAAATATGTAATCACTTAAAAGCCATAGTTAGCAATTAGAAAGTAGCCATATCAAATCTCAGTACTAGCATTTCTAACCTTTTAAAACTAGTTACGCTGGCTACATTTTTTTTGTGTGGTATTTCGATCTCCAAAAGAAGTATAGCTTTAAGTTTTACTGTAACTGTATGTACGACATGTAAGTAAGTACCCTTTTCCGCTGGCAATTTTACTGCCGTGCATATTGGCTGTGCATGTTGCTATCTGTGCCAGTCATTTTAAGGGTACGTTGTGGGTTTGTGCTTTTGCGAAAGCTGCGTTGACTCACTGTTGGCTCTAGCAGCCTGACCTTTGCCCCTTTAATTTATAGCACGCAGGCTGCTTGACCAGACGTGCCAGAAGTTGAAGAAAAACCTGGAGAAGAACGCGTAGGAAAAAAGTCTACCAATTTTTTTTATTCTATCTCTCTCTCTCACTCTGTGTCAGTGTGTGTGTGCGATTGCTACTCTATAACTGTTTGGCTGCTTTCGCACTGGTTTCTCTGGTGTACTGGTTTACTCACTTTCGTGTGGAGGTAGTTATGCTCGTCTTAAGCAACTTGGCAGCCATGAAATGAACCTGCGCAACCTGCGCAATGAATTGACAAAAAGGAAAGAGCCATTAGTGAAGTAGCTGTTTAGAAATTCTTATTTGGAGACCTAGAATGGAATGTCCATTTACACGAAATACAAATTCAGTGATACAGGGTGTTGTAACCACCATCTGTGCCAATACAAAAGTGCTTTGCAGAAGCACTGGAAAACAAGTAGGAGGGAAAGGGGTTAGTTTGACGAAGCACTAATTAGGCTTTCGTGAAATGCATCGTTTTTATTGTTTTTCTGTCATAAGCTTTGCACCAACTTTACATGCCGTCAATATCTATTCTCCCCGTGACCATCTGCCATTCTGCGATGCTCCTAAGGTCATGAGAGTGCTTTTTCTTTTTTGCTTTTGGACTGGTTCCTTGTTTAAACTATTCCCATTCCTGCACTTTTTTTTTGTTGGTCTAACTTCTTTTTTCTGTTATGTACTCCCTCTTTTCTCGTCTTTTTTTTTTTAAGCTGCACCCTTCCCCCTCCCCCTATACCAAAATGAACTTCATAGTTTACTAAGATTGAGCTTTTCGTTTTAGTGATTTTTAGTGATTTAGTGATTTTAGTTTTAATGATTTAGTGGCACCATTCCATGGCACTCTCTCTTCCTTTTTTTTTTGGCTCTGAAACTTTTCATAGATGAAATCCGTGTTTATTCGATTTCTGAACAACAGATAAATCCTCTCTCCGATTTTAGTTTTAAACAATATGCTGAACCGTAAAGTGTGACTTTTGTGCAGAGTTTGGGCGCAGACAAGCGAGCGGTTTGCTCAAAAAAGTTTTTAAGGAGCTAAGTTATTGTTGCTTTTATTGCCTGTGCTCGCGTCTTGTCATGTGCACAAGGCACCTTTTATTTTATTCGAAAAAAATTGCCATTAAAATTTGTCAATGAATGGAGTCATTCGTTGCTTGTGTTACAAAATTGTGTCATTGGAAGAGATTACCAATCATTTCCAACGTTTGTACAAAAACTAACATGGTAGTTCATGATTATTTGTCTGTGGCATGCACACATGTTCACTCCCTACCTCTGACTAGGTTGTGAAAGACCTCTTCAGTTCCTGTACCACCAGAAGAATGGGTGTGGGCATTGGGGGAAGGGAAGTCGAGTTCGATAAAGTCAGGGATGTAATAGCAACAACAAGAAATGACAGACAATGACGTGAATGTAACGTGATTATTTATCGTTTCCTTGCCTTACAGCTTCTGCTGTCTCCGTAATGTCTGCAAAGGTCTGAATTTTAGTGAAGGCTTGTTGAGCGGTGTTGTAAAAGACAGTGGAACGTTGACTTAGGCTTCTGATGGCATTTGATTGAGGTTACATTTGGGCATAGTGCGGTTCCTCGATGACTTCGTTGTGCGTTCATTTGGGACCGAATGTTGTGTGCATATATGGAAGTCTCCATGGCCGACGAGGTAGGACTAGGGCATCCATGGTGGGAAATAGTGTATCTTCTTGGAAACAATCCCTTTTGTTCAGGATACTTGAGGGCATGTTTACATATTGTCCTATCACAGTTTTTCAGCCTAATAAAATGTTAGGCTATCCTCATGTGTTGGTTTGCCAACAGGATCCGGTTTACGTAGATATAATCTACAAGTCACTGAGGGTATAATATGTTAAAAATTTTGAGTCTTTGGCCGGCCACTGTCTTCACAGTCGGCTTATTTTGGAATTTAGCGGTGTCCTAAATCTCCCTCGAAAGGCGTGCTACAATGGAAACGACAGTGGTGATGTCCACTTGCTTCTTCTCTCTCCAGCACTGGAGCGGGTCTGAAAAGGACACACATGTTCAGCCAAAGAAAAGCAATCGAACATTACCTAGACAATGATAAAATTGAATGTCAGAAGTAGTAACAGCATTTACTGAATTATTTCACATGTCATTGCTTCATTAATAAAATAGCTGAATTTTTCTCTACCAATGTTCAAATTACATTCTGCAATGCCACGAAATAGCCTGCTATCGGTAATCATTATGGGCAATCTGGTTTCAGTGTCTGCAAAGCAAGGCAACAAGGTGTGAATGAAGAGCAGTACAGCCTTCTAGCAGTACAGCCTTCTAGTTTCCCCATGTGCATGAATGGCCAAACAATATTCCTGCGTGGGATTTTGTCAACGGATACCTCTTGATCCCACCTGCCACCACATTAACCTCCATAGACGTCAGAGCAGCTTTGCAGTCTCCCCAGTGGCCTTTCTTTTCTTGGCAGCCTGGCTACTCGTGCTTCTTGTGGCAAGGACTAATGCAGTCCAGATGGCATGGGTCATG
Organism: Haemaphysalis longicornis; assembly: GCA_013339765.2. Taxonomy (NCBI): domain Eukaryota; kingdom Metazoa; phylum Arthropoda; class Arachnida; order Ixodida; family Ixodidae; genus Haemaphysalis; species Haemaphysalis longicornis. Next base: position 453,003 of record JABSTR010000235.1, read on the forward strand.
TCCTTGCTGTCAATGGTGGGTTTTCTGTTGCTAAGAATTTTAGCATCTTGCACACCGCTAATAACTTTATTCTCCGTATGTAACTGCATAAAAGAGTTATATAATAAGATGTAGCTTAAAAGACCGCATTCTCTCTTAGCCTGACTTTGCAAAATGACAAGGTAATGCTAATTTCAAAACATGAAAAGGGGAAAAATAAATGCGGTGAAGGTGGTTCGAAAGCGAAGCTGTAAACAACATTCACGATTACCTATGCAACGTCACTTGAATTCACACACGTGGCTACAAAGAGTGAAACCAGAGACAAGTGCAATGCACTTAACCACACCCTTTATTAATTCAAAGAGATATTCTTTGCTAAGGTTATATCAATGCATGATTCATGAACGGTGGTTGGTTGAGTTGTATTGGTGAAGCACGAGTGGAAACTTTTTTTTATATATAAAATTAAAGGACGCTAAAACACGGTGTTAGACGATTTCACTTCTCCGTCTCTGCCGCGGCCGACGAAGGCGACGAGATCGGCGGCAGAGACAGATGAGAAATGATATGGCACGTGTTGGTGTGAGGTTCCTATAATTTTTACCAACTCCCAGCGCATGCGCAAGGTGCGCACAGGCTGCTACATGCGCCGTGGGCGGAGCGCAGAGCGGCGTGTGCTCTTATCACGTGGCATTCGGCGAGAACGCAGCGGGTAAACGCACGGATGTGCTTGGTGAGTGCACCGTCTGTCTCCCCCATCTCCACGTGGACTCGTAGCTCAATCGAAGACATCGGGCTATCGCTCCGTATCTTCATTCTAGATGCGATTCCTGGCAGTGCCAGTAACTTCTTTTATATTACTTTTATTTGTTTGTAGAAGTTTTCTGTTGACACCAACGGTCGCACAAACCCTTGGCTGTTTAGAGGTAAAAAGCTTTGCTTTAAACAATGAGAGCTTCCGGGACAGGACTATAAGGAAGGCAACTCTGAAGAATGACCAAAACTGCAGACCTCGTCACTCTGCTACTGTTTTTGCCAAAGTGTCTAAATCTTTTAGTCATTGCATTATTTCACTCACTTTCTTATTGGTCCTAAAGGAACAAATTTGCACTGGCTGCCAGAACTTGCAAGACATCTGAAATTGAAGAGCCATGCTCTTCTAAACCAAGCAGTGCATGTGTACAAGAGAGGAAAACGGTTTTTGAAATAAAGAGGTGTTGCGATTGCCTCAGGGGAGCACCTTTGTTCCAGAGCCCTAGATTCATCTTCTCCTCACCGAGCTCAAAGAAGCAGTTCTCTAAATCCCAGAGTAGGAGCTTAACAGCTGCCTCCCATAGCGTGAACGTATTTGCGGCGTTGTCTACCGACATCCAGGCGATCCCCAAGTTGCATCAAACAAGCTGAAACGTTTTCCGCATTTGTTGTGTGTTTGGGAGAACATTTTGAATAGTCTGTTTTTTTTTTTGGTTTTTTTTTGTTTTTTTTTTTAATTAAATAAGTGTGTCCGGATTGGTCTTGGCGATTGAACTTTCATGCCGGAGACGTTCTTGACTGGGCTGTGGAATATGGCTCGTGTACCTCTTTGGAACATGAGGCATTCTCCGAAGCCACTTAGGAGGGGCTGGAGAATGCTCGGACTGTTCGCCCCTTGAAGATAATCCGGACATTGAACACAGCTGCATTTCGCTGGCAGCAAATTAAAACCAGCTGATAAAGGTGTGCTTTAAAAAAAGAAAAGGATGCGTCAATGAGGCAAACAGGTTCATCAAAGGCTTGTAGACAATTTATCCAGTTCTAATACAGACCAGTCAGAGATCTACCAACAATGCATGCAGACAAAGGATGAAAAATTAATGAGTGCTGTTTTCTGGCAGCATAATTTAAAGCATATCATCCCTGCCCTCTTCTATCATTGAGATAATGTGAACAACAGTTGTGACTTGCTAAGGGAAAAAAATGTGAAACAAATGCATTTGGCCAAGGCCAGTTGGAAACAAAATAACAAAAAAACCTGTTGCCTAGCTTGCAAATCTTATACAAAACTAAACAAAATGTAACAACTGCTTCTTCAATGAAATGGGGCTAAGCCAAAGCACTGGATGTACAAACAAGAAAGTGAAGAAGAAAGCCCATCTACTGGAGGAAGACGGGGTCAATTTTAAAGAAACAAGAAAAGAGTGCACCCACTGCATCACATGTACATGCTGCTGGGAAGTTGTGGCTAGAGGAGGCACAGCTCGTGAGCTTCAGTCCGGCACATTGCCTGGGGCAGCTGGTGGGTGCCTCCCTCTCCTGTGCTTGTGTGTATAATGGTTGCTTGACTTCCCTCGAAGCAGACTGTCTAAGCACCGTGCTGCTCACAGCCGAGCTTCTTGACATGCTTGAACTGCTTGTTTGCAACTGACTAGAGACACTAGCTGATCCATCTCATCGTCTTTACGAATGGAAAGCTTAAGATTCTTCTGGAGGTGCTTCAGAGGCACGGCTCTTGCCTTCTGGCTGATGACGGGTGAGCACAGGTCGCTCACCCGTCTGCACCGGCACACAGATATCTGCACAGGCACAGAGGTGTATGGCTGCCACCACGCCGGCCAGCACGTGCTTTGGATGAGGTCCATCTTGGAGGCAGCGCCCTCTTCTCCCAGGTGGAACGTATGTTTGCCAATAGCCCTGAAGCAATGGGTACAGTCCAAGAGGGGCCGGTCTCTGGTGGCAAGGACGATCACGTTACCTTCCTTAGCAGATTTTTTTGGCCCGGACGCAGGCGCTTCCAAATACCGACCCCCTTTGTGCAGGATTGCTTCTGCAATGTCTTGAGAAGTCTCCTGGTCTATCGACGTCATCCCAACAAAGCCCTTGTTGTAGTTGATGGTGCACAAGACTACATCTTTTCCAAACACCACCACTCTGGCTGCGCAAGGATCAGATGTCAGCTACCACACCTGCCGGTGTTGATTTCTGTAGTGCACCATCTTCTACGAAGTCTTGGCAATGGAGTACGTCTGTGGCCTGACAGTGACCTGGTGGCCCGAGCTGAGGAGGTTTTTGACGATGGCTTGGCCCATACCATGCCAGGCCAAGGAAACATGACACAGCACTGCTAAAAAAAATGGCCGCGTATCTGCTCCTTTCGTTGCAAATGTCAAAAGACGATAGTCTTTGTAGACATTTGCCAAGGAAAAGCGACCCTTCGCTTTCCCGCTCACCTCTCATGCTGTTCCTGTACCGTCGCGCTCATCCCAAGGTAAACACACTAAAGGTTTGCGCAAGGTGATTTGAATTTACCGCGTTCCACTGCTACAGACGGGGTTCCTCGATGCCAGCGCTGCAGTGCGGCGGAGACGCGCGTGAATCTAGGCGGCCGACTTCAAGGTTTATAGAACCGCGTGGCCGTGCTCCACGTGCTTTCCAAGCAGAACGTGGAACCTAGCTAGTGGAACCTTTCGTTGCTGTTGCCGCGTGATTTTTCATATGCTGCCAGGAGGTGGCGCGGGCAACAGCAGGTGGCGGTTTTCTGCAGTAGATGTAGAATATCATGTGTTATCTAAAAACCAAGCATCCAGGAATTTTTTATTAAAGGAACACTGTAAATATCCCTTGTGCACTAATTTCCTGTCCTATATTTGCGTAATATGTCTTGTTCTTGTTCAACAAAGTTGACAAGTATGAACATAAAAACCGGACCTAGACCACTTACGTTTACATTTGGGTGTGAGTATATAAGACTATTGCGCAATGTCAATTTTACTTTGGCCGGGTGGCTGAATCGAGTTACAGGCAGACCGACAGACATACAGACAGACCAAAATTTCTGGGTTTTAAGTAGCCCAAAAAAGACTATCGTCTTTAAAAGAAAACATATTTATTGAAAGCCACCACACAACCTATATCCCTCACACTTGCGTGACAACGTAATTGTACTAGACAGCCACATACAAGCTGCTGCTCATCATCTAGCTGAGAACCACACGACTGCCTGCAGTCACGGCATGTCCCTTGAGCTGCGGCAAAATATTGCCGCGAACCATACATTGGGTTTGTTTATTTGTGTTTTGCTTTTACCGCCCGGCTGCGCCGGTCTGTGTTATCTCTGCGCCAAGGGAAGCGCGTGTTCCATTCTTTCTTTCTGTGCCGCATGTGTTATCTGTCGTGATAGGGAGAGCATTCCGATCTAACGTGAACAGCCCAGAATAATCTTCTTGGATCTACTATGTTCTCGATGTGAATCGACGTTTCGAGAACCACGCGCGCCGAAAGATAAAAAGCCTGCAGTGCGGACGCCGGAGCATTCGATTCTGCGACGCTCGCTGACGCAAGTCACTTTGTTGACCGCTGCTTCGCCGCCTCTGTATTCTTTTGAGTTGTTAGGGGAGCACAAGTTCGCTCCAATAAACTTGTTTCTCCTGCAAGACAACTGCGTCGTCCTTGGCTTCGTGACATCTGGTGGAGGTGCTGGGTAGCACCCTTCATGCCCACTGCAACCTCGGGAAGCCGCCAAGCCAGTCCAACAAGAGCCAGCCTCCGCCTGCAAAAGTTACCACCCGAGTTCGGTTTGATGCCAGAAGGGCCCAAGAGAAGGAACGCTGCAACCAACACCATGGTACAAGAAACAACGTCGCCAATCATGCTGCAGCAGCCCCGGGAACCGCCATCGTTCCGGGGAGCCCCCGCTGAAGATCCAGAGGAATGTTTGGAGAAGCTGGAGCGCGTGCGGATCTTCAACAGGTGGGACGATGAAGAAACCTTCCGGCATGTTTTCTTTTACTTGGAGGATGCAGCCCGAACTTGGTTTGAAAACCACGAGAGCGCCTTGACCGACTGGACGCAATTCAAAAGCGAGTTCCTTAAGACCTTCACGACCGTGGTGAGAAAGAACGAGCTGCGATTTTACTGGAAACTCGAACGCAACACCCGAACGAAGGAGTCGTAATCTTCGTCGAGGAAATGAAGCGACTTTCCGCCGTGCGGACCCAGGAATGACGGAAGAAAAGAAACTACGGTTCTGATGCGAGGTGTGAAGCAAGAGCTCTTCGCGTGCCTTGTTCGCAACCCCCCCAAGACCGTGTCCGAATTCGCGTCTGAGGCCGCCGCGATGGAGAAGACGCTCGAAATCCGAACGAGGCAGTACGACCCGCCCAATCAATGCGCTGGTTTCGGAGACGCTTGGTGCCAGCGCTATCAACTCCGACTCACTACGCGACACTATCCGCGAAATAGTGAGGGAGGAGCTGCGGAAACTGCTCCCGACGCCGCCTGCAACCACAAGTCGCTTCTCTTACCGACGTCATTAGAGAAGAAGTGCAGCAAGCGCTGGGAACTTCAACGACGCCAGTAGCACCTCGCGAGCCGCAAGCCATGACCTACGCGGCTGCTGTACATCGCCCTCGCCCACCTGCACCCTATCGTCACGAGGCTCCGTACCGTCGTCCCCCTCTCGCCGGCCCGACCACCTGCGGCGCAACCCCCTGCCCCCAAGGAAGACCGACGTGTGGCGAACGTCCGACAATCGTCCGCTGTGCTACCACTGCGGAGAGGCCGACCACGTCTACCGTCGCTGCCCCTACAGGAGGCTCGGTTTGCGAGGGTTCTCCGTCGACGCACCCCCGCCCCCGAACTGGCCAGCGCCCATCGGAGATCGAAGAATACCTCTCCAACACCACCGAGGACCAGCCCGCTTCAACCGTTCACCGTCACCCTACCCATACCAGTCGCCGAACCGCCGTAGCAATGCTGAGTTCTCACGTGGAAGGTCCCCCAGCCCACGCGGGGGAAACTAAAGCAGCAACTTCTGGAGGTAAAGTTGCACGATCGCGGAAAAATGAAAACCCTCCAACGACGCAACGACTCGCGGAAGACAGTGACTCACAACATACCCCCATCCCGACGATCCGACCCAGACCTGACGAGACTCCCGTACACGACGACAGCTATACGCCGCCACGCGCACCCGACCGGACCGACACGTCCGCTGAGAAGACGATGACAACGACGACGCACAGTGCCCGACCGTCAACACGTACAAGCAGAGATACGACGCCCCGACGAACCCGGAACTCGAGGAAGACTGCATCTGACGTCAAGGTGTCCATCGACGGCTTTGACGTAGTCGCCCTCGTAGACACGGGAGCTGACTATTCGGTAATGAGCGGACCATTTGCGTCTAAACTGAAGAAAGTTATGACCAGATGGGACGGTCCGCACATACGCACAGCAGGAGGCCACCTCGTGACGCCAAGTGGAACGTGCACACTCGCGCGTCACCATAGACGGCACAACGTACCCTGCGGCGTTTCGTCATTCTGCCTACCTGCTCCCGCGACGTAATTCTTGGAATGGACTTTTTAAGTGGCAACGGTGCAATAATCGACCTGCAAGACCAAGTCAATAACTTTTTCCCCCAATCACTCTATGACGCAGGAACCGAACCCCGAACGACGTGCTGCTGTAAGGATTGCCGATGATCATGTCACCCTGCCACCCCGCGCAAGCTTGATGGTCGCAGTTTACTGTGAAGATGCTGCTCCTGACGTCGACGCTATCGTAGACAACCGATCAAAGGGTGCTTCTCAACCGTGGTGTGTCGGTCGCAAGAGGCATTGCGCGCTTCAAGGAACACCAATCCCACATTTTGGTTACGAATTTCACCGAGGAGTACCAGCATTTAAACAAGGGCGCGGCAATTGCATTCCTCGAAGAAGCGCAAGAAGCAAGTGACGTGATCGCGGTCGCCGACTTTGAACGCACACCCGTAGAAACCTTCAAGCTCCCGCAGCCTTTCGACGTGAAATCCGGCGCTACCGCAAGAACAACGGAACAAGTTATTGGCTTTGCTGCGTCGCTATAGCGAATGTTTTTCGTCGAGCGCAAAACTACGTCAGACCCCTCTAGCGAAGCACCGAATAATAACCGAAGACGGAGCCCGACCCACCCGACAGTCCACCGTACCCGCGTCCTCTTCACACGAACGGGAAGCCATCCGGACTCAAGTCGACGACATGCTCATCGACGACATTATACAGCCCTCGAAAAGCCCTGGGCTGCGCCCGTCGTACTCGTAAAGAAAAAAGACGGCACATTAAGGTTTGTGTTGACTACCGGCGACTGAACAAAATCACGAAAAAGGACGTGTACCCCCTCCCCCGAATCGACGACGCCCTCGACCACCTCTGCCACGCGAAGTACTTCTCATCGATGGACCTGAAGACCGGCTACTGGCAAATTGAAGTGGACGAGAGAGACCGAGAGAAGACTGCATTTATAACCCCAGGACGGCCTATACGAGTTCAAGGTGATGCCGTTTGGGCTGTGCACAGCACCAGCCACGTTTCAAAGAGTCATGGACACTGTGCTAGCTGGCCTTAAGTGGCACACCTGCCTCGTATACCTCGACGACGTAGTGGTATTCGCCCGGACTTTCGACGAACACCTTGCAAGGTTGGAGTCTGTACTCGAGGCCATTCGTACGTCGGGGTTGACGCTGAAGCCTGAAAAGTGCCGTTTCGCATACGGGAACTCAAGTTCTTGGGCCACGTCGTCAACGCCGCGGGAGTCCTACCTGACCCGGCAAAAACTTCAGCCATTGCGAACTTCCCAAGACCGAAAGACAAGAAGGGCGTGCGAAGATTTCTCGGGCTGTGCGCATACTACCGGCGCTTCGTCGCAAACTTCGCACGCATTGCAGAGCCACTCACGCGCTTGACGAAAGATAGCACCCCTTCAGCTGGGAAAACGACCAAGAAAAAGCATTCTGCGAGCTGCAAAAACGCCTGCAAAGACCCGCCCGTGCTCGCTCATTTCGACGAAAATGCCGAAACGGAAATGCACACGGACGCCAGTGATATAGGCTTGGGTGCCGTCCTTGTCCAAAAGCAAAGCGGCTGGCGAAAGGGTAATCGCCTATGCCAGCCGTGGTCTGTCGAAGGAGGAGAAAAACTATTCTGCCTCTGAGAAAGAGTGCCTGGCTATTATATGGGCGATTTCAAAATTTCGCCCATACGTGTATGGACGGCCATTCAAGGTTGTAACAGACCCACCATGCGCTGTGTTGGCTCGCCAATTTGAAGGACCCCTCTGGCCGTCTTGGGCGGTGGAGCTTACGCCTGCAGAGTTCGACGTTACAGTCGTTTATAAATCCGGCAGGAAACACTCCGACGCCGACTGCCTGTCCCGCGCCCCCCCGTCGACCCACCACCACAAGACGCTGACGAAGACAGCGCGTTCTTCGGGATCGTGACGGAGAGCGACCTAGCCGCCCAGCAGCGTGCCGACCCCGACTTACGCGTCATAATCGAGTACCTCGAGGGATGCAACGTTGCCGTTCCTAGGACCTTCAAACGCAGCTTACCAGCATTCAGCCTGAGAAACTCCGTCCTCGTGAAGAAGAATTTCAGCCCCGGAACAAGAGCGAATTACCTTCTCGTCATCCCCGCGGACCTTCGTGACGAAATTTTGGAAGCGTGCCACGATGACCCGTCTTCCGGACATCTCGGCACAGCGCGCACTATTGGAAAAATCAAGGCGAGGTACTACTGGCCCGGCCTTACCTCTGACGTCACCCACTACGTCCGGAGCTGCCGTGACTGCCAGCGACGAAAAACGCCGCCGACAAGACCCGCCGGACTTCTGCAACCGATCGCCGTCCCATCGAGACCATTTCAACAGATTGGAATGGACCTTTTAGGCCCGTTCCCTACGTCACGATCACAGAACAAGTGGATTGTCGTAGCGACAGACTACATGACGCGCTACGCAGAGACCGCCGCTCTTCCGAGGGGGACTGCACAAGAAGTGGCAAAGTTCTTTATAAGCCAAGTTGTGCTGCGACATGGAGCCCCGGAAGTCCTAATCACCGACCGCGGAACGGCATTTACTGCGGAGCTGATGCAAGGAGTATTACGCTACAGCAACACGGATCACCGAAGAACGACGGCGTACCACCCCCAAACGAACGGACTAACAGAACGTCTGAACAAGACAATCGCAGATATGCTGTCAATGTACGTTGACGTTGAACATAAGACTTGGGACGAAGTGCTCCCGTATGTCACGTTTGCGTACAACACGGCTATCCAGGAGACGACGCAGCTGACGCCGTTCGAGCTTGTCTACGGTAGAAGGCCTACTACGATGCTCGACGCCATGCTTCCGCACGTAGAAGACGACGACCTCAACGCCGACGTCCACGGGTATCTTCAACGTGCGGAGGAGGCCCGCCAGCTCGCTCGAGTTCGTATAACGGACCAGCAGCTGGTGGATGCGGGCCGCTACAACCTCCGACGCCGAGACGCCCAGTACCAACCAGGGGATCGTGTTTGGGTTTGGACTCCCATCCGACGACGCGGACTCAGTGAGAAGCTCCTGCGACGGTATTTCGGACCCTACCAGATTCTACGACGTGTCGGCCAACTTACCTACGAGGTGATCCCCGATGGTGATTCCGGAACATCACGACGACGCACGCGGCCCGAAGTCGTTCACGTGGTTCGCTTAAAAACCTTTCTACGGACGATAACGAATTTTATTTTTATTTTCGGACTGTCGCTTATGTTAGCATCGGGTCGATGCACTCGTAGAGGGGGGGTAATGCCGCGAACCATACATTGGGTTTGTTTATTTGTGTTTTGCTTTTACCGCCCGGCTGCGCCGGTCTATGTTATCTCTGCGCCAAGGGAAGCGCGTGTTCCATTCTTTCTTTCTGTGCCGCATGTGTTATCTGTCGTGATAGGGAGAGCATTCCGATCTAACGTGAACAGCCCAGAATAATCTTCTTGGATCTACTATGTTCTCGATGTGAATCGACGTTTCGAGAACCACGCGCGCCGAAAGATAAAAAGCCTGCAGTGCGGACGCCGGAGCATTCGATTCTGCGACGCTCGCTGACGCAAGTCACTTTGTTGACCGCTGCTTCGCCGCCTCTGTATTCTTTTGAGTTGTTAGGGGAGCACAAGTTCGCTCCAATAAACTTGTTTCTCCTGCAAGACAACTGCGTCGTCCTTGGCTTCGTGACAATATGTAGGCCTTTCACTCGAGCGATTTTGCGTGATACCTCATTCGAACAAAATTAATCCAAAGCTCCAATATTTACTTTTGCCGGCTGGACAGATTCTACTGGCTGGACGAGGACAGAGGGTGTGCATCGGTGCAGTTTATCGGATAAGCTATAATTTCGAGCTGGCCGACACCTGGCGCTCCTCACAAGGCGCACGCTTACCTGCGCTCGGTATTTTTCTTGGCAAGTTTTCCTGGTAATTTTTGACGTCAAAACGATAAGCTGAAGCAGCTCTGCTGGTGATAAATGAACGCAGACACCCATGAGCATGGCGGGAGCGGGTCAATGCAGAAGGGGGGGAGGGGGGGCGTGGTAGAGAGAGAGAATAAACATCTAGGATGGTGGGAGCACCGGTGGGGGTCGTCCGGGAGGGGCGTGGTAGGTGCGGTCCCCTACAGCATATGGTTTGTGAATAGGCATCCCGTCCATGCTAAAACAAACAATAGATTTAAGAAGTCTCCATCACGATGGCAGGTTATACTATTGCGTGCTGCTAACTTCTTATTTCAGTTAAGCCAGACTGAATTTTCTTTTCCTCACTTTTTTTTTTTTTCAAATTACGGACACTCCCTACGTCTTTGTGCAGAATTGCAAACACTCCCTACGTTTTTTTTTTTTTTTTTTTTTTTTTTTTAGAAATACAGAAACAGTTTACGTCTTTTTACGTAAGCTTCGTCCGTAAAATTGCGGATTTTTTTAAGTGTGTCACTCATTTAACTGGGAGGTTCGCATATATTAAACGTTTTCTCCGTATCCTGGACATATTCCTTTGTCGCTCCCAAGGAGGTTAAAATTTTTTTTTTAACCTCCTTGGTCGCTTCCCTACTCCACCTGCCCAATAGAGGCGGTGTTGAGTGGGCGTTTCAGCCTCGTGAGCTCAACTAGCTCGTACCCATGGTGGTTCCTCGCAGTGTGCCAGCATGCTGTGTTAAGTTTGTAAGGCATGGAGTATGCATATTGTGAGGTGGAGACCACCACAGCTACAACGTGCCTTTCTCGTTCCAATCCAGTGTTGCCACGATTACGGCGAACGGGTATTTCTTGTTCCGAGCAAGTGTTGCGACGATTACGGTGAACGCTGGAGTTACTTTGCCAATGTTGGCCAACCTCCCTCAGTACGTATACGCTTGACTTAACCAACGTGAGCAGGGGATGCTGGGAGATCGCCGCGAGCCACGCACACACGAGCGCTCAGCATTTTTTTGGTTTCGTTGACTGCCGGGAGGTCGGTGTTTTCTTTGTATTTTTTGAACTGCGGACACCATACACAAAGGATTTTAGGGGCGAAGCCCCGTAGGGGCTGGGGCTGTCGGCGTCTCATGTCGTAGTCGCGGTACTGAAACACCGTGAAACTCGTTTACGCCTCGCGCTAGAGACCTCGTGCTTCAAAGACAAGAGGCCTTTACAGCAAAGCATTATACCTCCACCCCCCAACGGTTTCACCTCCGTTGGCAAAAACGCCAAAGCGCCAAGAATACACATACATTGCATGCTTCGCCCCTCCCCAGGTTTCACGTTGGTAGAGATGGCCCGGGATCTCAACAGCTTCGATGTTAAAAATACAGGTGGCTGTATATACTAAGTGCACACTAACGTGCCGGGTATACATGGTATTTTGTATGCACTCTAGCAATCTAAGGATGTCTTTGTGTAGTGGTCGTTACATTTTATTTCAACTAAGACAAAACGCTACGCTGGTCTATATTCGTAGTAAATTCAAATTTCCATAGCCTTGTATGTCCGAAGTACATATGTATACCATTCTTCCGTAAGCAACTCACTTGCGCACAGCTGTATCGTGCGATGGTTTCTCCGGCTTTGTCACCATTCAAAAGCAGCTTTCACAGGAATGACCGCCCGATTTTGAAAATAGTAGGGAGATAAAGGAGACTGAACACGGTCGCTGCCTCCAGTTGTCTCGAGCTCGATGTCGAGGATGCCGGCCCAGCCCAGGCGCAGCGCCAAAGCGACGAGCGTGTGGACGACGTCGGGGTTGGCGGGCCGCGAGGGCCACGTGACTCCGGCCTCGCCCAGGGCCTCCCTCACCAGCGGAGTGTCGTTCTGGTCAGCCGGGCCATGGATTCCACAGCGTTGCGGTAGAACTGTTCGCGCGCGGAGTGGCGGTGCTCCGTGCGCCAGCCGTCGCAAACGAGGCGGCAGAAGCTGTCGCACGGCGCCACCGACTCGTTGATGGAACTCCACAGTAGTTGCGCGAACGCCTCGCAGTTCAGCGTGGTGCAGTAAGTTATGCCGTTCGATGACGTCAGGTAACTCAGCAGAGCAGCGAGTACCGCAGGCAGGCCAACAAGCGCCGCAAGTAACAGCACCCAACGATTTCTGGGCGTCGCTTCTTTGGTGGTCTCCAGGGTAGCGTTATCCATCTGCGGTAGATTGTAGCAAAAAGTCTTAAGCCAACGCTAAGAGAAATCAAGTTCATTGTTGCCACTAAGTCCTTGGGGCAAATTCCACATTGCAGCGTGCAATTCATACTAATATATGCTCCCGCTACGGCTCACTATCCCGTACATGCAGCTCTTGAGAAAAAGTGCATTTAAGATTCCTCACAGGAGAGACAGTAAAAAGTTGTTCAATATCATAATTTAGAGACTCAAATTGCCATGCTCATCACTGCGGGATTCGGTTACAATAGAGTGTTCGGGAATTATTTGTGCCTCAAGAGAGTTGCAGATGTTAGGCCCCTGGGATTTAGGGCGAACATCTTGTCACAGAACGCGAATAAAACCATGATTTCGTTCTTCGTTTATGGACCACCAACGTTGGTTCTGCCGCATTAAAAAAAAAAGGGGGGTTGGGGGGGGGGGGGGGGCTGTTAAATACAGTTGCGGTAAAGGTATCAAGGGGTTTACGTTCGTTCACAGGATGTTTGTAGGAATCGCTGGCAGCCATCGTCTCTCTGCGTATCGGAGCGCCGGTGGATGGAAGAGTCTGCGCCTGCGCACTCAGCACAGTAACTTTTTCGACAGAGTTTTTTTTAGCTGAAGTTGGCATGGTATCGTCCTCATCAACGGGGCCAGGCAGTGGTGGATACTTCGCACTTTGTTTAGAATGAAAGAAATAATTATGTAATTCGGGATCGGCACATGTTAATATATACTCCCTCGCTTGAGTTCAGCCGCATCGGCAATGGTATTATACATCCCTGCTTGCTGTGGTATTGCCCATGATCCCCCTCCTCGCGCTTGGGGCACTCTGCGAAACTACTGGGCAAGTACGGTTTCTGCAGAAATGATTTCATCTCGAACCAAGACTGCGACCAATCTCGTCGAAATAGGAAATTGACGTTTCTCTGTGAAATCTTGGCGGAGCGCGAGTTCTCAGGGGAGATTACGTTCTCAGGGATGATCGCGAATACGGCACGTGTACTCTTGACGTACAAGAAAACCAAACGGGTAGTGGAACAAAATTTCACTCCTACGGTGGAGGATTCAACAACGATACGGTTCATATCGCAAACGTAACTTGAGTCTATTAAACCGCATATATGATTTGTTTTTAAATTGCCACAGTACGCCTCAGGCTCCGATGCCAAACATTGTGGACGTGTGGTGGAAGAGCACCGCTAAAGATATTACGCTGGTCACGTGGGGCTCCAAGGGGCCGCTGGAAGGACAGGAGAAAGGGTTTCGTGCTATGGCCAACGTGCTGTAAATACACATTCTCCTTTACGTTTTCCGCAATGTAAAGAGTGCCACGGGTAGAACGTCATTTCACCAGCCCCTAAGCGAAACCACCTCAAGAGACGTACAGAAGGCGGAAGGGGGCGAGGATTTTGCAAGGTGAACACCCGCGGCGTCGGCGGCGATATCGCACAGGCTGCGCTCACCAAGTCCTTCTTGAAGCTAAATGAGCGCCCGGAGACCGGCATCAGGGAAACTGATGGGGGAGACCTGCCCGAGGTTCACGAGACGGGATGACCGAAGGTGGCCGGGATCGAATGCGAACGGGGCTTTGATAATTATGATGATGTTTTTTAGTGAATGGCATGAACCTATTCAGGGGATCGGCCAGTCATCAGTGGCTGATAAAAATCTTGAGGCATTCTTTTTCTTCTGGGCGCCATAGCGTTTCGCACACGCAGCATTGCTTGAGGCGGTTCATCAGAGATCTCGAGTTTTAACTTACCGTGTGTACCGTAAGTATCAGGCAGTTTTAGCATATCGTTACCGTGTTTACGTTACCGTTTACCGTGTTTGCGGGAGTAGACTGCACAGCGCGAGAGTTACCGCGAACGGTAACTTACCGGCACAGGCTTCACCGTCGCCAGCGCTTCCGGTAACACGGGAAACGGTAACGTAAACACGGTAACGATATGCTAAAACTGCCTATCATGAGCTGACTGCGCGTGCGCGCGCAAACACGGCGAGGAGGGCCACCCCTCACCGAATTCAATGCGCAGTCACGGCGAGGGTGGGGGCCGCCCACCATCGGAACTAAGCCACCCTACCGGAACGAATGCGCACGTGCCCGGTCGCTTCCCGGTACGTACGGTACACATGGTATGCTAAAGCTCGTTACCGTACCTCTTCTGTAGTACCGGGACCCGACTGCGCATGCGCGCGCGGGCACGGCGAAGCGGGCACCCCTCACCAGAATGGAACCGTGGGCAGGGCGAGGCGGGCCGCCCGTCAACCGGACCTAAGCCCCCTACCGGAACGAACGCGCACATGCTTAGTGGGGTCCCGGTACTGCGGAAACGGTAAGGCGCAGCAACTGTCTTCTGTAAACAGCCAGCGAATAACGACCGAAAAAAAGTTGTCGGTGCCTATTATTTCACAAGCAATTAAAGAAGCAACGGTGCAAGAAACTAATGTATATAGTTTGGGATTGAATTTAGTTACTTTTGTGGTGGCGGTAAAAACAAAGATAAACACAATTTTCAACCACTGCCGAGGCCCCGGTTTTAGGAATTTGAACTGTGGCCAGATAGTATTTTTTGTCCCATCACTTTTCCTTTTCATGTCTCTGGCAGAAGTGCGTGCTTCTTACACGAAGACTTGCGTATGGAAACGGGCGTAATTTTGTGCACTGCAACGCGCACGGCCTTCTGTGCCCTGGTCTCTAATGAAATTGGCATATAAAGGAATAGAATGCCCCACATCTGCAGTAAAGTCTGCTCCTGCACACCGTATTCGATGTCGCCGTAAGGACCCGCGTATATCTCTCCCTACGGCATGCCAAGGAAAGAGGCACACTTCACACACATCGCTTCGCAACGCGTCTGGGGCAAATGTTCCCACCGGGGTCCAGGCGCCGAGCGCGTCCCGCGCGCCCCCTCACACAACCGCCACTGATGATGATGCCATGGTGCCTTTCCCTTTGAAACGGGCGGCCGTTACAAAAACGGCCTGGCAAAAAAAAAAAAAAAAATCACACAATTGCAACAGAAAAAAAACTCACACAATTGCAAGAGAACTACTCAGTGCCGTCCCGGAGGGGGCTGGCTTTGCCCCCTCACGCCGTCTCCCCCCCCCCCCCCCCCCATTGTCATTGACACCTTTTCTCAGTCTCTCACTGACGCTGTTCGCGAACTACTTTGCAGTGTTTGCATGCTGCCCTCCACTGTTCAGGCGTCGCTAGTTCGGGAAACTGCCGCAGCCTGCACTTCCCCCGCCGAGTCCTCGAAGCCAAGCGCCACTGCTAGTGCTGTCTGAGGCACAGACTCGCCAAGTTCGTCGCAACTGAAGCAACCAGATGTTCGATCGTTTCCTCGGAGTTCCCACACGCACGGCACAGCACAACACGTCACTGTCGTGTCGAACACCTGTTGCCGCTTCAGGTGCGCAGCGCCCCTGCTCTAACCTCGAAAAGCAGGGCGCTCCCGATGCTATTATCGTACAGGCGGACCGCTTTGATGGAGTTCTTGTGTTCACGGTAGAGGGACAGAGTCTCCTTATCGGTCAGTGTTAGCTGCCATGTCTCGTCTTCCACCTCTCGGACTCTTTGTTGTACTGCCTTGGCGTATGCTCCAACTGATTGCGCCAGGATGGGGTCTCGTATGATGCCGAACTTTTGCTCCAGGTGGTAGATCCGCCGAGTCCATTGCGTGCGAAGACAGGTTGCCGACAAGTAGTCAAAGACTCTCCTCGCCCATCTGTCCCGGTGCATGTTCAACAGGCGGTTGTAGAAGGCCAGCTTGCTTGAGGCCTCCCGAGCAGCAAAGCTGGACCACCCCAAGTCCCCTTGGACAGCTTCGTTAGCCACCCTGCCATGGCATCCGACGGCCATTCGGCCGACTTCTCGTTGTCGTCTCTCAAGTACATCGCGGCCTCTCGCCGACAGGCACAACCACCGCGTTTGCAAATGTCAGGGCAGGAACCTGAACCAGTTTCCACAGGTCTCTGATCATTACAAAGCGGTTGCACCCCCATAGGCACCTGCGTCGCAATATGCATTGCGCTCTAAGAGCAGTTTTCCCCACTCTCTCTTCATGAAGCCCGAACAAGTCCGCTCCGCTGCTCAGGGTCACTCCAAGGTACTTAACTGATGAGGCAATTTGCAGAACCTCCTCCTCCAATTTTAGTACCGTGCCTTCTGCCATCTTCCCGGCCAACTGAACAACTGTGGTTTTCTGAGCATTGAATCGGAGGCCAAGCCCCTTCATCTCCGCTGCACAGATGTCCAGTAGGCTCTGTAGGTCGCGAGAAGAGTCTGCCATCAACAGAAGATCATCTGCGTATGCCAGGCCTGGGATCCGGCGGTTATCGTCAATACCGCTTGTCGTGTATCTCAGACCAAAGCCCAGGCTAGATTGCAGGAGGGCTCTCTCAACCCCCGCCACGTACAGTAGGTACAAGAGCGGTGACATGGGGCAGCCTTGACGCAGTCCTCTATTCACCCTGATCCTCCCAGTCTCTATAGTGCCGAGTCTGGCAGTCACTACGTTGTCGGAGTACAAACGTTGTATGGTGCATAGCAGTTTCGCGGGGAGGCCCAGAGCTGCTAGGCGTTCGAAGAGGTCAGAATGAGGCACACTATCGTAAGCCTTCTCTACGTCCAATGCACAGCAAAACCAGGGACCGGCCTTCCTTTCTCGCTATTTCTGCACACTGGGTGATGACAAAGATGCTGTCTTCCAAGCGCCTACCTCGTCGGAAGCCGTTCTGTAGCTCTGTGAGGTGACGCTCAGATTCTGCCCCCAGGCCTTCAATCCATCCCTTCAAAGCCTGTACAAAGACCCTATAGAGGACGCTGGTTACTGTTATGGATCGGTAGTCTCTGATCTTATCCGCCTTCCCTCCATTCTTCAGAATGAGGGACACTCTTCCCTGGCGCCAGTCACTGGGTATCACATTTCCAGTGAGGATTCCTGTGAATAGAGTGGCGAGCTGTTCCCCTCGAGTTGGGTCAAGGGCTTTTCACGAGGCGGGCCGAGATGCCGTCCTGGCCAGACGCTGTTTGGGTGCGGATGCGTGCTATTGCACGATCAATGGTGCACAGCGCAAACTCCCATTTTGCTTCCCGCTGTCTTTGTCTTGGTTAACCAGTTCTGGTTGAAGAGTCGTACATGAAGGCTCCGCTGCATTAGACCTGTAGAGCCCCTCAAGGTGGGTGGGTTACACATTCCTTGAGGTCTGCTACGGGCTGGTCATTTGCAATCCGTTATCTGCACCGAGGGTTGGTTCTGACGGTCCAAGGACCGAACATATCGCCAGAAACTCTGTGCAGTCGATTTGCCGTCTTCCCGGAGGATCTGCATTTGGCGCCTGTTCGCACTCCCCGCCAGTTTTAGGCCTGCAACCATTGCCTGCATTTCCCGCTTGCACTGTAGGGTAGAGCCTCCAGGTAATTTCAGAGGACTCTGCCTCCCCGGTTTTGAGTGCTCGTCGATGTGCTTGGTTGCCTTGCGTCTCGCACGCAATGCCTCGGCCACCTCTCTGTCCCACCATCCATTCTTCTTCGTGTCCTCCCGACCCCTGCACCATGTAGCGTCGCGTGATCCCACTGAGCACCGACACATATTCCTCATAAGACTCTGCCTCGCGCGACTCCTTGCAAAAGTGACACGGAAGCCATTGATCGCCTCATCCGCAAAAGCTATAAAGAAGCTCTTAACCTTCCTATGTCCACCGCGACAACTAAACTGCTCCAATTAGGCATTCACAACTCGGTCACGAAACTCATCGAAGGTCATCTTTCCAGTCAACGTCTCCGTCTACTCAAACACCAACAGGACTGGCACTTTTACGGAGCTCAAAATGTCAATTCCTCAAACCACAGAACAGAAACCTCTTCCCCATAATTGGC
The DNA here is from genome assembly GCA_013339765.2 of Haemaphysalis longicornis. Taxonomy (NCBI): domain Eukaryota; kingdom Metazoa; phylum Arthropoda; class Arachnida; order Ixodida; family Ixodidae; genus Haemaphysalis; species Haemaphysalis longicornis. Next base: position 471,298 of record JABSTR010000235.1, read on the forward strand.
GTCAATCCCTTCGTGTCCGCCCCTCTTCCCAAAAATATGCTCCCACTTTGCACTCCGGTCGTCGACACGCCCGTAGCCAAGCCCAGAACGAATCTAACGGAAAAAACTCCTAAAGTTTTGTACACAGATGCCAGCCCTTACTCCAATCCGTCCCATTACTTAGCCGTAGCAACCACTAAAGACAAGATCATCACCTGCGCCTCAATCAAGACCACATCTACCTGGGCCGCGGAAGAATTTGCTGTGGCCCTCGCCATCACTCGACAACACCCGCCAACAATTCTAATTACGGACTGTCAGCCGGTCTCTCGCAGCTTTTTATCGGGTTACGTGGCCTCAACTACGTGAACCTCCTGGCTCAACACGCCCCCAACAGGAAGATCGACATTGGTGGACCCCGGGACACTCCTCACTAACGGGCAATAATTTTGCCCATAGACAAGCCTGCGAACTCTCCTCCCAGGCCTCTGTGGAACCACCAAGTCTCGTTCCCCTGCTCACATTTCAAGACATCACCCAACATTACCGCACATCAAGACAACATTTTCCCCCTCCTCACCCGCAGCTTACTAAAACAGAAGAAGTAATACTACGGAGGCTTCAAACAAACACCTTTCCTACCCAACTTGGCTACATCGGATGTACCCCACCCAATACTCTGCCACATGTAAATTCTGCCCTAACCCATGTAGCCTCATACACATGATCTTGGGGTGCGCACACAACCCAGCCCTCCCTCCTTTACCCACTTCCCTTCCCCTTCCTGAGCTATGGGAGAACCTGACGACCAGCGCCAGCTTGGATGCACAGCAACTCCTGGTGTCCAGGGCTGAGACAGCAAGGTCGTCCCATGGTCTCCTGGACTGAGGAGCCACTCCCACACCACCTGGCTCACAATAAAGTTTTTCCTCCTCCTGCTCCTCCTCTGCCTCGCGCCGCTCTCCACTCTGCTCAAACTCCTTGGCCACAAGCTCAACCGACCTGTTTGGGAGGAACTTGCCACACCTTGGGAGCCCCGGCTGTTCCATTGCTTTGCGCTGAGCCCGGCTGAAGTCCATGCGTAGGCGGTTGTGGTCACTTCCCAGGCTATGTTTGCCTTCCTCGTCAATATCCAAGCGTTGCATTAGATCTGCTAGACGGGGGGACACTAAGGCATAGTCGATGCATGAAGTGCTGCCCCGGGCGCACCATGTGTACTGTCCATGACAGCGTGGGTCCAGGTTGGCAATTTGGACATCCAGGCGCTCGGCAAGACTTCTGAGATGGTTGCCATTTGTGTCTGTATATCCGTCCAACTCAAAGAGGTGGCCATTGAAGTCACCTACTATAAGGAGCTCCTTGTCGTTTGCCATTCGTTTGATGTCCCCACATAGGCAGTCAACCAGCTGGCTGTTCTCTTCCCCTCGTGCTTTGTGTACTGAGAAATACACTACACCTATTGCTGTAGGAACGTCCAGCAGCTCTCCAGTTATCCACACATGTTCGGTGCAGTTTCCCATGTCGCGTTGCCAGCACAGAGATCGTCTCCACAGGACTCCAACGCCTCTACCGTTTCGGCTACTGCTGTCCCTGTTCGTGCCCGCCCAACACCACTCTGGATGTATAGGAGGCTCCTCCAAGTCTCTGAGATGTGTTTCGGCCACCGCATATATTGATATCTGCTCTGAGCTCAGTGTACGGTACAGCTCCTCCCATTTTGCTTCGTGTCGAGCTCCGTTCATATTTAAGAAGCCGATCTTGACGTCCACTCTCCGCTTACGTTTATGCCGCCTGGGTCTATTCTGTCCACTTTCTACTGCTATTGTTGTAGAGGCATTTGGAGGGACATATGATGTCGGACCCAGTCGCCCACCTCGTGGAACAGGTCGGTGCCCGGGTAGTGGTTCAGCGGTTGCACCATTGAAGCCGGGGACGGTGTGGCACATTGCACTGGCCCCACTGGTAGGCCCCAGTATTGGGCTCCGGCTACCGGGGGATAACCGGGGCTGGCCTGGATACCAGCGTGCACTGGCGCAGGAGGAAGCTGTGAGATACTTTCTTGTGCGTGTCGCATCCGTAGAACTCGTTCGGGTAACAGGATCCCTGCCGGCGGTCCCTGTGTGGGTGTTCCCCAGTCTCCAGACTGGTTCAACCCCGTTTCCACCATTGTGGTGTTGGTTGTTGTCGTGGGCATCGGTCGTCTCTGGCCGCCTGTCTCGTCCTGTTTGCCTTGCCTCCGATTGCTCCTTCGCCCCCTTTTCACGTCCCCTAAAAAAGGGCGAATGTGCTCTACCACTTCCGTGGCTACATCTCGGCTGGTCTTGGCAAGATAGTGGATACCGTCTCGAGCCAACCGGCCTTCCCCCCGTACTGCTTCCGACAGGTCCAGGAATGTTGTCTCACTCATGCCAATCTTTTTCAGCTCTGTATTCAACATCATCGCTCGCGCATGTGTTTCTTTGCCCCGTGACGTAACTTCTGGGACGGAGCATATCACCAGTTCCTGCGCATATGGGATTATCTGATCGCGTACGATCTTGGCCACCTCATCTGGTTGGGCACTCTTGGTGACATCACTCACGCCCGCATGCAGAATCACTAGTCTCTCGCTCTTGCCCGCCTCGTCGCAGTAACGCTGAAGTAAACGTTGAGCCGTAGCGATCGTTGCCCCTCTTCGGAACCGGGTTTTCACGCTGAGCTCGCCTTTAAGTTGGTGACGTAGCGCCTTGGCTATGCGTGCTGCGTTCCCGTCTCCGCAAACGAGGATTTCCTTTGCTGCGGTCTGATCGTGCCGTCGCTTACGATGCTTCTTGACGCCTGCGGTAGGCTTCAGGTTGCGATGTGTTACTTCCCGTTTGGCCTCGCTGCTGGAGTCTTGGGTTTCGGGCCGGGGTGAGCTTTGATCCGGGCTCTGGTTCAGGTTCTGGTCTGCCGCTCGGCTCAGTGAGGGGGCGACGAGACATTGTTGGCCACCCTCAGCCGGCCCCTGGTCCCTCCTCGCCTTCAGCAGCGCAAGTTGTTCTTGGAGGCTATGCACCAGATCGCGCAGGGCGGTAGTCTCAGTACGAGCCTCTTCCCGTTCGTCCTGCCACTGTTGGTCGCGTTCCGTTCGGCTCTGATCAGACTGAGCTTTTTGCTGCGCCAATTCCTCCTGGAGGCGCTGTGTCTGCTCGCGGAGTCCGGCGGTCTCCCTCCGTGTCTCCTCAATCTCGGCCCTTAGCGCTGCCCGCAGCGTGCACAGAGTGCACACAAACTGCGTAGGCTTGTCTGCCTCCTGCTGTGTTTTGAAGTGTGTTTCCTCGAGATAGGCCCACCTGGAACATTCGTCGCAATTGCACCTGTATGTCATCTGTATTCTGTCTGCGCTTCTTGCTTCTCGCCATGTCAGGGAACTGGTGTCACCACCCGTCTGCCGCTGCGCCACCTCTTCGTCGCGGGATACGGCCGTGACCGTCGCCGATAGGTCTGTTGGTTAGGCCTAGCTCCTCGCCGGCTTGGTCAGCAGCACACCCAGGCACGGGAACCGCGGCCCGGGCACCACGGAGCGCACCTCACCGCTTCACACACAGCTTCTCCCGTCGTACCACACACAGCCCCTCGCTGCACAGCTTATCACAAATAGCTTATCACAGCTTATCACAGCTTATCACCCGCATACCCCCACGCCATCTTCCGGGCGACGAGGCCCCCATGTCCACGAGGCTCGCGGACGAGGAGGGTGTAAAGAGAGATGTCCCGGCGAGGGGCGCCCAGGCGATGCGTGCATGATCTTGAACAAGGAAAAATAGCGGGGATCTTTGAAATATCCCCTTTTACACGCACAGGAACTGGTTGTGGCTGTACCAGATGTTAGTGCAGGTTGTAGGGAATTGAGTTCGCTGGAAAAAATCCTCAATGCCTTAACCCCATTCTCTACTAACCAAGGAGGAATCATTCAATGGCGTCACGTACGAGCAAACACTTATTGCAACCCAACCATTCTCCACACTGGCTCTTTTGTCCAATACCCCTCGACTGTCACTTATGTCTTTTTCCTAATACTACGTATGGGCATGGCCACACACGCCATCTTTTACCCCAATCCTTATTTTAAGTGCGAATGCACTTCTTAAGCGAGCCTGAAGCGTCCGCCGCCGTCCGCATAGCAACAGCTGCGGGTGCGCGCGCTCCTAGTCTTCCTTGGCAACGGGGGGAGGTGGGCGCGCGCTGCCTGGCCGCTGACATGGCACATACCCACGTGGGGGATTGGCCAGGAATCTCCACGTCTTCCTTGGCAACGGGGGGAGATGGGCGCGCGCTGCCTGGCCGCTGACATGGCACATACCCACGTGGGGGATTGGCCAAGAATCGGGCGTGAGAAGGGCTAATGCATACAGGCCGCTTAAAGGAGTACTGACACGAAATTTCAAAGCTGAGATCCGCTCTAGCAATCAAGTACAACGACAACACAAATAGGTGTCTGTGAATAAAATGCATCTTTCTTTCTTTGTAGTTGTGTGTGTGTGTGTGTGATCTCTCTTTCGCGAACATTACCGAACCGCGCAAATTCAACTCGTGCATTCGCACTTTCACATTCTTCCCCTCGGGGAAATGCGGGGAATTTTTTCCCCTGAGGAGAGGGAGGGCCTTCTCTCATCACGTTGTCCGTGGCAGGGCTGCAGCTAAGGCCCAAGGGTAATTGGACTGAAGCGAACACGTCGGCGAAAGGCTTCAACCGCCCAAACGTCGATCAAGGAAACGCGGAAAAAATATTTCGGGCTTAAGTCTGCTTACGTGCGTTGAATGCAAAAGGCTGGTGACACTTATCAGCGACTCTTTGCTACTACATTGTGGTGCTGGTAGTGGTGGCCCATAAGCTGGCGCATACCCACTCAGGGGAAATGGCCAGTAAGATTTCTTTCCATTAAAAAGAACCAGATAAGGCAAAACAGTACAGCCGAAGAAGGATTTAGTACGTATATTGAAGAGAAAAATGGAAAAAAAGTAAGAGGAACGAGAAAGCAATATAAAGTCAGCCTGGCAGGAATCATCTTAGCACGGCACACGATCCGTCTCCGAAATGAAGGATGGATGGCGTGACAAACATCCACATAGCGGTGGCCTAGCTTCGCGCCCCAAAACGACAAAAGCACTGGCAGAGTTAATGGCAGTCCAAGACGTCGCAAGGGTGCTTCCAGCAACCTTCTTCGATGATTGGAGAATAGGCGAAAAAAAAGGAAGAAATCTTCATCCGATTGAATTGGTGGCAGAAGTGGCACAAGGGTGAGGTTGTCAGATCGGTCGATTAAGTGGAGGCACACTACAACGAAACGAGGTCAGCGAAACTTCGCACGAGCGAGTTTTGCAGAGGCTTCTTTTCCAGCGGAACCTGAGATGTTCGAGTTCAGGAGAAGTGTGTATCACCTGATCAGACGTCTTGGGCCAACAGCTAGGTATTGGCAACAACGGGCTAACAACATGCAAGCGAACGGGGGAAGCACCTCTACAATCGGCAAGGCCAATGCCGTTTTTACCAACTTATCAGCAGCTTCATCGAGGGATAACCCGCAGAGGCCAGGCAGCCACACAAGCCTAATTGTTTGCTCCTTTCCGCTTTTTTTTTATTCGCCTTATGGCGGGAATTATTTGAGCAAGCAGGCTGGCACACGCAACAATTTCTCTGTAATCACAGCTCTGCGCATCTGGTTTGCACCTGTTCCACTCATTTGCATTCACTTTTAGGTGCCATGCGGAACGCACTATTATATATAACTTTCACGTTTCCATTCTGTAGTGTTGTGAAGCGCGCACATTGGTTCCTCAAATCTTCCAATGCCTGTCCAATCCCCCAAATGGGTACGTGCCAGAAAAAAAATCCAGAAAAAAAAATTCACCCGCATTTCCCCGAAGGGGAGCGGGTGAAGTGCGAAGGGGGAGTTATGTTAAACACGGGTGTGTTGGCATTCGCCCGTTATGAGGGGGAGTTATGTTGAACTTTAACACCCCCGTGTTGGCATTCGTGATCCCGTGGGGATTCACACACCCCGTTTAACACCCCCGCGTTCTCTGGAAAGTGGGATTCTTGGTGAATTAAAGTGTATGTTCGAGGAGATCACCACACACGCAAGTAAAGTGAAACGTTCTCTGGAAATCTTGTATTCTTTATTCAGAATTAAAGTGTATGTTCGAGGAGATTGTTGGTGTTGTCACACACACACGTTGTAGTAAAGACGGTCAAACGACAGTATGACTTTATTCGCCTTGTGGTCACTTGAAATTGGTGTTGTCGTTGTACGGTCAAGAGTGTTGCGGTCATTATGACCGCCTTGTGGTCACAAATGTACGGTCAGTTCCTCGCAGAGTTGTTGCAAGACCGCGCGTCAGACAGTTCCTCGCAAAGGCCAGGTGATGTTGATGGTGGTGGGAGCCTCTAGCCGTTGAGGTGGTGGGAGCCTCTAGCGGTAGTGGTCGGCGAGCATGTATGGAGTGGCCATCAACCACTCGCCGCCCTTTCGCAGTCCACGTATTCCATCAACCACTCGCCCCAACAACCACGCCCTTTCGCACCGGGTCCGAGGGCTTTACGCGCCTGGCCGCACTCTCCAGCCCCAACAACCACGACCGGGTCCACGAGGGCTTCGACGCGCCTGGCCACGTCGTCGCGCGAGATCTCCATCGCCGCGTCCACGTATTCGAGGGTGACGTCGTCGCGCGACCACGATGTTTGGCTGTCGCCGAGTAGAGGGTGACGACCACGATCAGTGTAGACGCCCGAGTGTACGGCGACTCAGTGTAGACCCTGACCGGCGAGGCGACTCGACACGGCGTCCCTGACCGGCGACGAGGTGGACACGGCGTGCGACACGAGGTGACCGACGAGGTAGACGCCGCAGTACTCGCCCCGACTAGACGCCGCAGTCCGCTCGCCCCGACTGGCGAAGCAGCAGTCCGTCGATGGCGAAGCAGCAGTCGTGGCCTGGGGGCAGGCTCGGGCGGGGCGGCGGGCGCGCGCTGGAGGACTCGGGGCGGGGCGGCGGGCGCCGCTCTCCCTAAGGAGGACTGGGTAGGCCAATGTGCTCCCTAAAGAAATGGAACTATTGCTTGGCCAAAGAATTAGCTTTAAGTGGGATGTGGTGCTCTTCTTGGATGGACGGACGGCGGTCGCCCTACGCGTGAGTGGGTAGGGTGCGCTTATGAAGTGCACGGCGGTGGACGCGTCGCATTCAAAAACAAACGACAACTAGGGTCGCTTATTCTGCCCCGCTGTGTTGCAACCCCCTCAGTGCTTCGAGGGATTAAAACAAACGACAACTAATTCAGAGACAGCAACTGCGCTGTGTTGCAACCCCCTCAGGCGCAGGAAAGCCGTGCTCGAGAGTTGCGACCGAGTGATAAATGAAGAAGAGCAGAGACAGCAACTCTTGCGATCTTCACAGGCGCAGGAAAGCCGTATCGAGTGTTGTTACAGAAAGCTTTTTGATAAATGAAGAAGAGCTATGTTTTATGACGTAAAGGCTTGCGATCTTCACAGGGGTGACATTAAATAAAAGTTGTTACGTTTTTGTTTGTAAGTTGTATCTATGTAGAAGAGTCGCTAAAGGCTAGTGCCGTCACATTAAATAAAAGGTGTCTTAGTAGAAGAGTCTGTAGTGCCGTCAGCGGTTCTGTAAGCATTCCATTATATCGACGTCCACCGGCGTTCCGTAAAAAAATGTTCCTCGTCTGGCACTACCATACCTAACGTAAAGTAAGGTAATATAACATTAACATAACGAACACAAGGCAATAATTTAAAACACCAAAAACTAACCTAATCCATAAAAATTATAATTGGATTTAAAGGTGAAAAAAAAAAAAAAACAGGCAAAAAGCCAGCCGCAAGACGCCATCCTCGTCATGGAGGCGCTATGACGGAACCACTGCGCCGCAATGACAGCCGGTTGGGCTATGCCAGCCTGGTCCTAAATATTCGAATGTCGTCGGACAGCACACCATAGCCACGCCTGCAGCTCTGAGCTAGAGCGCCTTCGGGCGGCACTCCAGACACTAGGGTAAAGAAAACAGCGGAGGTAGCGCAGTGGTAGCTCACTGGGCTCCAACTGTGTAAAATTGGATTCACATTCCACGCGAAGAATGGGATGATTGTTTACTGTTAACAGCGGCGCGGCTGTTTCTTTTAATTAAAAACGAAGATTTGCCGCCCAAATAGTGCGTCACATCCATTAGTTCATTTCGCAACGAGGCGAATTGAATGAGCGTTACAAGGTCAAAATATTAACGAAACAGCAAGCTATCGGGCCAATTCTCCCAGGTCTCAAAGCCCCTTGATCTCATAAGCCGTCGAGACACACAGAACACGTCGAGCACAGCCGCAGAGTGCATTGCCGGCGTTTATTTTTGAGATCTTAAACGGGCCAGTCTTTTCCCGAAGTCAAGGACCCTGACACCTCAGTGAAGCCCGCGGTTTTATTACTATGCACTATCTAGACATAATTCAAGCCATCTGAATTGGTAGTACTACCAAGTCACTTGGGATCAGTCCGAAACGTCCTATAGGAATACTGGATGACATGAGATTGTGCCGAGCAATGAAGTCTCTGGAATTTATAATAGGAGTAATAATCATATATATAATTATTTATACACTGGGAAACGATTGTTTTTTTCCCTTTCGGTAGTGGAGGCATAGCGGTCCCGCATATTGAATACAAGACACCACCACCGCAGGGCAGTTCTAAAGTGATCTAAAGACGATTACCATTCGCTGATAATGAAAACGCCACAAAATTGCGTGTCGAAACGGAGTTGGAAGAAAATTGTCATTGAAATGTTGCGACGCCTCATCCACTGCGAGCTAGCCACGAGGAGACCGCACACCGTCAGGAGAGGCGGCACTTACGCTCCGGGTTGAGCTGCGTTCCCTTGACACACCGGAAGGCTTCTGAGAAGGCCTGCACGTGCCGCAGTTCAGCCGAGCAAGGGTCCACATCGTCGGGTTCGGAAAGCTGTCCCGTGCACCGCATAAAGCACCAGGTGGAAAAAAAGATCTGCCTGGACGAAAACTCTGGGAACTCTGCTAGTCGCCGCTGGTCTTCCCGTTCGGCCTCAGAAAACGCGTCGAAGAGAACGAGCAGCGCAGCAAGTTCTTCCGCCACATCGTGGCGTGGCGGCTCGGCCTGGCCGGCCACATCTGCCGCGATGCACGCAAGGAAGGCTGCCAGGGAAAGATGGCGGGAGTGTGGTGCCTTGTCGTCGCTGTCGTTCTTGAACCGCGCCAGCACAATGCGGGCCGAGGCGCGGGAGACGTGGCTGCCCAGGCCCCCGTACTTGACCGCCGCCGTGGCCGCCTTGTCGTAAAAGGGGTACGCGAGAGCCATGGGTACCAGAGCGATGTCCGTTACCTCGGGGGTAATCTCGAAAATGCGAGAGTGCAACAGCGTCCCTGGACTGAGGAAGCGCTTGGGAGTGCGTTCGGCCAGCTCGAACGTCCGGAGAGCTGCGAGCCAGTTGTCGACGAACACGTCGCCGAAATCACTCAGCCCCGGCAGCGGCGTCTGCTCAATTCCCGGGTTGGTTCGCGAGTAGTCTAGAACGGAGAACACGCGCTCGACTGAGCTCCAGCCATCGAGACCTGCTGCTTCGGCCGATTCCCCTCTCATCTTCTTACTGAGCGCCTCCCTCACCCCAAGCACCACCTTCTTGACGTCGCCCCGGACGCTGTCCGTGAAGGCGTAGGCGTTGTACGAAGCGAACACCACGTCTCCGAGTGCCATGTAAAGCGTCATGATGCAGATGTGTCGCCGGCCGTACGTTTCGTCGGCGCGCTTCACCGCACTGGGATTCACCAAGTCCACGCGGGCGAAGTGGGCGGCAAATCGGACCGCGTGCCACGACACAAGCAGGTGCGCGTCTCCCTCGCCCTGTGCCCTCCAGAAGTCCGCGAACGTCTCGACGTATGCAGGACTTGTGGTCTCGAATTGCACCTCTTTTCCGGTACGGAGGAAGCGAGCGATGCTGGCGTTCCATTCGGCTGGGTTCCGATGGAGAACTGCCGGTCCCAGACTCGCGTGCCCTCGCATGAAAGATGCCCTTGTTAGGTTGGTTAACGTAGCGTTCTCGAGAACCTCGATGTCGCCGTACGATACCTTCGGTCCGCTGCCACCATTATCGAAAGCATCCCGCAGACGGTTGAAGTGCTCCAGCCGCTCTAAAGGCCGCAGATTCTCACTGTGAAGGAAATAAAACATGGGCGCAGTCGTGAAAGACACGATGGTGCGCTTGCGGCCGATCGTCTTGATGTCAATGTCGAGGATGCTGGCCCAGCCCAGGCGCAGCGCCAAAGCGGCGAGCGTGTGGACGACGACGGGGTTGGCGGGCCTCGAGGGCCACAGGACTCCGGCCTCGGCCAGGGCCTCCCTCACCAGCGGCGTGTCGTCGCGCCCCGTCTCGTAGAGCTTGTCGCAGCTGCGGTAGAAGGCGGCCACCTGCTGCACCGCGCTCTGGCCCGCCCGCGGAATTTCGACGGCCCTGGTCAGCCGGGCCATGGATTCCAGAGCGTTGCGGTAGAACTGTTCGCGCACAGAGTAGTGGTGCTCCGTGCGCCAGCCGTCGCAAACGAAGCGGCCGAAGCTGTCGCACGGCGCCACCGACTCGTTGATGGAACTCCGCAGTAGTTGCGCGAACGCCTGGCAGTTCAGCGTGGTGCAGTAAGTTATGCCGTTCGATGACGTCAGGTAACTCAGCAGAGCAGCAAGTACCGCAGGCAGGCCAACAAGCGCCACAAGTAATAGCACCCAACGATTTCTTGGCACCGCTTCTTTGGTGTTCTCTAGGGTAATGTTATCCATCTGCGATAGATTGTAGAAAAAGTCTTTAGCGAACGCTAAGAGAAATCAAGTGGACTTGGGGCGAAGTCCACTTTGCAGCGTTTACGTCGGAATCTGCCCTATTGCGCCTCACTGTTTGAGGGCAAATGTATTCGAGACTTGCCGCAGCAGATACAACTAACAGCTCGTCAATACACTTCGTTTAGAACCTTAAAGGGGCCACGAACACAAAATGCAAGTTTGGTTCATTCAAAAGATTGCCTCATTAGAATAATGTGGCACCACGTTTAACGAAAGTTTCGCTTAAATAAGCTATATAATTAGCAAAAAAGGGAATGGCCTTGCGAGCTCATTTCAAGCAAAAGAACGCATGTCATACCAACCAGCTCTGCGATTGGCAGAGGCCGGCAAAAGCGGACGCAAATTTTGCAGAGCTTATAAGCTTCCGGAACGAGCTACTTGCGCTTAAATTTATCAGTAAGAATGGTGGGACAAACAGTGGAAGTTACGAAAGTACACGGAAACATAGAAGTGCCGATGCGTATATACTGCTGTTGGTACTGCGCGCCCTATGCTTTGTTTAGATGCACAGCACTGCGGGGCTTTGGGGTTGTCTCAGACGACACTGGCCGATTGGCGCAAGCGACGGCGTCTTATGTGACCATATATTTGTCGAGCGAGCAGCATGTTTCACGAAACGATTATTTTCTCCATGAACAAAAACAAGCCATGTACAAAAATAGGGTCACAAACAAATTCGGCTTGCCGCGGTGTGTGGTGGCGTCATCTAGGTTTACTAACAGTAAGCAAGTCTCCGCTCCACATCAAGTTTAGCTGGAAGTAGCTTAAATTGATTAGTTTCGCAGTGAATAAAGCATCGCTTGGTTCCGGACAAGCGCTGGGGTGACTATAGAACACGAAATATTTCGAATAAAACAAACTTGTATTTTGTCTTCATGGCCCTTCAAGCAATTACCCTGCTAACTACGGTAGAACTCCGCAACAGTAAACTATTTGTGATTACTTTCTACCCCAAGAGAGCTGCAGAAGTCAGGCCTGTTGGGAACTTGAGCAAATTCTTGGCGCACAACGCGATGTACGGGCACGGTTACAGAGGGGGAAACCTACCTACGTACATCAGTACGTGTCTATGCTGTAGCTCCTACACCTCTTTTAGTAGGTAGGTGTGCTCAATTCTGCCCTCAGCGAATGCTCGGCTGGCGTTTTGATCGAAGTGACTCGTGGGCCCAAGATGACAAAGATTAGTGCTTCTACAAAACGCATGCGCACACTGCGCTAGTCTCATAAATCATTTGCATGGTATACTCTCATAATTCATTTGCATGGTAACAGCAAGGCGACGAAAAATCGTCTGCTCCGAGAAGCCGCGCCTCGTAGTTCCGCCGTGCTTGCATGGCGTCACATCCGGGTGTTCGCTTTTGGCCACTCAGGTCTTGCTCAAAACGGACACTTTTGAAACGGACACAAAAATACAAAAGACTAGAATAGCGCCCCAGTTCACACATCTTCGCTCCACCTTCCGCTCTTACGTGATTTTACTTCCCGCTTTAACCACGCACCACGTCCATATTGCACAGTATGGCCCGCATGCTACGAAAGTGCTGGGCAGGCGCACTATTCCAGCGAAATCAAAACTTTTCTCTGCACAGTCATGGCTGAGTGCGAGCTCGCAGGAGCCACGCGATATAGACTTCAGCCAAGAAGGCACACGTTGGCGCAACATTGCCGACACGGTTGGTCTGAGGTCCAGAGTATAGCAATAAGAGTACAGAATATAACAACGCGGCTCATATGCAAGCACATCTTCTGTCTACATAAAACCAATTTGTATTCTCTAGCTAATAACTACCAAGGACAAAACGCCATTTAAGCCCCTGAGAACCGCAGGTATACGTTACCTGCATAGACGGTGGGCGGGAAGTGTGGGCAGAATTGGCAGCGAGAATACCATCGCTGCCGCCAGCGATGTCGCTCCAAGTACCGCCGACGGGAAGACGCTGCCCAGGGTGCGGGAACACGTCACAGTTCGCCGATTTCTTCTTGGAGATGGGGGTGAGTCCGGAGGTGGCCATCATAGGCGACAGATCCGAAGCGTGGGTGACAGGGCGACTGAAGGCAGCGGGTGGTGGTGGTGCCAGACGATATGGCCAGCGGGTGGTGGGAGAACCGAATTCCGAATGTTGGTTGGTTGGTTGGTTGGTTGGTTCCTTATGTTATGGCGCGTACCCACGCGGGGGATTGGCCAAGAAGCTGCCTGTAATAATTAGGCTGTGACCCGGTTTATTTTAGAGAGAAAAAAAAAGTACGAGAAAAAACATTGAGAGTAGAAAAAGAAATCTTTGGATATAGAACAGGATTGTCAGGAAAAAAAAAAAAAAAACTTGCGAATGAAGGCATAGCTATCTAGCAGGGCATCCGGCCTGTCGCCGCAACAAAGGAATGAAAGGCGATCACGACATCTCTGTGGCAATATCCTATGACGGAAGCACCCAGGGAAAGAAGAACGGTTAAAGATAAAGGGAGATTCAGCCGATTAAACGTGTATTCAAGGTGCGTGCGTCGCATCGAGGAAAAGCTGCGGCAATTTAAAAGAAAGTGTTCTATTGTTTCAGGGGCCTTGCAGAAAGGGCATTGAGGAGATAACGCCTGACCAGCTTTGTGTAGATAAAAATTTAAAGGGGGGATTCTGCAACGAAATTTTGTGATTGCGACCTCACATTTACGAGATTCGCAGAATTTAGGCTTCCATAAGTGAGAGAGGTGAATATAGTCGGAGCATGAACGAAGGGCATCTTGCCGATTAATTTGTAAAACTTGAAGGCGCCTGAACCTCGCCCCCAAAAGAAAACTGTCAATTGGGCAATTCACGACGGCAGGACCCCCAAGAGCCAAATTGGCTAATTGGTCTGCCAGTTCATTGAAGATTATCCCTGCGTGACCAGGGACCCACACTAACCGGATCTCGCGAAGCTGGTAAGGAATGAATGAACGGAATGACCTGAGAATGGAAGAATCTTTATCATTTGTTAGAGCAGTGCACACGGAGAGAGAATCCGAAAGGATAACCACCCCCGCAAATCTGTGCTGTAGTTTATTAAGGGCTAAGATTATCGCCAATAATTCTGCCTGAAAGATCGGGGTATAGTCTGGCAGCCTGATTGAGAAGGACCAATCTAGAGACTGAGAATATATTCCTACCCCAGCCTTCTCATCACTTTGCGAGGCATCTGTGGCAATGACGACATCAGTATGAAGAGTGGCCAAGTGATCTTCAAGTAAATGATTGAGTAATCGGGCCGGCAATAATTTCGCATGCGAAGGAAAAATGTTGTCCAAGCTTATGTCGACAGGCGACAAATTATCAGAATAGGGCTGGAGTAGAAAAAGATCTGCATGAAGAGGCTGCAGCCATGCCTGAACGCAATCCAATTGAGGACGCTGAAATCGGGGCCACGTAAATCCTCGAAAAAGGTCAGGCCTCAAGAGGAAAATGGGTTGAGCCTCGTATAATGGAGATTCAAACAGTTTTAGAAATGTTACAACAGTTAACAATTTAAATCGATCCAGAAGTGAAGGCAACCGTGCCTCAAGGTACAATACAGAGTTAGCTACATACTTTGGCAACCCTAAACATAAACGCAACGCCAATCTCTCAATAAGAAATAGGGGATGGAGTTTGTACGTCGCGCAGCCAGAAAATAACACGCAACCAAATTCCAATACAGGGCGAACATAGCAACGATAAATCATTAGCAGGGCGTCTCTACGCATACCGAATTTATGATTGCATAGCCTACGCAGCACTCCCGCAGCTTTTTCACCTTTGGCAGCAATGTGCGAAATATGAGGACGCCATGTGAGGTGGTCGTCATAAATTATACCCAAATATTTAATTTCCGTGACCTGAGGGATGGATTGCAACCGGTATGTTAGACGTAATGATATAGGGTTATTGCTGGGAAATACTATAACGGCACATTTACTGACATTTAGCGAGAGGTGTAACGTGCTAAGCCAATTATCCAGGACAACCACATAGTCCTGCAGTCGCTGATATAACGCTTGGATGTCCCTATCAGCCGAGAAAAAAGCAATATCATCGGCATACACATAGGTAGATATGCCGTTCTGTATTGGGATAGAACTTAGGAGTAAGTTAAAAATAACTGGAGAAAGAACTGATCCCTGAGGAACTCCACGAAATTGGTGATACTGGGATGTCGATAAACCGCCCTTGGAACAAAAGAATTTCCTTCCCTTTAAAAACTCACCAATCCAGGAGCGGATGTACCCTGGAATCTCGCTAGATGCAAGGCGTGACATCAACGTGCTGTACTCTACGCTGTCGTAAGCCTTTGCTATATCTAGGGTTACCAGCGCACTTACATGTTTTAGTCGGCGAGCTAATTTAATGCGGCTCTCGATGTCGACGTGGGCCTTCCAAATAGAATTTCCAGGTCTGAAGCCAATCTGGGCGGGGCTTAGAATACGATTACTGTTCAGAAACCGCATAAGCCGGCCATGCAATACCCTTTCAACCAACTTTACCACGTTGCTAGTCAACGAAATCGGCCTAATATTGTCTTTGACGAAACCCAAACTTTCGTTTTTCAACAATGGTGCTACCTTAGCGATTTTCCATTCCGAAGGTATCCAGCTGTTTTTTAACGACATGTTGACAATGTTTAGTAAATCATCAGGAGACACCTCAAGCAGAAATTTTAACGTTGCCACCGTAATGCCGTCTGATCCTGGAGCACACTCAGACAGCTGCAAAACAATATCAGCTAATTCCGCCCTTGTCACTGGAGTGAAACCCTCATTTGAAACCTGGCACACAAAAGGAGAGGCCAACCCAGAAGAAAAACGAGATTCTAGTTCCTGCGCAATACGTTCCAAAGTTTCCATAGACTCACTCGTTGACTGAACAATTGACTTGCCGTTATCCTGATCTTGTACAACCTTTCTTGAACGAAGGAATCTATGCAACATGCGTCTATTTTTGGACTTTGATAGAGAGGCGAACTTTTGGGTGTTATAATTTTCTTTTGCTTTAGAAACAACCCGCTTGAATATTGCAGCCGCAAACTTGTAACTGGTCCAATTGGATGGGCATTGGTTTTTAAGAACTTTCTTCCAAGCCGCTTCTCTCTGACTATACGCACGAGCACATTCCTCATTCCACCATGGACTGGAGCCGCCATCTTTTTGAGAACAAACAATAAAGCGGGATTTTTTTAACAGATTCAGAAAAATTGATAACACTTGAGCTGCCCGGAGTTCCTCGTCTCTCGATGGAATAGAGCTAAGTGCTGTCTTTAGTTCTTTTTGAACGCGATGAAAATTTATATGCCGAACTATATGTGCTCGCGGCGACGTAGGAAGGCATAAAAACTCATATACAATTGGGATGTGGTCACTACTTGTAGCCTGGTCCCAAGTAGACCATGAAGATATATTTCCCGGGGTGGAGAAGGTCAAATCAAGAACAGAACTGGTCTGCCATCGAAAAAATGTCGCAGTTCCAGAGTTAAAACAATACAAATTGTTGTCCCGCATCCAGTCGCAAAGACGCCTGCCACAGGAATCTGTGCGGAAACCCCACGATACGTGGTGCGAATTGAAATCCCCACAAAGAACAACTCGTATGTGTGCGGGGCGTTCAGAGAAACCTTCTTCTTCTTCTTCTTCGCTGCGCAGGGTTTCAAGCATCCTGTTTTCTCCAGGTGGATTATTAATGATGATTCTAAACAGAAGGCATGACTGTTCGGTAAACATGTAGCCAACAAGCTGCGCCTACATGTGCATTCTGTTCGCCGGGCTGTGGGGTATTTTGAGAGTGTAGTAGCGCATCATCATCATCTGCTTGCACGCCACTATCTTCATCATCAACGACTGCCTACCATCATCACCAGCGGCGCTGGCCCGGCTGCACCAGCAGCCACGCGCCACGCGAGAGGAAGACAGCGGGAACAACAACAACAGCGGACGGGCGTAGCTCGTGCCTCGCGTTCGGGACAGAGAATAGTTCTGCGATCGAAGAACCATGAGACGCGTCAGCTCTGCGAACGAAGCCATCGAACGCTGTTCTTCGCTCAGTGGTGATTTCGGCTGGGGTTTGCCGATTTACGGGGTGGCTGCTTGTTTAGTTTTATCTCTGTTCCTTAACCGCGGCAGCGGATAGGAGTTTGCCATATCATTTTCGTTTCCCGGCCAGGAAACCACTCCCTGGTCGGCTAGTCTCTCGGCGCAGTACGTGCCTCTGGACTCCTTCCTGCGGAATGGCGTCACGGCTATTCCGGTGGCTTTGGTCCCTACGAATGGCGGGGCGATCCGGCTCAAAAACTTCAAGACAATTCAAAAAGACCTTCAAGCGGTAAGCGAGCACTACAAGAACGTGAAGGAGGTGAGACCGTATGGAAAGGGTGGAATCATCTGCAAATCCTGAGACAAGGCCTGCCTGGCCGAACTTCTTACGTGCACGAATTTTGGGTCACTCCCGGTGAACCCTTTTGTGCCATCTCACCTTGCATGCTCCAAAGGAATTGCCCGCGGTGTTGACGTGGACATCTCTCCCAGTGAACTGCTAGACCAATTCCTGGATGCTGGCGTAGTCGCAGTTTACCGATGCTCCCGCGTAGTTGACAGCACTCGCATTCCAACTGAGTCTGTGACAGCTACTTTTGCTGGCACTGCATGCCCGTCAGAAATCAAGGTGTGGCCTTTGGTGTACAGGGTTGATCGTTTATCTCCCCGTCCTCGCCAATGCCGCAACTGCTGGCGTTTCGGTCACAATACAGGGTCATGCAAATCCTCTACCCGCTGTGGCAACTGTGGGGGCGAGCACTTGGCTAGCCAGTGTACTGCTGTTGAATCCTCGTGCTGCCTTTGCGGATCTGCGCATCCAGCCGACTACTCAAACTGTCCGGCTCTTGCATCAGAAATTAATGTTCTCGAAGTACTGGAAAAACGTCGATGCTCTCGTAAGGAAGCAATGGCAATAGTGAAAGAGAGGACCTATGGGTACGCAGGGGCAGTGGCCCGTCAAACCCCATCAAATGAAGCATCTCTAGCAAAAGCCATAGGTATTGCTTTGAAAGAAGTCTATAGTGTTGTCTGTAACTGAACAGGTATCAAATGTGTTGTCGGCACATACACAGCAAATGGCGCAGATTCTGTCGTTACCCTTGTCTGCCTTCCAGCAGCCGGGGTGTTGGCAGTCGGCATCCAAAACTCCCACAGAGCATGTACCCCAGACTTCAAGAGTTCAGACAATCATGTCCGAGTCGAGTAATCCATCGGCCACCGCACTCCAGCAGTCTGCTCCCAACGAGGACGGCAGGCAGATTTCAGCTATGACATCAACTGTTCAGGCTTCGACTCCTGTCTCTGTGGCCCCTCAAGGTCAGCCATCCTGCTCCGATCTTGATCAAGATAATGAGTTTGATATGGAAGTTGAAAACTCCGCAATGTCGGCAAGACGCCCTGAAAGTAAGAGATCACCTTCCAGTTCACAACCGCCCACGTCCCCTTCAGAAGTGCGTTCGAAAAAAGCAAAAAAGGGCCAATCCGAGGTTAAACTCAAAGAAAGAATTTTGGAGGCAGCTGTGGCTGCCATCAACTCCCCTTAATGTCCCTACGCATTCTTCAGTGGAATTGTCGATCAGTAATAGCGGCCCACGCGGATCTAAAATATCTTATCCACAATCATTCCCCAGATGTTATTATTCTACAAGAATCCTGGCTATCTCACGGCAAGCACTTTATGCTCCAAATTTTAGTGTGTTTCGTCTAACTAGGACAACAAGAGGTGGTGGATTATTGATCGTTTCTCATATCGTTAAACTTTTGCCGCAAAGCCAAGTTGTCCTTCCAGTACCTCTCGTCAGAGTGTGAACTCATGGCCATTGATATCTTCCTCCCTGGGTGTGTGCCCTTCTCGTTACTTAATGCTTATTTCCCTACCGGTGTGTTTACCACCAATCCTCTTGATTTGGCCATGTCGTCCTTTCAGCAAAACGTCATAGTTGCAGGAGACTTTAATTCCCATCATGTTAGTTGGGGTGTCAAAACAGACATGAGCGGCTGCCGTTTATTGGATTGGACCGCAGAAAATAACTTGGTCTGCTTCAACTCGGGCAATGCGACATTCTTTAGGGGTCAAACGCATTCAGTTTTGGATTTAACGTTTGCAAAGGGCGGATTAATTTCTTCGTGGAGTACCATTGACTGCCCCTTGAGTAGCGACCATGTACCCATTGTTTTTAATGTAGCAGTCTCCCCGAGCGCACCAAATCGTGTAGTGCGCACTTTAATAAACTATCTGGTAATGCAACAAAAACTACGCTCATCCCTCTCCTCTCTACGTAAGGACCCTGCGGAAACGAGGGCTCTGGAGGTAACAACCGTACAAAAAAGCTCACTAAAAAACTCACAATTTATTGTTTCTTCAACCAAAAACGACGGAGTCAGTCCTTGTTGGAATCAGGACTGCGCCAGGGATTATCGTCGTAGAAAGGCGGCATGGAAGAAATTTATACACAATCAAAGCCCTGATAACTGGGTGAATTTCAAATATTACTCCGCCATTTTCCGCCGAACTATATCTGTGGCGAAGGAGGAGTTCCATAAAAGTCGCTTTTCCGCGCTTTCAGAAAAGAAAAACCGGCGTGCGTTGTTTGCATTCCTGCGCAACCGTAAAAGTACTGGTAATCCAAGTACAGTTGTTTCAGTTGTAGAGAAGCCGGAGGAAATTTTAGATTACCTCGAACAGATCTCTAGGGAATTACAAAAAAGGTTTACTGCAACCCTTCCTTCTATTATACTTGAAATAGACCCAGGTTCCGCGGTAACGATGGAAGAGATGGCTGATGTCATCATGCGTCTCCCGGACTCCTCTCCAGGGCCCGATGGTATCTCTACCGCCTGCATAAAGCTCCTCTTTCAGGAATCACCTGAGGATCTGTTAAATATCGTCAATACTTCCTTAGAAAAATCATGGATCCCCGCAGATTGGAAAATTGCGAAAATTGTTACTCGGCTAAAAAAGCCCAGTCTAGGAACTATCCCGGACAACATTCGTCCAATCGCTCTGACTAGCAACTTGGTCAAGTTGGTGGAGAGAATTTTACATGGCCGTTTACTCCGCTTCCTCTCTAAAGAAAATATCTTAGTCCTCATCAAATCGGCTTCCGCCAGGCTTGCTCTATTGGTCAGCTCACGTTGACTGGAGACCTAATACAATTTTCCCGCAGATGTAAGCAGGTTTGCCCGCGTGGTCACACTGGACGTGGCCAAAGCATATGACAGCGTGGAGTATAGCATCCTGATTGCCAAACTCAAAGATTGTGGTCTTCCCAAATACATCATTTCCTGGATACAACAATTTTTATCGGTCGTCAATTTTTTTGGTTCCCAAAATGGTTTTAATTCATCGACTCGACAGCAAACAAGGGGTGTTCACAAGGATCGGTTCTTTCTCCTATCCTTTTTAATATATTGCTGAGTTCTTTCCAATCAATCAGACAGTTTGCTCTTCATGTATATGCTGATGACATAGCCTTCTTTTCTGCTGCGCGGAATATTCACGATCTATATGAACAATTACAGGCGTATCTGGGTTCTATCGAGAGGTGGATTACAGGTTTGAAATTTGTCCATTAACGTCGCTAAATGCGCGGTCCTGGTGTTTCCGTTATCCACTCCTGTTAACCTTTGTTTGAGTTATCGCGCGCGAAAAGAACATTCCTCAAGCACGTGTGCTCCGAACTATTTCCAACGGACCCGTGTGCGCTGTGCGGTAGCGCTCGGGCGACCATGCAGCACATGCTGTGGGGTTGCCACCAATCACCACTAGCAGACAAGGACGACCCGCTACCACCGCGTGTGAAGCGCGCGGCGACCAGCGGAACTTACGAACACCAGAAGATGGCTGCCGAGCTCGCGCTTGCGGCCATCGAGCGCCAGCGGCCGAAATCGCTCTACCCCCCCCCCCCCCCCCCATCCCCACACACAACACACACCATGTGGCCTGGAGGGCTGTGTCAGTAGGTGAACCTAACGGTTCCACGCAGAGCTTCAATAAAGAAGTTGTATCGCTCTCTCTCTCAGGGTGACTGCTCTGACAAGTACTATGGAGTATTATCTATGACAGTACGTCTTGATTGGCCGTCCTCACATAAAACCACATTTCGTATCAAAGGGTGAAGAGCTGCCATGCATTGGTTGCGTAAGGAGTTAGTAACAGAAAAAATTGGCATGCGGAGGGACACCCTGAATTCTTTATTAAGACGGTGGTTATGTAAGACCCATTTTAGAATTTGGTTGTGGTCCTCTTTTCGGGCTTGGCAGGCAGGCGTACAAGCTCCGTCCTCTTATTCTTTTGGAGCGACGAGCACTGAGATTGTGCCTCGGCCGTCCGCGATATGTGTGCAAAACATTTTGTAATTTAGAGGGCCCGCTCGCCGTGTCTAGGAGTCTCGATTTAGAGACTTTTAACAGTGCAGACTATGATGGGAATCTTCGAGTCTCACTCTGAGCAAAACTTTGTCATTGATGGTGGCTCACCAGAATGTTTTTACAGCAAAGCTGTAAATGGCTGGATCCAGCAGATCGTCTCCGTCCCAGAGCGATGTAGACAGAAATCGCTAGGAGCGTAGCGCCACGTTGCGGACCCCACTCAAATCCCTGGAATCGGAAAAGGGCGCGCCACACCACAACCACACCGGGCATGGAAAAAATCATACATAATTAAAAAGGTCCTAGGGCCTTCATAGAGCCAGTCGCCGTGATTACCATACCCGCGCTATAATAATTTCTGACCCACGATTCCTGTGTATTTTGTAGCGTAAGCTACACTGGCCGAGGTTGAGCAGTTTCGCGTGTGCCGTGAAGGGCCTTTCTGTGCAAGCGCGAGGGGCCTTGGATTCGATTTGATTAGATTGGATTGGCTTGGCTTGGATTGGATTTCGATTGGATTAAAGTGGATTGTGTTGGATTGTGTTGCGTCATAGCCGCGGCAGACGCCCTGGCGCCGGCGCGTGCCCAGGTGTGCGCCTCAATTGCGCAGTAGCCAAGTCTAACGCTGCGTAGGAGCCACTTGATAGCCGTTTCACGTGGCTCGTGAAGAGGCGTGCTGAGCATGCACGAGAGCAGTGACTGGACAGGACTGGACTTTCAGTTAATAACCAGGAACAATGCTCAATCGGAAATTACAAACAAACGTGTTTTGCTTCGTGCACCAGTTGGACTACGACCCAGTCAAACCTCACGTGGAGGCTCGGCACCGCAGCTTTGCTGGCCATCCCTCTTCACGGGGCGGAAGGGCTCCAAATTTTTTAACTATCCATGTCCTCGATACAATCGTCCTCAATGTGTGTGTATGCCCAAAGCTTGCTTTCACCGCTCGACATCAGTCTTCCGGAAATTCTTCCGATATTACCTGAAGTCGTACCTGCTTCCATGTCCCTCAATAACGTATTCCCCCATAACGCCAAACTGCTATCCACACGGATACTAATGGGTTTGCTGGATGAGCATCTGGGGAACTTGCGCTCACATGTAGTAGTGACAACGGATGCATTGCAACGTGTGGAGAGGGCGGGCGTGGGAATTTTCAGCCCACAACTTAATTGGTCATTTTCTTATCATTTACCTGATTTTACTCCTATATTCGAAGCTGAGTTTTTTCCAGTAGTTATGGCCTTAAAAAATTACCTCCGCAATATTTAAATGTTGCTATTATTTCTGATTCCCTGTCGGTTTGTACCGCGCTAACATCTCCAAAAAATTCATTACTTATCCGTACCTTCAGCCGCCTTGTGCCTCCCCATTTACGCGACATCCGGCTAATCTGGGTCCCAGGGCACATGGGCCTATGGCTCAATGAAACGGCTGACTCTTTGGCCGGTTCAGCTTTAGATGGCCCTATGGTGGACCTCAGCCCTACCCCATTTCTCCTGGCGCGAGCAAGGTTCCGCAGATATATACGGCTATAGATGACACAGGAAGGTGCGATCACAGGCTTGGATAACTATGCCCTTCTTGCGCACACTTGGAATGCGAGATTTTGCGAGTCCCGCCAGTGTGAGGTCACTTTAACCAGCATCAGACGCAGAATACCGCAGCTTAATTTTTATTTGCATCGCGCTGGTCTCACCTCCTTCGGTCTTTGTGCTGCTTGCGGTGAAATTGAAACAACTGAACGCTTTTTCCTGTACTGCCGCGGTTTTTCTTTCATTCGGAAACGATATATCTAGCCGCACCAATTCAACGTATTGGCCTTCCTCTGTCGATGCCGGTGCTTCTTTCGTTCGGGGCCACATCCCTGGGGTTTTGTCATAGAGGGATTATTGCGGCCATTCACGCGCACATATCAGAGACCAGACGCATGTCCTGCTAACCCGGTCAAAATTTTTTAGCCTTTTCTCCCAAAAATGTCATCACTCACTAATTCTTCTTTAGATCTATTATATAAATCGGTAACCGTTTTCTCAATTCCTACAGGCTGATTATATAGGGCCATGAGGTGGGCGTTTTAGCCCCAAAAAGCCACCCCGTTTCTTGGCCAATCCCCCATGTGGGTATGTGCCACTAGAAGAGGAACAACAACAGATGGAACACGACCGAGCTCCTGGGCGGCCGCATGTCTTCACCGCTCCCACTCCTGGCCGGGCCTACGCTCTCTCCAATAAAATGTAGGAGGCCACCGCACCCTACCGAGTCTGCTTCCTACAAGTGGTCACTCGGAGGCTCCGCGCCATATACCCGGCCAGCGGCACACCGACATGGCGACGTGGTGTGACCCGCCGATACCGGTGTTCGACGCACGCCACGTCAGACGATGGTTCTTAGAGGGTATACCCTCTGGCTCAACCACGTCAGCGTACAGCCTCTGAATCACTCCATCCTCTGGGAGACGCTTCCGCTAGAGCTCCGCTGCGTCCTCGTCCTCCCACCGCCCAGCGCCACCCCCTACGATGACCTTCGCGCTGCCGTGCTCGCGCACTACGGCTTCGGGGACGACTGCTTTCGGCCTGCAGCAGATGAGGTACTGGCACGGTCCCCGCACGCTTCGCCGCCGTCTGCAGCACACGAGGTACCCGCACGGCTCGCACATACTACGCCGCCACACACGGTACCCTCCGTGTAACCCAGCACAGCGACGTTCGCTCCCACCGACGCCGACACCTTGGTCTCCATGTGCAGCACGGCAGCCTCACCTTCACCGACCGGACTTGAACCCGACGGCATCGCACGCGCTCACCGACCACCTCCCGCCTCGCCCGCTTCTGCCACGCCACGCGAAGGCACTGGTGAGCCAAACAATACTGAAGCAGCAACCTCCCTTCCTCATCGGATGACAGCGCCGCCTATACCTACACCCAAGGAAAGCCATTCTCCGACGTCACCCCACGACCAGTTCACCGCAACGCTGCCCCCTCCAAGCCAGCCTACACGACAGGCTGCGCGGCCGCGCGAGCTCACGAGGACACAAGGGTCCCGCTGGTGCTCGCAAAAATAGAATCTGGTTTTGACTTGCGACGAACGGTCGCCCTGCCTGAGGCTCCCTCTCCTACAAGAATAATAAAAGCTAGGACAGTTGAACGAATTAGCGCTTGTGGACATTTGGTTTTGGGGTGAAGATGACTCATTATAAAAAAAAAAAAAAACTCTGGCTGATTTCTTTGTCACAGGAATCGGTATAACACGAAAGTGAAATGTGCAGCGAAATCAGCAGCTGAGCATGATTTGCGGGCCGGTGGCTGTCTTGTGGTTGTGCTTGGCGAGCGACGTCCTGCTGGCGGGTCGCCTTGCCAAAGGTGTACTGGCGTCATTTCGGTGACGGATATGACGTGGGTGAAATCTTGGTGTACCCCGCATTAAACACTTTCTGTTAAAATATAAAACCCGAAAGCGAACAACCCCAAGTATAACCTACCCTTTAGTACTAAAGGTTGCTTCCCCGCAAGATGACCCTGTGTGCAGGGGTGCACCCTCTACAGGCCGCTTGCTTCGTTGTACTGACGTCATTTCCGTGACGGATATGACGTCAGTGAAATTTTGTGTACCCCGGAATAAAACACTTTCGTTTAAAAAAACACTTGCTTTTGGGCGAGCTCATATTTATTTATTTATTTGTACTCCACCCCTATTAGGGCTTTAGGTGGACATGAAATTCAGGTGATAACAAGCGGAACAAAAACATGAGCGTAGGGCACAAATTGGGTTCACAATACTACACAAGATACCGAATTAACAAAATGCAAAGGCAAGACCAAAGAGCAAGAGAACATGGAAATCCACTTAGCACGCAGATATGCACTCAGAAACTGATCTAAAGGAGCCCGCGAGTATCGCCGGGTAACAAGTCGGTCAATAGGGAAGGAAAAAAGCTATACTTAAACAAATCAGGTTGGGGTGAAATGGCGTTATTTAGCATGTTGACCCTGGTGTGAACAGAGGGTTGTGGCACGCAGATACCTGGAGCGCGCAACCGACCGACCGACCCGACCAGATAAAGGAGTTAAACCGACTGACCGACCGACTTTTTTTTTTTGTATGGATTCATCTAGTGCGCGGTGGGGCCTCTTTTGGTGGTACCAGGATCCTAATCTCTTCAAGGCTTTATTATATGCCCTGAAAACGAGACTTATATTCCTATTTTCTTTCTAAATGGAATGAGTAGGGAAATAGATGAGGCCAGTAAAGGTGTGCTTTTCCGGAGATTGGGGGAGTGAGTCTGTGTCGTTCCGAGGAACCCCGACCGACCGACCAACCGACTCGTGGCTGCGTGCCAAAACGAGACGGCCAGTGGTGTGCTTTTCCGGACCCAGGTTCCATAGCTTTAAAAGTACATTATCACAGTGCCTATGCCGAGCTCCGAACATGTTGTCCTAGGTGCTCCAATAGACATGAATCGAGCTATTTTCGGCCTTGAGCAAGGTCAGAAAAATGAACTCTCCGGACCAGATGGCCTTGGTTATGATATTATCGTCAAAGTTGACCTCGAAAGTCTCGATACGTTCGTTTTAACCTATACAACGTCAGTTAAACATATGTGGTAATGCTGGAATATTGATAAAAAAGTAATGTTTGTTCGTATCTTCAAGATCTGAAACCCAGTCTGTTTTGTGTATTCTTCACGCCCTACGAAGCTAATAACTATCTAAACTAAGTAGCAATGACTCAGAAGCATCTAAATTCGGGGCATGAGGAGCTTGCTGAGCTTTCTGAGGGGGTCTCTGGTTTTCGACTTCATTCCTAAGCTCAATTCTGCACCCTATATTGTTACATTTGTGGAACATGCACGAAACATCTTCGAGTAAGATGTCAGGTGGTGGAAAAATTTCACGTTCGTCACAGGCGGTAGGTTTTCGTTACATTCCCCACTATTTTCTTGTAATCGATTTCACGGCTCCGCAGTTTATTTTCTGTGCATTGCGTTTAAACTTAAGGGTTTCGGGACGGCGGCCATTTCGTATTAACTAACGCCTTGTATAAGTACGCCACTACGCTACCCTAATCGAACTACACTAACCCACCGGGATTCAGTAAAATTGCAGAAGGAAGGGAGTGTCGAATGGTAATAGTGATGACTACGCGAAACACAAAAGTAGTGCCCTATCGCATTTTGTCTGTTTGCGAACCGAACGCGATTTGGGCAGTCAAGGAGCAGGAGGACACGTGGCAACACAGATGAGCACTGAGTCCGCGTCATAAAACGTTGCATTCCAAAGGTAACCTTATTTGGACTTGTCATTTCGCCGGCCAGTTAAGGTTTTTCAAAGCGGGGCACTATCTATGCGCCCCATGCTGGGGCAGTTGTGCCCTGCGCCGACTTACTCAAACCGATAAGAATCTAGAGCCTCCAGATGCATAGCGGTTCTAGCAGTTGCTTTTCAGCTAGAGAGGCCGCAAGTAGCAAGACGACGTAACGGTAACCTGTTGTACATCAATCCCTTCATAAACGCTCATTAACTCATCAAGTGTCTCCCTCATCGCTTGGGACAATATCAAGCCGTTACAACCCCCACGACATCCCACCGCCTTGGCTCCCTGGAACCGCCCTTCTGTCACGGACTCTACGGCCACCCATCCCGTCCCTCGTAACCGCCCACCCCGTCCGCCGCAGCCCGCATCAACGCCCTCCGGACAGTAAAACACCCCCACGAAATTGATATTTACACCGGACGCAAGCATAGCTCATCACTAGT
The DNA here is from genome assembly GCA_013339765.2 of Haemaphysalis longicornis. NCBI lineage: Eukaryota > Metazoa > Arthropoda > Arachnida > Ixodida > Ixodidae > Haemaphysalis > Haemaphysalis longicornis. The sequence continues at coordinate 498,317 of JABSTR010000235.1, forward strand.
TGGCACCGCATGGGCATCACCTGATCTTCCCTCCATCCAAGGAAAACGAACCCTTGATATTCCATGTGCTACCATCCTGGAAGCGGAACTCCATGCCATCATTCAAGCCATCGACTTCCTCATGTTCGACTTTCACTCCTCCGTCCCTTCAGAAATACGCATCCTGACGGACTCACTCGAAGCCCTAAAGATTCTGACAAATCCCACATCGACCAATCCCATTGCCAACAAAATCCTGCAATCATCTCCATCCTAAAATCTAGCGGCATCCATCTTCGCATCGACTGGTCGCCTGGACACGGAGTCATCACCGGGAAACCAGGCAGCCCACTCGGCTGCACGGGAGCGTATAACCTCCAGTCCTCCGCTGCTACCCGACTTGGCTCCTCCGCCTCCTGAGTCATTACCGCCAGCCATACATTCTACGGTACAAAAAAGAAAAAAAAAAAGACCGCCTCAAGACCCTCACTCCAACCGGCTTTTTATCTGCTCTGCTTCCGCTCCCAAGATCAGCCGAAATTTTTATGAACAAATTTGCCAAAGCTAGCCTAACCCCAGAGACATTCCGTAAAGGCCGTGTCTGGAGTGCCGTCCGACGGTATTATAAGCACTCCACTATATCGATGTCCACCGGCGATGTGCACCTGCAATTTTGCCCCCGGGGGCAAAATTGCAGAGTCTGGCAGTACATCGCTCTAGATAACGTAAAGCTAAGCAACCTAACCTAAACATAACATAACCTAACGCACACAAAGAAATTTAAAACACCAGAACTAACCTAAGGCATAAAAATTACACCTCAACTAAACAACGAAACAAAAAAACAACAACCAAGGCAATAGCCGGTCTCGAACCACCGACTTTGGGATCAAGAAGCTAAGACGGATCCTCTACAATACAACGACGGACTCTTTCAGTGTTCAATATTTGAATGTCGTCGGACGGCACTCTAGCCATGCCTGCAATGATCAGCTAGAGTGCCGTCGGACGGCACTCTAGACACTGCGTTCCGTAAATGGTACACCCCATCCCTGCGGCCTCGATGTCCCTTCTGCGCCTCCCTCACACCCGCCAATCTCCAGCACCTAATTTGGCACTGTCCGAAATTTGGCACTGTCCGTTACAGAACCTTCAACCCTCCTCCAAATGCCTCCTCCTCATACATCGACCCTCGAACACTGGAACACTCCACGCTGACTTTAATTGCGCGCTACTCTCTAGAAAGCGGTCTAGCGCGAGCAGTTTAGAGCCGTGAGCCTGCTCTCCTCACCCCACGTGGCCTCTTCCGCCTTCGTGAGGAGCCAACCAGCTTCAACTTGAACGGTTTATTTTCAAGATGTCCCAAGCTACGAACATCCCACCCTCTACTCCCTCTTCCCCCACTTAAACCTAGTGTCTTCCTGATGTAATAAAGGCTATCTCCTCCTACCTGTAAATACAACCACATCTACGAAGCGGCCATAAACAAGGTCACTCATTAGGCTCCTCGCCCCAGGCGGCGCACATCTCCTGTTGCAACGGCATCGCGAAGCGAAGCACAGGATGAAGCCCGTGCGCACGCTGCAAACCGTCGCAAAGAACGGGCTGAGCAGAGCACTGTCGCCCTATCCGGCATTGCCAAATGGACCAGTGCCAACTTTCCCAATTGGACAGTCCTTTGCAATCCACTCGAACAAACTCTCTCGCGCTCCCGCTCACCCACATCGTAAACACCCTTTGAAGCTTCAACAAGCGACCCACTTCCTCGCCAGTAGTACAGTTACAGCACAAGGGAGGGCACATGTTCAACCCAGCACTCATGTTTCACAGCATATGCTGGACAAGAACGCAAACTCCATCTCACAGACCGATGTTTGGCTAACGCAATCGCCTCCCATTCTCCGAATGTTGAACGCTGCCGGTCTGCTCAGCATGCCTGGAAAAAACGGCTGTTTCATTCTGCCACAGCCGCATACGAGGCGGTGGTTCTGCTAACCGAGTGTGGGTTGTCGCTTTAGATGCCATTTGTGCTCATTTAGGCGGGTGTTCACGCACCGACCACTTTTTACCCCGCAGCTCTCGCCGCAAGAGAATTGGTAGACTATACTTGTCTTGCAAGGAACACACCTTGGCTGGTGTCGGACGCGATTTCGATTGATTGATTGATTGTAGGGTTTAACGCGCCGACGCAACGCAGGCGATGAGGCGCGCCGTAGTGGAGGGCTCCGGATTAATTTTGACCACCTGGGGATCTCTAACGTGCGCCGAAATCTCGTACACACGGGCGTTTTTGCTTTTCGCCTCCATCAGAAAAGCGGCCGCCGTGGCCGGGAATCGAACCCGCGACCTCGTGCTCAGCAGCGCAACGCCTTAGCCCGGACGCGATTTCCGCCTACACGGCTGCGTACTCGGGTACTTGGGCGCACTTGGCGAGTTTTCATGGCTTACAAAAAACGCCGACATCACAGAGCTGCACTGCGTATTTTAACCAACGGGACAGCGTATGTGCCTAAAGGACAACGGCAAACCGTTTCGACAGTGAAGCAGGACCAGGAACATCAGCCGAGGCCGATGTCGGGAGGCGCTCGATCAGCTTCTCGCATGCGCGAGGCACTACGTGATGTGGGAAATCCCCACACTGAAGTCGGGGAGCTTGCTGTTAAATGCTTCTTTGAGCGCTATCAAGGCATCACTTCAACGCGGCAGTTTTAAGTGATGCAAAGGCGATGCCTTGATTTTTTACTTTTGAGTGGCTAGAAGCGTGCGGAAGCAGGGGTGGCTCAGCGCTAGCAGCAAACGTGCGATGGCAGAAATGCCAGGTTCATACAAAAAAAAAAAAAAAAAACTGGAGCACACATTTTGGCGTAAACTTAAACGTAAACTCAAATCCAAGGCCTAATTCACGAAAAAGGTCGAGGAAAGATCATACCGAATAGACGTTAAAATTAAACGTAAACTCAAATCCAAGGCCTAATTCACGAAAAAGGTCGAGGAAAGACCGAATAGACGTTATCTTTCAAATAGTACGCAAAAGTCGTCAGCGTATCGGCCCACGTGAGCAGACTTTCCTTCTAGGCTGGCGGCAAGCTTAATGGCCACTATGTTCAAGAAAATGTCGCTCAGCACCGGGTCAACTCTAATAGACACACTCTTCTGTTGCATAAAAACAGCTGCTTCATATCCAACAAGCGTCCACTTGAAGTAGGAGGACAGGTGCTCCATCAAGGGCGGAATGGTTATGATGGTAGTTTATGCATTGTTCAGAGCGATGATGCAGCTTCCATAAGTTGATCGTGAGGCAATGAGTAGAAAAAAATCCCGGGCCATCTCCACTAGCGTGAAACTTGGTGAGAGGCGAAGCATGCAGTGAAGCCAGAATGTTTAGGCCATGCGTATTGCGAGCGGTTAGAAGAAAGCTGCGAATCCAGGCAAGGAAATACAAGTCAATGTTTATTCGACTTATTTTCTGTATTAGTAGTATCATGCATAAGAATCATTTGAGCAACGCAGACATACGAAGTAGAATACTGGCGAACTTGTCATTCGTGGTTCGGACTTAACTGTCCAGCAGATTTCAAAGTATCATTTATATAAATAAATCGTTCAGGTTGCATTCGAACTAAAATTCAGAAACATTTACGTAGCATAAAGCGCGCCGTTACAATCGGGTTGCTGTCGTTGGCGTTATTGTAGCAGTCGTCGTTGCCCTGCTACTCATAGCGAAGAAAACATGACGTGAGCGGGACGGCGACGAGCCCGCCTTCGCTCTCTCAGCGGCCTGGGCTCTCTGGGCGAACCCGATGAATATGTTCTCCAGGGTGCTGTCCGAAACAAGCACGTGGTCGAACACGAATGATACGTCCAGTATTTCGAGCTTCTGGAAGATGACGCTCCAGGGAAGCTTCGTGTCCATCCCATATTCCAGCAAGTGCTGCGTACAAAAGAGGCGATATACGTATACATCATCAATCAACGACTCCATCAATGGGTGCACGCATTGCGTAGTATCTCCGGATTTCTCTATCTGCTACATGTATCGCTTGAGTGAATTTGCCTGCAGCCAGATATTCATAGGCCAGTCTTCGTGCGTTTGCAGGCTGTATGCATGCGTGCTTGCATGCACGTATGTATGCATGTATGTATGCATGTGTGCATGCGTGCATGTATGCATGATTTTGTTTGCTTTATTGTAGGGTTTAACGCGCCGACGCAACGCAGGTGATAAGGCGCGCCGTAGTGGAGGGCTCCGGATTAATTTCGACCCCCTGGGGATCTAACGTGCGCCGAAATCTCGTACCACGCGGGCGTTTCTGCTTTTCGCCTCCATCAGAAAAACGGCCGCCGCGGCGGGGAATTGAACCCGCGACCTCGTGGCATATACGCATGCATGCATGCATGCGTGTATGTATGTATGTATGTATGTATGTATGTATGTATGTATGTATGTGATGTAATGTATGTACTGTATGTATGGAGGATGGGATGATGGATGGATGGATGGATGGATGGATGGATGGATGGATGGATGGATGGAATGTATGTAGCGAATCAGAATAGGAAATGGGGCTTGTTGAAAATAACACAGAAATAAGAGTGGCAGTCAAGAAACCGCGGAAAGCAAAGGGGAGGATGTGGCAGGTCATTGAAACAGATAAAGAATTTGGAAAGAAAGCTTGTTGAAAAATACCACAGAAATAAGAGTTGGCAGTCAAGAAAACCCTCGGAAAGCAAAGGGGAGGATGTGGCAGGTCATTGAAACAGATAAAGAATTGGAAAGAAAGAAAGAAAGTGGAGAAAAAATGCTCGCCCGGTGGGATCCGAACCCACGACCTCACGAATACCGGTTTGTGCGATAACAACTACGCTACCGGCGGGGCGATTTTCCCCTCCACTTTCTGGGGTATTTATGTTTAGATGTTTTTGTTTCCTGTGCTTGGGGTTGGTAGCCAGCGCCACTTCGAACTACTCGGGGTGAGGGGGACCTTCTTTTTAACCCCCGGGCCGTGACTCGAGTGTCTACAACATGTCGAGAGTGGTCGATCAGCGTTGAACCCTCTAAGCTTTCGATGGCACCAAGACTGCCAGAAACAGAGGCCCTCGATATGCATGTAGCGAATCAGAATAGGAAATGAGGGGCTCGTTGAAAATAACACAGAAATAAGAGTTGGCAGTCAAGAAAATCTCGGAAAGCAAAGGGAAGGATGTAGCCAGAGGGGGGGTTTGGGGGATCTAACCCCTCCCAAAATTTTTTCCAGCAGTCGTAAGCGGGACCTAGTGTTCCATTCGACAAAACTCCTCCCTTCGCATAATCCATAACCCCCTCCGAAAAAAAAATTAGCAGTGGCTCAGCTCTGCTATATACCCGGATATACGTAGCGTGAGCTGAGGTTCAACTGGTTATTCTTATCTTTCCTGGTTGTCTAGGATTAGCTTGATTATCATGCTTACTGCTGCTTTCAATGACAACACGCCGATATATGGATTATGTGACACATACATATTTATCAAGCGGCTCCGGCGCAGCGTCACCAATCGCCCCAGAGCTAAGCTGGTTCTACAGGCGCACGCGGGTGTTGCTGCGACGCCCTAGCCATCGGTTGTATACCCAGCCACCCCTCGCATGATCATCTAGTGGACTGGGCCGCCACGTGCTTAACGGAGGTCGGCGAAGACGCTGGGCGCGTGGGGTGTGTGAGACGCCGGGCAGCGAGCAACGTTCTGTGTGCCGTGTGACTTCACTGCTCCCCCGCATGCTCAGCACGGCTCTCCCGGAGCCACGCGAAACTGCTCAACCTCGGCCAGTGTAGCTCGCTACAAGATGTCTGGCTACGGCCCTGGTCATCGCCGCTATCGCACTCGCTTCTCCGACCTGTTCCACCAATCCGAACTTCCCGCCGGCCGCCGCAAAGTTTCATGTTTTCTGGCGGTATCGACACGGCACCTCAACCAGAAAGCCGCAACGAGGCAGTACGGGCGCAGATATGTATTATACTATTTAGAGAAATGAACGCACTGCGCCAGCCGGCAGCCAACCATTATCCTCCTGCCGCGTGGATCCTCCGGCGGCGTTTAGGTTGCAACCCGTTTCAATATACCACGTGTGCGTGTGAGTTGTTTCTTTTGTGTGTGTTTCTCCTCAAAACGCAGAGCACGTACAACATACGGAAGCGATTTCCTTTAGCGCCGATGGCATCAAAATTGTCAACGTAAATAACATGTCATATGTGGTGCCGCTGTTGCGCACCTGTTGGACTTCGGTCAAGTGGGCGTCGGGAAACTGGTCGACGAGCGCACTGGTAAGGGCGTCCGGTTTTCCCGGTCCATTTGTGCGGGAGCACCGAACTGGATTGGTGCACCCCTTCCCGAATTTGTCCTTCAGGCGCCTGCAGGGTCCCAGGCAGACCATTTGGCCCTTCACCATGACGCACATCCGGTCGCACGCCACCTCGCAGTCCTGACATGCTGCGGGAAAGAGAGGGCGGATGTGATCGCACGAGAGACCGTCGCAAATATCGGCTACTTAACCCACGGAAAAATATGTAAATGAAAAAAAAAATGGCTGGTGATTACGATACTCCCTAATGCGATATTTAGGCGCAGCAGCAGTGCGCCGAGGCAGCAATCACTGGTGAGTTCTTTTGACGACAGCATTGATGAGAATCTGCGTCGGCGGCGCGAAGTGCGTCTCAGGAAGGGACCGCGAAAAGCGTCTCAAGCGAACGCACAATCATAGTCACGCGCACGCCCCTCACTTTTTCGCCAAGCGTCGCGCCCATCGAGCGCCCCGTGCGGGCACAGCATACTGCCCCCTCCCCTGCCCCATCGCACACTTTCGGAGAGCGCTGGCTCGCGCCGCCACGGCGAACCGCCCTCCCCTACCAATTTCGCGACACTCTCCTCCTTTGCTACATTGTCTGCAAACCCAGACGATCTCTCTCCTAACTCCTCTCCAACCAGTTTATTCCGTATGTGCTTGCAGTTGCCTTAAAAAGAGCTTTCTACGTACACGGGATCGATTTTTTTTTCTCGCGTAACCATATAAAGTTTCGCCTTAAAAGCACGGTGATGTCATCGTCCTCAGATGACAGGGCAACAATATCCCCGTATAAAGCAAGATTTCCGTCAACCGAAAACTCGCTAGTCAACCGCAAATCGTGGAGAAGCCTTTTTATAGCAGCTTCATTCATCTCAACGAAGGCATACATCAGCAGCACCGAAAAGTTTCCGTATTGATCCATTGTCACTCCACATGAGTGCTTGGTATTTCGCGCAGTCTTGGCAGGATAACACCGCACTTTAGACCTGCTGGCCAGGGGTCGAAAGAGGAAGAAGGAACAGGGAAGAAACAACTGCACTCATAGATAGGGTCTGACGTGGGTGTACCAAATAGAATAAAATAACGCCAAGTACAATTAGGGAAAGGAAAAAAAAAAAAACTGCGCCGAAAAAGAGGACAAAAGAAGGAAACTAGAGACACAGTGCGCAGGTTGCGCCCTGTGTGTGTAGTCGCCTTCTTTTGTCCTCGTTTTCTTGCGCAGTTTTTCCTCGTCGTAATGTACCAACTATATATATATAGGCCAAGTTTGTATGCGACAATTACAGAACGTAGAGTCTTGGGAACCACTCAGCGGTGCTCCAACTCGGCGCTAGAGCCACGACTATCTTTCCGTAGGGCGGCATTCGTATATCCACCACTAAGCTGGCACCGTTCAGAATGCGGGCAGTAAATGGTGAAGCTTTAACGTCATAGCTTCGTGTACAAATTGCGGGAGTTCCACTCCGCCGCTTGAATGCTTGTTTTCTTCGTTTTTACGGTTTTGTTATGTTTTTATTATCATGGTTTTTTAGGTATGTTTTAGTTTTAGAAGATTTAAACGTTTCTTGTTCTAGGTTCGGTTAAATTCTAGGTTCGGTTAAATTATGCTAAGGTAGGTTAGGTTAGTGTCAGATGCGGCGAAGAAAATGCGGATGGACGGCACTGTGATGGAATGCTCATAGTGCCATCGGAGACCTCCTTAGACACAGCGTTTAAACTTCAAGATCCCGAATGCGCCCTGTTTGCGTTTTTTTTTTTTGGTAACTCCTGATCAGCCAAACGGCGCCTATCATAAAGTATCAATTGTTGCAGTTTTATTGCGCATGAGATTGTGTAAGACACTGGAAGGTGTAGAATTTTACACAAACTTATGCGCATTCTCATTTCACAATTGAACGCTGTTCAAAATATGTAGCGCGCACAATATTTTGCTTTATCAAAACTTTGTGGCCCTTTAGTCTAACCGTAGAAAAAGAATTCTGTGGTTACATCAACAACAAAGGGTCATCTGGCACTCTAACCCCACAATGAAAACGCGTAGATATAACCCTCATACCTAAACCTGTAAACCCTATGAACACACAAAATTTACGCCCTATCTCCCTCGCATCCTCTGTAGAAAAACTCGCAGAACACATGGTCAACAACCCACTTTCACCCCACATCGAGAACAATGGTTACTTCCCGGGTACAATGTATGGATTGCCCTCACAGCTTTCACCCCAAGATTTTCACTTCAACTGAAAGGAGAATATTAACAAACTAACAAATCACCACAAATTCTCAACCCTGGCAATAGACATCAAAGCATCATTTGACAACGTCTCTCATCAAGGGATCCTTCAAGGTCTCGCTTCCACTAACTGCGGCCGATGTCTCTACGGCTGCATTGCCCCTTTCCTAACCAGTCACACTGCAACAGCGGGTATCGCGCACGCCCGTTCCGACACTTTCCAAACTATGTCTAAAGGAACCCCACAAGGCTCAGTGATATCTCCACTACTGTTCAACATCAGCATGAAAGGCCTACCTCCTCTGTCGAAAACTATCCCCAACCTGCGACACGCCATATACGCCAAAGATCTCACACGCTGGACTCCTACGGGCTCCATGGGTGACCAACAAGGCTCCCTCCAAAGTGTCATCCAAGTAGCGCCACAATACCCGCAAGCCCCGAAAATGGAATGTGCCCCCGACAGACCCGGTTTTACTTCCACTGTACGAAAGAACACCTAAACCCTAAACAGCGCGCCAACTCCATACCAGATCCTGAACTCAGCATCAATAATCAACCCGTCCCTAACGCCGCCCCCCCCCTCCCCCCTTTCCCACTTAATGTTCTGGGGCTCATCACACCGAAAGACGGTTTGGGTACCCAAACAATCCTCCCAATCCAACACTCTCTCACGACTAACGCACCTATTCTATCGAATCGCTCACTAAAGATTTGGCTTCCAAGAATCAGACCCTGTCAGCATAATCCAAGTCGTCCTTATCAGCCTGATGGCATACCATACTCCGTACCGAACCCCAAAACCCTCCGAACACCCAAAGTGAACAGCGGGATATGGCAATCCTACAAAACAGCACTTTAATTGCTCCGCAAAGTGACAACGAAAAGCTTACCACTGAGGCGTCCACAATACGTGGGAAGAAATCCAAGAGGGCATCGAATTTCACACCTTACGCGCCTCCAACTCACCACCACGGAAAGAGCCACCCTCCGCCGGCTAAAGTATTCGATCCCACAAAAGTCAGATGAATAGACACGCGCTCCCTTATCCATTCGACAATACATCAAAGCGTCGCCAATCCAACGTAACATGCATCCTATCTATAACAAGGCACGAAAAGCAGCAAGGGCATGAGCAATCCATGCATAGTATGATCTTCTCCCCTTCACTCGCTATGCAGGCGTATCTCCGCTCGCTGCCAGTGTAACCGACGACAACGGAAAAGAAATAAAAGAAGTCACGACCATTAAAGGGACCCTGCAACACTTTCGATAAGCGCTTCACTCTTTCCTTCGCGCCTGGAACCATCTAAAGCTATAGTTATGGCCAGCACGGAGCGGTATTGCGTGATTTGCTCGTCGCACCAGATACGCCTTCCGTTTCTGCTTTGTTTTTGTGGCTTTATATTTAAAGTTGCTATCGAATGAGTTCATTGCTCTAACTGAAGGAAAACCGGCACACAGCCGCTACATGGCCTTAGTGACGTAATTCGAGCCGTAGAACAACATCAAGACCGGGAAAAAGAGAAACATCTTTGGAGCGAGTTTACAAGTTATCTGATGGGCACAGAGCAGTAATTTTTGGCTGAGGTACTTTGCGACCCCTTAATCTAAGTACTGGGTGTGTTGGGTGACTACATTCTGCAAGCATTTAGGATTTCAAAAAAAATTGGAAGAAGTGTTGCAGAGTTCCTTTTAAACATCCATAGACATAGCCGAAGAAGTTGCTATCCCCATATTCTCCACCACTTGCGAAGAGTATACAGTTATAGTGTCAGACTCCCAAGCTGCATGCCGCAATTTATTGATCGAATATCGCTACCAGCATTCGATATTCTAAAACGCATTAAACGGCTTTCGGAGCTGCAGATTGTCTGGTCCCCTGGCCACGAATCCTCAAAGGAAATGAATTTACACACGCCGCTGCCTGCGCCCGTAAACACCGCACCGTTTCGCAAAAGGGAGATAACCTATAAGCTAAGGACATCCTCAAGCCCACGACACTGGGGCCACCACACTCGCCCACTACCGGCACGGGCGCCTACAATACCCACCACCCCACCTACACCTATCCACAACCGAAGCTACAGTATTCCGACGGCTACAAACACTCACCCCCCAATACCCTACTTGCCTCGTGCAACGCACCACACCTCTACCCCGCCTCTTGCAAATGCTGCCCCACCCTGGTACGCTATACCATCTGTATGGGGGGGTCACAAACTCCGACCCTTACTCCTAATCCCCAACCTACATACGAAAGTGGGTGGCACGGCTGACCAGCTCTGACCTCTCCTCCCAGCGTCCCCTGATGGAGGGGGCCCGGGAGGCCAGCGCAGGCCAGGGTATCCCGTACTGGAGGAAAACCCCTACAAGGCGGGTTCCCAGACATCAGTACTTCAAGGGGAACAAATGATTTATAAACATTGCGGGATTACTAGCGCAAAATATTGTCTAGAGTGTCTAAGCCATGTTTCGACCACTCTCGCTGCGTTTACACGATTTCATTCAGTAGAAAATTCAATTTGAAAATGATGTCGTCCTCTCTGCATCCTCCTTGCCTATTTACTTTGACGTTTCGTATGATGAACTGAAGCCGAAACTGATTTGGCTTCTAATCGTGAACATCGTCCAATCATGTAGAACCTCGTATGTACGTCACTGCTTCAGTTGGTGCGGTCGCCGCAGACCGCGCATGGTAGTTTTTCTTCTTTCCGGCTTTATAAAATAACTACCGCCTTACCGGCTGTCCGTTTCCCTGCCGTAGACGCCATGTATCGGCGATCAGCTTCGGCTGGTTGAAAGAGCCCGCCTGGCAGCGACCGCCCAGGGACTTCTGGACTGAGAAAACCCCCTCATTGCCATTACTCCAGAACTAACATAGAAATAAAGCTTATTCTTCCTCCGCCGCCGCCTTATCGGCATGGATAAACTATGAAAAGTGTGTTTATTTGAACCAGTGTACGCGGTGCAAGCAAAACCAGGAGCTTGACTTCAGTGTTATTTTAAGGCTCGAATTAACAACGTGTACTCCTCCTCATCCTCTTGTGGTTGAACGCGGTTAAACGAAGTTTGTCGAGCGGTAGCTCGGTTTTCGCACATTTGTACCGCAGCAAAAAAACGCAGACGCTGCTCGGCGAAGTCTCCCACCTGGGCGCGAACGTGAAAGGAAACTTGCATGCAGCCGAAGCCTCCTCGTATCATGTTATGATGGCACACGCCTCTATTCTCTCCCCCCATCCCCTCTCCACAGCCCTCCTTTTGGCACGAACGATTCGGCGCTTTCACAGCGCAACCGCAGGAGGCGCTGGCTTGACCTTAACTGAGTTTGAAGGTCAGGTTCACTTTCCGAGCCGTTTTCGGGGTTCAGCACCTTACGAGGGGATGCCCGAGAGATCCCTATCCAGAAATAACCACATGTGAGCAGCGGTAGGCGGCGTCGCGCTGACCAGACCAGGAGGCCCAAGCTTCACTGGTCGCCCTGGCGGCCGCAGTCGCCGCCAAACCGGCGACCACCATCTCCAACTAACTCCGCTCCCAAATAAATGTGTTTATTCTTCTTCTCCTTCCGGGTTGGTACCCGTAGTAAGAGGGCTTCCGCTCTCAAGTGACCACCACCCCCTTCCCGCTCACCGTCGGAGTGCCCGTTTCGGCGGAGAGTTGCGGTGTTTACCATGGTCAAGTGCGGACAGTTAGACAGATACCTGTGCGAGGTGAGGACAATGGTGCTCTTGTTGCGGTCCTTGATCGGCCGGAGCCCCTTGTGGATGCGAGCGCGCGACACAACGTCCACGCCGGCGAACGGTTCGTCGAGGAACACGACCTCGGGGAAGCCGATCAGGGCCACGGCGATGGACAGCTTACGCTTGTTTCCGCCACTGCAAGAGCCCTCTCACTCCGTCAGCGCACCACAGTGAGGGAGTCCGGCGAGTCCTCGGGGGAACATTCAATTGTCGCTATAATATATCTCCCTAGACAGATAAGCGTTGATGGTTATCTAATTTCAAACTTAAAGTTGGGAACTGCTGTTTTTACTGTTGTCGCGAAATAAAATAAGTGGCACGAGCGCCAAACGGCAGTGGAGGAATGGTAGTGAAACGGAGAAGAAACAGAACACGCGATTTGCCCAGCCACGCCGTGGGGAAGCGCCCCCTCGAGTTCCCCTGTAGCACAGCTGGCCGGCTCCTCCAACTGCGGTACCATACCAAAGTCGTCCGGCGAAGGTCCCTACACCCGGTGACTCGCCCACTGGCGCAGCAGTCATCAGCGAGCCAGGGTGCTCTCCGCAGCGCACGGCCGCCCTCTCCGAAGGCATCGCAACCGCTTCTGCTCCCCTCGTCGCTGTGGGTTATGCGGAGCCCACAAATCCGACTGAAACAACTTTGCTGTACTCAAAGACATTTCACCGCCAGTACAATTTTGCTTTGCTGCGCATAAGCGTCTCCACCGATTTCTTTGAAGACGATAGTCTTTCTTGGGCTACTAAAACGCAGAAATTTTAGGCTCTGTCTGTCTGTCTGTCTGTCTTGTCTGTCTGTCTGTCTGTGACTCGATTCAGCCACCCGGCCAAAGCGAAATAAAATCTGCGCAATATTCTTATACACTCACAGCCAAATCTAAACGTATAAGTCTGGTGTCAGTGTTGATACTTGTCAACATTGCTGAACAAGAACAAGACATTACGCAAATATAAGGCGGAAAATTGACACATAAGTGACATTTGCAGTGTTTCTTTATTAAAAATTTATGGATTCTTGTTTTTTGCTATAGCAAATAAAAGACATCAGCGGCAGAAAACTGTCGCCTGCTGTTGCCAGCGCTACCTCCTGGCGGCATTTAAAAAATCAAACGGCAACAGCAATGAAAGGTTCCACTAAATGGGATCCACGGTCCGCTTGGAACGCTCGTGCAGTAGGGAAGCGTGGTTCTATAAATGTTGTAGCACGGTGCCTCAATTCCCGCGCGTCTCCGCCGTACGGCAGCGCTGGCATCGAGACACCCGACTTGGAGCAGTAGAACGCGGCAAATGTAAATTGACTTGACCAAACCTCTAGCGTGTTATCTTGGGAGGAACGAGACGGGAAAGGAACAGCATCGTCTTTCGACGACTATTCGAACTATTTCGACGACTTTTCGAACTATCGTCTTTCGACGACATTTGCTGGGAAAGGAGCAGATACGCGGCCATTTTTAGCTGCTGTTCCTGTGGGCGAATGCGCGGCTCATACATAGAGTTTCTTAGTAAGTATACTGTAAGAAACTCTATGGGCTCATGCCCGGCGGCTCCGCCTTGCCCGCCGCTCTGGTGGCGAGAAGGAGCATTCTAGGTTCCTGACAAAATCATGAATGCCCCGCCACCGCGAGACCACGAGAACCCGCGCTAGCACAACAGCTCAAAAGCGCTCCCGCAGCGCCCAGGACACCCAGGCCCGATAAACTTATCACACGGAACCAGAGCGCGTTTACCAACAACGAAACGTCGCGCACACCGCGAATGTATGTATGCTGGGTATGCTGGCTCGAAGGTGTTAGTTAGGGGAACTTAGGGAAACAAAGTGGCCGGCAATAAAAGACGGCAAGCGTCGTTCGAACTACGCCCAGAAGTGACGAGCGAGCAAACGTGCCCCACACACATTCGTCTCAACCGAGTTATACCACGACGCCCGTGCAATCATTCCAAACACTGCTACTTGAACTCCATTATGCAATTGAGGGCACCGACATTAATGACGATGTGAATCTCGCCGAAAGTTTCGCTTTATATGTCCTCATATGCGCGGGATCCACCTTTCTTTTCCTCTCTCTCTCTCTCTCTAGTAGCGTGGCCCTCACCTGTAGTAGCGGCAGGTCTTGTGCGCGTGTTCGCGAAGGTCGACAATGTCGATGATGAGATCGACAGCCGCGCCCAGGCGCTTTTCCGGCACGCCGCGGAGCCGCCCGAACATGAAGAGCGTCTCGAAAGCGTTCAGCTTCTCGAGCAGCGCGTCCTCTTGCGGACAGTATCCAATCTTGGACTGCCACTGAACGATGCAAAAAGAGCGAAAAGCAGAAAAAAAACTTTTTCTTGGACACTTGGAAACGGAAGTCAAGCTGGCGCGTATAGCCTGTGGGGAGAACGGGTTACTCGGCTGCGGACGGGCGCGATCTGTATCGAATCTCCTGGCTGCCGGCTGATGTCGCTTTGTTAAAATTATTTGAAAACAGATCGTCCATACACTGTGAATAGCCATTTGTGTGTATGGGTACCAGTTGCAGCGTTGAATAAAATCGTCCGGGGCGAATGGGCATCCTGGGAACATTCCTATGGAGGCTCTCAAGTGACAGCTTTTATACAACCTGGAAATCCAAGTGACTCGAAGGCTTCCTTAAGTTTGTTTAGTAGGGACCATTTGTAGGTAGTTACAACGTATACCGAAATATATTCTGCGTGACCTTTACAAGCTATGTGGCTCGTAGTCAGGGGTTCGACTCCCGTAAAGTGGACTTTCGATGTAGAATTATGTACCGTTAGGAACCGAATACACTCGAAATATGAACCTGAACACAGGATCTTAGATTTATGCTTCGTGAATGACTACAGCTGTTTATGGTTAGGACCCTTGGAAAGCAAAATTTCCTGGTCTAGTCGACGAACCTGCCACAATGGGCTACCGTTGTGCGCCGCAGAGAAATGTTGCCATTAGGGCACAGTGGTTTATGCTCGCGAAACTGCCCTACCGCGACAACGCACCGTGTGCATGTGTAGGCCAACGGCACCACAGAAGCGTTGACGCACCGTGTGATCGAGAAGGCGTTCGGTTTTTCTAATGCCAGGTGTGACCGTTTGTGGCTTTACATGGCCTCTCAGAAACTTTACTACGACAATGAGCGCTACCATCCAACACTCCTCCCGACCCGCAAGAAACCGCAAAGCACCGTTAAGGAGGCACACTGGTCCTAAAACAAAAATATTTTTACAGTTACGATGATAAAAATTGGAGGACATATGCAGATTTTCATTCTGATTGTAGATATAAAATTTGTTCTTGTGTAAAAGAGATGAATTCAAATTTATTCGCATTTTTACATTTGATTTTTTGACAGCTTTTGTAGAAAAACTGCTGGAATGGCGCAGCTGAACAAGGTACCAGTGAACTGTGCACAAATCAAGGAGTGCAATAAGACTAATAGTATCAATCTATCTGGTCTGTATCAGAAGTTATGACTGTTTGAAGTTTGAGCTTGAAAGGTGGAAACCAGAAACACCTGTTTTGCCTTCCAAGCCCAATCTTCAAACGGTGGTAATTTCTGCTACAGACCAGATAGAATAATACTATTAGTCTTATTGCACTCTTTCATTTGTGCACAGTTCACTGGTACCTTGTTCAGCTGCGCCATTCTAGCAGTTTTTTACAAAAGCTGTCAAAAAATCAAATGTAAAAATGCGGATAAATTTGAATGCATCTCTTTTACACAAGAACAAATATTTTATATCTACAATCAGAATGAAAATCTGCATATGTCCTCCAATTTTTCATAACTGTAAAAATTAAGTTTTTGATCTAAGGCCAATGTGCTCCCTTAATTGAGAATCAAGCTTCGGACTTCGTACCGTGCGCGCGTTCCTGGAGAGCACCAAGTCCGGCATGTAGGCCTCTCCCTCGTTCATGCTGATGAGCGCCGCCAGTATGCGGAACGTGGTCGTCTTCCCCGCGCCATTGACGCCCAGAAGGCCGAAGCACTCCCCGGGCCGCAGGGCCAAGTAGATCCCCCTGACGGCCTTGCAGGTCGCCGAAGTTCTTGCGCAGGTTGTTGGCGACCATGCTGTGCTGGGGAGAACGTCGAGGCGGCGCAAAGGTTGAGCACCAGCGACCTCTCGGCCCGCCACGTCCTGCTCTATCTTCTGCTGCGTGATCTTGCGCCTCGGGGTTGGCATGCTGGGCAAGAATCCGGCAGGACAGGCGAAATAGGAGGTACACGAAGATTAGGAGGCCTTCGACAACATGATCAGCACGTCCGGTAGGATTCCGTACTCGGAGGTGGACAGGAGCTCAACGGGCCGCCACGACTTGGTCGTCCTGCCCAGCACGACTGTAAGTGAGGAATACTGTGCAGTTACTTCGTCCTTCCCTGGCACTGGGGAGCCAGCAAGCGTGGTGTGCCTCCATCAGTTCCAAATGAGGGCTGTAGGCGATATCTTTTGATAAGATGTTTCGTTTCGGCGCACACGTAAAGTAGTGACTTGATTACATAGGTTGTGAGTCCCCACACAGTTGGTTACATTAGGTACAGAAGTGACTTCAATATATTTTACCGGGAAAACAAGGCACGGACGATGAAAGGTACATACAGGACGATGTATCCTTCTTCACTGGCGTGTTATTTTCGCTGGTAGAATGTATTCGAGTCAAAACCAAACTAGCCAAACTTTCAGCCTTAACAGAAGTGGCGATCGAGGTCACCGTGCAATGCATATCCTTCAACAGAATATTTTTTCACACTCAGAAGACCCGGCTTCAAATCCTCGTATTTCGGTTAGATTCTTGTACTTCTAAATTGTGTTTGAATACTTCATACGCGGGTAGTGGGGCCATTGCTGTGAAAGTCGCATTACAATGCATCCATCTTGAGGACAAGTCATTGTAGTGAGTGGCCTAGTCAATGCGGTTATGTACGGTAGTTACACGTTATACTACAAGTAATGCTGCAAAGGTAAGCACTTCT